>CALNXI010000016.1:45980-85980 GCA_942486025.1 Porites evermanni
ACAATACATTGAACCAATCAAAACTCGAAGTAATTACATGTGGCTGACGCAAAGCGCGGGAAAATGCATGCGAGCGCGTCACAATTGGCTTTGGTTTTACTTCTGATTGGATGAAAAGGTGGCGCGAATCTTTTAAGCCAATCGCATCGTGTAGAAAGTGCAAAACCAATTACTTTTCGACACTCAAATGAAAACCGCTCTAATGATTGAAAGAACATTTGCCATATTCCCACTGAACCACCCACCTGTACTGACCCAGCAACTCTTTGCGCGAAAAAGATAATCTTCAATTGCCTTCTGCCTGATCGACGGGTCATGAACAACACGATCACTTGCTCTCTGCCCGACTTGATTCGCTATTCCTTTTTACAAGAGTTCTCAAAAAATATCTTCTTTTTTATCTGTGTACTTGACGTCCTTGTGTTCTTGGCTGCTTCAATTGGAAATACGCTCACCTTGGTGGCACTACGAAGAAGCCAATCAATACATCCTCCTTCCAAAGCTCTCTTCTGCAGTTTGGCATTGTCAGATCTTTGTGTTGGTTTAGTCGTTGTTCCTTTACACTTTGGCTTGATGTTGGCAACCATAGTCGAAGTTCCATCTTTATATTGTGCGCTGGTATCACCCACGACTGTGATCGCTTTTGTTATGGCGTCGGTTTCCCTCATGACCACTACCGCAATTGCTGTGGACAGATATCTCGCTTTTTTCCTTAAGCTTAGATACAAAGACCTCGTACGTGTTAATCGAGTTGTTTTGGTACTCGCTTTGGAGTGGCTTATAGGAATCTTATGGGCAGGATTGTGGGTCCATAGCAGAAGTGCAAGTCACACGGTAGGAGCTCTTGCAAACTGCCTGTGTACCATGACAAATTTCGTCTGTTACTTGAAGATCTTCTTTGGCTTAAAACAGCGCCGAACATTTCCAATTCCAGTTCAAAGCCAATTTGAATCAAATCAGATAATGTACTTTAATATCCTTATCTACAAAAAGTCCGCCAAGAGTATGTTTATAATTTACAGCATCATGTTATTTTGCTATGTTCCATATTCTTTGGCACTGGCGTTGCAGTTTGCGTACGGTGTTAATAGCTCTACCTTCTTTATTCTTTCAATTTCATATACCATTATACTGGTAAACTCTTCGCTAAATCCTTTTGTTTATTTTTGGCGAATAAGAGAAATAAGGGGGCAAGTGCTGGAAATGTTTAAGAAACTCAAGTTGTATGGACACATTAACTCTTAAACCATATGAGTTACCAAGAGAGTATGACTTTTCTTGTCAGCAGGAACGGATAGCTCTATTTCAAAAAGACTAATTAAAAATCCTCGTAATCAAGGAAATAGTGAATGATGAAAAACTGATGAATGATTAAAAATCTCTGATAGGCTCGGTATGAGCTTTAGGCCGCTTGCTGTGGACGTAACTCAAATAACAATTTGAGGAAACTGTTCGTTATTAGAACTCGGTAATAATGGCAAAATCTCTTCTACAGAAAAAAATCTTTTATTAAAGAATTGTAATATAGGTAATATAACCAGTCAAGCAAACAACATAGACATATCGTGATATAAATAAAATTTTTATCCCTTCAATGTAGGCTCCAATACCCCGGTTATTCATCTCATAACGAACTGGCGCTTACCGAACTGGGGAAGATGTAGGCAACCAACCAATTCGATGGGTTGCTTGCCAATATAAAATAGCAACCCTTTTATCCAGTAGAACTTGACACTACAGTCCTGGAAAGGTGGGTGTCATTACAGGAGTTCCTCGTGTCCACTTGCTTACCAACTAAGTACTAAGTTTAACTAAATCTTTTATTTCTTATAAAGTGCTTTACAGTGGCTGGCTGGTCTCGTTTGTTTAATTGCTTGTTTTCGCTCTTTGCCTCGCTCTATTTTTGTTGGTGTGCCCCAGGGATCGATCGTCAGACCTTTTTTATTTGTCCTTCATGTGAACCAATTACCCATCGTTGCTCGTAAGTGTAGTACGCTAATAAATATAGTTTACGTCACTGAGAAAATGCCGTGTACGGGGTTATATTCACGAGTTGTTTGTGTCAAAATTCGAACAAACGAGGTACGAGGTACGATTAAAAAGATCAAATACTTCGTCCGGCCCGGGCGCATTCTCCCCCGGGAAGTTTTTTGATTGGACCGAGTCTATCTTTTGGTCAGGGGTCTAGGGTTCCATGTCGAAGGCGAGGGTTCCTGGTCGAGGGTACGGCAGTTTTTTTCCCAACTTTTATTTAATGGAAAAAAATTAAGAACGAAAATGTAAAGTAAAATATAGAAAGAATAGAAAAAATAATAGGATTTTAATGAATCGTACTTCTGGTAGATGTTAGAGGGTGAGGTGAGTTGAGATGGTAGAGAGGTTAAGCAACAACGGGGCGACAGCTACGAAAACGGCACTTAAAAAGTGAAGTCGCCCTGCACGCTTATTCCGTCTCGTTTACTTCGTCAAATGTTGGCAAATTTCTTTGGAGTTGAATTCTAAAGGATGGTATCAAAATTCAAGAAACGAAAAGAAAATTGTTGTTTTGTGTTCCCGTCCTAGACAAAACGTGAAATTAGGCACTTTCACGCTGTAGTCGTGCAACGACAGGTAAGAACTGTGTAAAAAAGCGTGATGCACGTGCAAAGTTGTTGTTTTGCCAATCCAAACCTATTGCTTTTTGCCGTTCTCGTTGTCGTCGCCGTCTACATTGCTTAAGCTCACTAGTAAAATAGCACACTCGACGTCCCCTCAAAACAAGCCAATTACATTTAGAACCCACACGAGCCCATATTTGATTATATAATGTGCTTACCGTATCACTGTATTACCACAAAACTAAAAGCACCGACAAAAGCGAAATCTCATACCACTTAGACTCCATAAACGGTTTCAAAACCTCGTCCAAGGTTTAGTCAAGTTTTTCTAATTCTAAAGCTTGGAAATTTTTTTTCAACAAAACGTAAAAAATCATGCTCATGTTTCCTTACACGGTAACAAGTTATTACTCTTGGGAATGAGTTTAACAACATCCATGAAAGACTTAAAATCATCGACGCGGAACAAGTGATCCTGGTAAGGGGAACTGCAGATCCCCCTCATCTCTTGAATGGCGGCGCAAGTATATTTTCCTACGGCTAGAACAAACACCTCGACTCCCGCGGCCTTCAGTAAATCTGCTTGGGGTATTGTTTGAGTCTTGTTGATGTTCGATTGACCATCCGTCATCACTAATGCTGAGCGTCCGCCCCCTGGAGTGAGACCCGAATTGGGATTTTCGAACAGCTCTGTTCTAGCCAATCGCAAGGCAGCTTGAGTGTTGCTTGCGCCGCCGGTGTAAGGCACGTTCAACAGCTTCTGCCTGGCTTGGCATCCTAAGACGAACGGGAATAGAACGCTAGCAGTGGTAGAAAACTTGATAGCGGCATAATCAGATCTATCTCCTTTTCTGTCGATCATCATTCGTAAAGCTGTGATTCCTTGTTGGAAACTTTTGTTGCCTATTGAACCAGAGTCGTCTATGATGTAGACCACGTTGTACACATACGTATCCTGGGAGCTTGGAGGTCCACGAATTCCACTCGTTCTGCCAAGGAAATGCTTGGCTATATTGTTTGCTGTTTCATTTTTTGGAGGGATTGTCTTTATCACTGAAATTGAAGTTGAAAACATCAGTGAGATCAGTACTGTAACTGTTTAAACCTCGGGAGTACAAGCGTTGTGACACTTCCATCATTGTTCAAGTTATATAGATATAAACATATGTAATCAGGGACCGTGGCTAGGATATTTCTAGAGGTACGCAACGTTTTCCAAGCCCAATCCACCCAGTCTCCCAATTTGTTTCCATATGCGGGTGCTTTAAATACATTTGCGTTTTTCCTCGGTATGGTGTGCGGGTGCCATCGCTCGCAGGACCATATTCTGCGGCAGGTAACTGTTGCAACCCTCATACGATATTGAGTGATAACAACTGAAAGCTACTGAAGGGGGGAGGAGGGATACTATTCGACAGCTGTCAAAGCTAATTTGCATACGATGTTGTGCTTTTTCTTCGATATTTTTTCAGGTATGCTTGTGCGTACTAGCTCTGACATGTAGCTACTCGCTTCAATTCCAGAAACTATAAGGGGAATGAGTACAAGCTTTAGGGGCAAAGATTTCTGAGACTGGTTTGGGTAGACAAGCGTTATTACTTATGATTGGTTAAAGTAACTCTACAGATCAGCTTCTGCATGCATCACCTCGAATAGCATTTCTTTGCTAATTTGCAGGGCAACTGTATTTCGGTTTAAACTGTGTGAATAAAAGTTTTGTTTGTATGGTTGCCTTCAATACCATCGACCAATCATAGTTAAGGCTTGTCCACCCAAACGATCCCAGAAATCCCTGCTTCCAAACCTTGTTCCCATTCTCCCTAGAGTTTCTGAAGTGTGCAATAACAAATTAGTATTGTGCTCGACAGTGATGGGTAGTGGAGAGGCTTTCGCACATATTATGCTCGCATATTTTTCCTAACGCTTTAGTAAGTCAAAAAAGCATTATTATATATTCCAGCATTTTACTGGAATTTTCGTGGAAAATTGTCAGTTTTCTTTTTCGGAGAAAATGAGAATTGAAAACAAAAAAAAACTAAGAGAAAAGGAACACTTTAAGTCAAAATTCCGAAAAGAAAACAATCAAATGCCACCCTAATACATTTTTTAGCGTTGGAATTAATAAGAAAGCGTCCGTATGATGCGTATTTGAGTAAAAGGGCTTGAAATGACGTATATGACGTCGTACCTCGTAACCATAGCGATCGATGGTTAATATCACCATCTTTTCATGTTTGTATAATTTCTGATGATTTCCTTTCTATTCTTTAAAAATCAAATCAGGAACAACATTAACAAAGGACTTTTCCTTTGTATTATAAAATAGTGTAACTGCAGCGTGAAATTCTGTAATGGTGATGTTACACTGGACGATTCGCAACGACGATTTTTAGATCTTTTTAGCGTAACACAGCTAGCTAGCGTTGCAAAGTTGGAGCAATGTTGTACCTATTCGAAACAATGTCGCAACAATGTTGCAACGCTGTGTTGCGCTAAAAATAGTCGTTGCTAATCCTCTCGTGTAACATCATCTTAAGATATTCTCCATGCAGAAAACTCGAAGTAACCCGAATTTATAGTTCTGGGTTGCCTGCAACAGCTCACCATATTTCTTGACTCGAGAGAGGATAAGAGAAGTGCGTAAAAATTTACTGAGCAAAACATTAAGTAATGAGTAAGTATGATAAGAAAATAATAGACAAATAAATAAATAAGATAAATGAGTAAATAAAATTATTTATAATTTGAAGACGTCTTACCATCATAAGAGGGTGGTTTGATTGGTCCTCCTACCAAATCCTTTGCTATAGAAACGTGAACTAGCAGCCCGCAAAGAGCCGCTATGAGGATCATTCGGTCCATACTTCGTCGTCTTAGTTATAATGGACTCTTCTTGTCACTTATGTTTTACGTTTATTTTTTTGGTTCTCGTTCAGTTATGCTTGGGCGGGTTGTCTCTCCTGCTTTTATAGCACTCTTGAGAGGTAAAGCAACCACAACTGACACGATTTAGTCGCTGAACTTATGACGTCTCTTATGAGAGTCGTTAACGACATTCGTATAAATCAGAGGCGTGTACGATAAAAGGAAAATCCTGTATCCTGTAGTAACACATGCAGGATCACAGCAGACGTGACGAAAGCTATGGACAGTAAGTCGCAGGAGAGATAAATCCTTACTAAACAGTCAGTAAATCAGATAGAAATCACAGACGATATAGCCTACGTGGCAGACCCAAAAATAGAGTAGCTATGCTGGTAGCTTGCGGAAAAGCCGCTATTTTTTGCGCTTTTCAGGCGAGCACGAATCAGACGTGGAACGTGAGACACACCTTCCACCGTCGCTCGCGTTCCGCGCTCCACGTTCACCGCGTGCTCGCCTCGTTCTGCAGGCTAGCACGCAGGCTACGAACGATACAAAGCCGAGAGATGATCAGGAAAATATCTCAACACGACAACAACGACAACGACAACAAAACACTATGGAAATGCAGATAAATGTTCATCAGAAAGCATTACTTTGATCACATTTTTTTCTGAAAGCTAATAGTGGCTTTAAGCACTGCACAAACGGGACGGAAATACGCAGGGCATGTAATCGGCCACTTCATATTCAACGTCTAGATCCGCGGGGGCGGGGGGGGGGAGGTACTTGGGATAATTTTTGCTGGGTAAGTGCCGCTGACCTCTTAGACTGCCCCTATATCATTTTCATCATTTTTTATCATTTTTTTTGTGGCCATATAATTTTCGCAATTCCAACTGAGTCAATTTCTGTTTATGCATTTACCTTATCACGCCTTTTAACTTGGTCATCCTGAAATGAACTGACACTTTTAAATTTGTTACTGCGCTTTTCACAAACATGCGAATTCTGAAGTTCAAAAGCCAACTGACGATTGCGTTTTTCGCTGCCGTAAATCATCTTAACGGACCTCTTAGGAGACAAAACTTTACTTAAACGGGTTCAAAAGGTCAAGGTTTGTGATTTGTGATTGGTGGATTTCGATCCGTTTTGTGTGTTTCTGCGTTTCAAGGTTCGTTGCTTGTGATCGTAATTATGACTGACGGCAGCGAAAAATGCAATTGCTGCAATTGTGAAGGCGGCTTTTGAACTTTAGAGTTCGCATGTTTGTGGAAAACGCAGTAAACTTAATGTGGTGTAAATCTTTCCATTTTATTTCCCTACATACCTGAATTTTCTGACCCCCAAAATCCTGAAAATTTGCGATCCCATTCTAGTAACTCTTATAAAAGTGCAACCCCATAAAAGTCAAACGTCGTGAAAATGCGACCCCATCCAGCGGCACATACCCATGAGCCTACTACTAGGAAGTCCGCCCCCCCCCCCCCCCCCCGGGCTCTCACTTTAAAAAAAAAGAAGAATGCATTAACCACTTTTTTCTCACCAAAAAGAATCCATTACCAAGAAGTATATTGCAGGTATATGTCTTTAGCACCGCAATATAATTGTGACAATTTATAAGTCTATAATCAGACTATTAAAAATCCCCCCCCCCCCCCCCCCTCCCGGGCGTCTAGATTTTGAAAAGTAAAAGAACGCTCAAACATTTGTCGTATATCATTAAATTAAGAGTCACGAAAGTTTGTACGAACGTTTCAGTTTTTAGGTTCCATAAGTTATCTTCAATGAGTGCGTGATAGAAGGAACGATATTAAATTATTAAATTATTATTTTATTTATTCATTTATTTTTAATTTGTCACACTGAATTAAAACCATCGACACCTAACGAGGGTATTTCAGTCTTCCTAGCGTGTCATTCGACTATATTTCCAGAAAAGTATGCCGGTCTGTGTGAAAAGAACAAGAAGTTTTTAAAATTTTCTCTGATATGGAGACTAAACAAAAAACGACTTTAAAATTGAATTGAAGCACTTGGAGGAAGACAATTTGATTAGTAACAGCACGTAAAGTCTTTGTTTCAGTTAGTATTTTATGGTTTAAACGGAAATAAATGTTATTGAACCATCACTGTGGTTAGTAAGGTCAAGTGTTTAAAACCAAACTTTGTAGTCGAGGTATTTGTCACGCACGAATGATGTATTGGGCAGACTTAGCAATACAACGCTACCATGGGCGCAGATTTCTACAATTGACCAATGGCTGAGCAGCAAATTGCATGATATGTAAATGGGGGATTAGTCCTCAAAACGCCAGCTTTTGAATCTCCTACGGGAACCTTGCTTTGGTCTGCTTTAGTAACTCAAAAAAGAATTTTTGTGTTCATCCTTCAATTCTCCACCGAACCTCAAGGTAGCCTCGCGGCATCCCTTTATTGGTCCCCTACATTTCGCAGCTCTCTTTGTTTGGGGCTAGATTTTATTGTTAACTTTGTTAGTTCATTGTTTTCCCAACCAATCCCGTGAGCCCTTGTTACAGCCGCGAGACTGACCAGGCCAGCACCTCAGTTCATCTAAAAACTAATAAACAAAACATGGCCCGTGTCTGAAGACTTTTAATTACATTTTACTTTACATGACAGGGTTCCGACTTCATAAGCCATAAAATGAAACCTTGCACTGACACGTTCATTCTTTTAAATATTCTCTGTTTTCACTATCACTCCATCAAAAATAAAAGATGCAAACCATTCAATACAGAAAGTCTAGAATCTGGGAAATGAAAGAAGATAACTATACAAAAAGCTTTGCCAAAATATCAGGTCTGTGCCATATTACATAAACGAAATATTCGGGAACATGTTTCACGCAAGTTTACAAAACCTTGTATGGAGACGCCATCTTGGTATCCCTTTGAGGAGCACAAACGTAGGACAATTTCCTTTCGAGAGACGCTCTCTTACTTCAGGAAATGGCGTCATAACGCAGTTAACTTGAGCACTCGGACAACCCGAGGGGAGTGGTTTAAATTAATAAGTGGTAAAATAGTACTGATAATTTTTTTTCTGAGGCCAAAGTCTAGAAGAAAGTTCAGGTTGAATAATTGAAAGTAAATGCGATTTGTTTCCATTTCGGCCAATATTTTGCTTGAAAACTATGTTTTCAATAAAAGTGAAATAGAATAAATTATAAATCTTCCTCTTTCTTTATATTAAATTTCTCAAGCATTTGTAATAAATATAATACTTTCTTGTTTACTTTCAAGGTAGTCTAAAAATTTTCGTCCCATCCTGATAGGTCATCTGGTGGCACATCCATATCCTTCGGGTAATGATCGAAATTGCTGAAATCCGTGGCGCTTTTTACCTAATAATCGATCAACAACAACAACAAAGTTTCTAAGGACTGAAAGCTATGTAATAGAGACCTTTAGGACAAAGATGACTACGACGACATTCCCAAAAATAGATAATAGACACCCGGGAAAGCTTCTTTAAACTTTTTTTCAAAGGAAAAGTTGGCACTGTTATGATAAAACTTCTACATTTGCCAACTTGTTTCCGCTACTACGACATTTTCACTAAACCTCTCAGAAGAATGACGACGTTATCACGTTTTCCCGCCAAAATGACGCTGGTCCACGCGCGCGCTCTACTTGGTAGTGAGAAAATCTCGTTCTTGTCCTCGTCTTGGAATCTAAATGTCTCTAATAGGCTACCACTAGAACAACGTTCGCCTTTGTTTGTTTGTTTGCTTGAATCTGTGATGGTCCTAGCATGCGTGCGTGGTAGGTATCGAAAGGGAAAAGGAAATGGGGAAAGGCACCTATGCGTATTCGCGAGAAGCATTCTTGTCCCCTCTCGCTCCTGACACGCAGGTTATGATGGCCCTAAAGGGGCGGCTCAATGAAAGGGACGGACTGTCACAGAGAGGGGTCGCTTTTCAGACCGGAGGTACATAAAAGAAATGCTTTTTTTTTTCAAAATTTCTCGAGGTGACGCACCTAACGGCTGGTTAATTGTATTGCAAGTACCGTAAACGTCCGAGGATAGGACCCCCCTTCCCCCGCATTTATAGGCCCATCTACCTGTAAACAAAAAATACACCCAGTTGTAAGCCCCCCTCTAGCCTGTATTGAAATGAATCTGACCTTTTACGATGTTTGAAGCTTAAAAAAATCGATCAAATTCACAAAGTATTTTGATCAGCACTGTTATGTAGCTTGTTTTGAAACACTTGTTTTAGTCTAGTTATAAGCGTCCCCCCCCCCACCCCCGCTACTTTTGTTTGCTTGATATTATTATTATTTTTACATAGATTAATCAGAGAATGCACCTTTCATGTCTAGTTTCAGAAAAAGGCTTTGTTTCCTTGATCGTTCAGGAAAAAGTGCATTGTTTGACAGTCACAGAAAACAAATGGTAATACACGAAAACAACTAAACCAAATACAGCATCTAAAAATAAATCATATTTTTTAGACGATTCTTTAAAAAAAAAAATTATATGACTTATGAACAAAATACCTTAGGCCGTATGGGAGGTTCAAGTGTCCGCTCTAAAAGACCTTGCCAGTGAAAACCTTGAAACCATCTACAAAAAATGAGCAAAATATTAAAAAATAGTAATCAAATAACAATAATAATAATATTATTATTATTATGTTTGACTATGCTCTAAGAAGCCATTTCTGACGGTGTCTGAACGTAAAGGCCTGGGTGGGCTCTTACTTATGTTTCTTGACGTCTGTGAGACCGTCCTTTTGATAACCCAGTCTTTCAGTGGGACTTTCCTTGCAAAGCCTTCTTATAAGGTTCTGAGGATTGCGACCAATCTTTTTTGGAAATTCAACCACATCCATTCCGCGCAAGATAATGTTGTAGGTCTTCATGGGGTCTGCGCCATAGAATGGTGGACTGCGGTGAAGACAGAAAATAAGTAGATATACTTAGAAAAAGTCGGTATTCCGAATCGCTGTTGTGAACGGCACAAGACAATAATCAACACTGAAATAACGTTACTGCAATAATTTGTAAACCCGGGGGATACTCGTGGGAATTCTTGTTGGTGTGTGCCGCTCGGTTCTCCTAGTCCTGATCCTGTATCAGACCAAAACATGTCATTTTGCACACCCGTTTTCAGACCTGGTATCTAACATCCACACCCGTTTTGAGGTTTGGCCTCTACGAAATTATGTTATTACTTAGATTAGAACGCCAACAAAAAGATTAAATACCATCCCGAATTCAGGTATTATTCTTTCTTTCTTATTCATCTGGATTTGAAACTACAAATACGTTCATACACTCCCGTAGTTCTGTCGAAAACCATAGCCGATTCCAGACCAAAATGGGTAAAGTCTATACCCGTTTTCAGACCGTAAAGGCGCAAAAACAAAACCCTTTAAGGGCGGCACATACCTATATGGCTTATATAAGAGAGTACCCCCACCCCCAGGATTGTAACTGCTGTTTGTATAAACTAGTTGACCATAAAAATCACCTTCCAGTTAAAAGTTCAAAAATGAGAATTCCCAGAGACCAGCAATCGGCTGACAAATCATGACCCTGAGAATCAAATGAGCATAAAAAAAAAATAAGTGACCGTAAGCAGTGACAACACCAACAAAAGAATAGATAATATGATGACCTTTTTTTCTTTTTTGAACTCTAACACTCGGTTAATGTTAATTCACGAAATATTTTCACTGCTTTTGCTGTTACTTTGAATAGTTGGAAGCTCAATTCCAAAAATAGGTAGAAAGTTCTGCATCATTGTCTTCGATTAATGGGAACTTTGATGAAAGTAAACAAAATCTGAGTTTAATAAACACAAATAAACACGTCAGATTTTTCCCATCACGAATCTATAGGACTTAGAAAGGGTAAGCACACGCCCTATGTTATTAAGTGTTTCCATCAAGAGCATCATGAACGAGGAAAGCCCAGGATTGAGTTTTGCTACCAAATTTTTGCCACATAGGGGTTATGCATTTATTTACACACTATTTCTTTCAACGAGAGATCAGTTAACTGTTA
The DNA here is from genome assembly GCA_942486025.1 of Porites evermanni. Classification (NCBI taxonomy): domain Eukaryota; kingdom Metazoa; phylum Cnidaria; class Anthozoa; order Scleractinia; family Poritidae; genus Porites; species Porites evermanni. The sequence goes on from CALNXI010000016.1 coordinate 57,478, forward strand.
TCAACGGGGAAGCTTAGCTTTATTATCATTATTAAACAAAAAGGTGTCATTGCTTGAAGTAAAGCCAATGTAAACTTCTGTAGAAGCAACCGAACCCTCACAGTCAGTTTTATTTCGAGGATTTGAACTCTGACTGTTGCTATCAGACAAAAATTAAATGCACAAAAAGCGAATGGCAAATGTGATCAACGCTGTTTATCTCAGCTGTAAGGAGTCGAAAGAAAACATGAAAAATTCAGGCCGTTCCTTTTTTCATATCAGTTGCTAGTTCCATAATACTGAGCTCTCAAATGATAGTCCTGTGCCGAATTTATCGTGGCCGCTTAATAAGCGCGCCAAAGAATATTTGTAAAGGGTTTTGCTCGACCTGAAGTAATAGCGGAGCTCGCGCGCGCAGCGGAGCACCATGGGTAAGAAAATTTGGTAAACTATCCATCCCAGAAAATTTGGTTATGACGTAGCGTACGTCCGTCCGTACGGACTTTCCGGGTAGTGGAAAGTAGTCCGCATGGTCTCTTGGGGTAGGGGAAAGTAGAGAGTTTTTGGCGGGAAATCGCATGGCACAACGTCGCGCAATTATATCGCGCAACAACAGTTTCGCGCAACTGGTTTTGAAAAAAAGAAAGCAAGTAGAAGAGCGAGAAGAAGGAGAGAAAATTATAGTGAAAAACGCCGGCAAGCAGAACGAGACAGAGCTAGAATGAACAGACAAAGGCAACGCGAAAGGGAAATACAAAGGCAAAGAGAACGGCAGCAAAATAATGACATGATGACAGAAAGTGTTGTGTTAATGTCACTATGGCCCCGAGCTATTAACATTTTGATTTCAAACTGATCTCGGACTCGAAAATTCAGCCAGTCATTTAAAAATACAAGCAGGGAAGACAGAGGCTTTTCACTTTTCTCACCATAGTCACGCGTTGATCACGCTCTACCACCGTCCAATTTTTATGCTCTGATCGGTCAAAATTTGACAGGTGAGTTCATGCAGAAAATTTATACAGCATCTTGAACCTTGTTTACTTTCAGTTTGACAGCTGAAGCTGACAGAGTATTTTGTCAACTTGTGATGTTTTTTACTGTCTTTTTCCACTGGATGCTTAAAATGAAATACAGCTGCTATCAACAGTCTTTTTTGATTCATGGCTAGTTTGTTTATTGTATTTTTGGTCGGGAAATGCGCCGGTTGGAAATCCGATTTCGGATGCATCGCTTTCGTTTTTACCTTGCTGGATGCGGGTTGAAAAGTCCCTCAAGCGATTCTGGCCTTACTTTATAGCTTTCAAGAGCTGCATCTCGAATGGTAAGCCTAAGTAATTATTGTATACAGTGTATGTTTGTTTTTTTATATCGTATTTCATGAAGTCAAGCGCAGTTTATGGGGCTAATTTACGCACGTTTGTGTTAAGATCTGAGACAATGATCTGATCTAGTATATATAAGCTTACAGAACTTTAAAAAGCCGTTAGTCGATATTTTCTCTCCGCATATAGAACGAAAAAACGGTCCGAAGAGTATTTAGTTAATAATTTTGGCTTTAGAAAGAAAGCTTTGAGCGATTTTCTTGCCTCGAGTTCATCTTTGAAAACAGTAAACACCAGGAAGCCGGCTAAAAGCTTTAAGCTTAAGCTTAAAGACTCAGGATTTTTAGAGACGCTTTAATACTTGTCTTCGTTAATGAAAATTGTTGTCTCTGTAAATGTTTCACCGGATTACATTTCTTTTATTGATTGTTAGTAGTCTCTTACAATTTTAATCGCTTTGCCGTCTGTTTTCAGTCGTTCATAAGCTTTCATAAACAACGCTTGCAGGAGTACTCAAAATGCTGCTCGTATCAAACGCTTTTTAAGATTACACATCGTTATAAAACCTTTTAATAAAAAAAATAAACACAATAAATTCTTTATTCTGTTGAAGCGTAACTCTTTTAATGTTCACTGAAAATTTGGCGCTTGTCAAAAGTGAGAACCGGCTGGCCGTATAGGTGATTTTGGAAATTTTTTGAACGGTTTTGTTAAAAGCCCACGCGTGCTTCGTACGGTTCTGAATATTGAATGAGTGCAATTTGTCTTGACAAATTGTGAAATACTGCATTTTGTCCGAGGTCTATGTGATAAAAACAACGCCTCATATTACTGTTTCAGATGAGATGTATAAAAAGTATGAAATGTTGGTTTACACGCTCCCAGAGTTGTTGGCAAGATTTTGTTAAGTAAACTTGTCGAACGCAAAAAATTCGGCCTGATTTGTTTTCCAAAAATTCGTTTTCCAGGCCTAATCTACTGTGATCAAGAGCCATTATGGCTCTAAAATGTGATCGAAGATGATTGCTATTTTTTGGGTGTATATATACGGCTATCAATTCGATGTAAGATTTTTTTTTCACTCTAGAATCACTTAGCCTTAGCTTTCCCTTAAAGTTTACTGATTTGTGGATTACAAGTTTATTCTTTGATTTAAATTATAAATTTATTAATGGGAGCTTCGCTTTTAGCCCTGGCTAAATCTATATATTATGTAGATTTAGCCAAGGCTAAAGGCGAAGCTCCCGTTAATGAAAAAACATTGCACCGAAGAAATCCAAAAAGAATTGAGCCTGCGATTAGTTGAAAACTAGAAACTTGTCAGCGGTAAACGTTAAAAAAAAAACACGTAACCTCGATGGGTTGACACCTGAGTCCGCGATATAACTGGAAAATTGAAAAGGTAGTCCTGTTATCCCTTTGGAAACCATCCAATGGAAATGCATGTTCCATTTAAGAGTTTTCGTAAGTCGTAAGGAATCACCAGTTCCAGGCTATTCACGACGACATCTGTGCCACCTTCTTGAACTTTGGTGACGAGAGCATAAACGAATAGAACTTATGTCAAATGGAACTCGTTCTTCACTCGATGGACCTTTCGATGTAAGTTTCTCACAGTTTTTGGTAAATGGAAAGCGCCCAGTGTAACATTTCACATCGGTTCCCTGTGGTGCGGACGGACGGACGGACGAACGGACGGGCGGGTGGACGTACGGTAACGTGACTACCAAAATTTTGGGGGGTGGATAGAATACCAAATTTTCTCAGCTATGGCGCTCCGCTCGTGCGCGCCTGGAGCTCCGATGAAATATTCACAAATACCGGCGAGAGGATGCCTGGGAGTCTTCGGTGCTTCTATTCAGCGGCCGCGAAGAATTCGAAACTGGACTATTAAAAGTAATAAACTGCCTACAATGTTTCTCACTCGAAAAAAAATAAGATTATTTAATAGGACAAAGTCACATTCTTATATGAGCGAGAATGGTTATTCTTATCACATATTATAATCTTTACCTTGTTAAGAATAATTTCTGGAGCAACATACTCCGGTGTTCCACAAAATGTCCATGTCTTTCTTCCGAATCCAATTCTTTTGGCGAAACCAAAATCCACCTAAAAATAAAAAAAACGTGTCTGTTTTATCGGATTTTATCACAAAACCACTTTAACATAAAATGATATACTAAAAACCTGATAGTGCAATATAAACAATGTAACTAAAACCGAACGAAATTTAAAGAGGATACAAGAAAGAAATACTTCCATCGTACCAGTTTCACATATCCATCTTTATCCAAAAGTAAATTTTCCGGCTGATAAAAAAAAACAGACATCAATGAGCACTTTAAATCCTTTATCTTCAGGTACATCGTAATAAAATCGAGCCTCTGTTAAGCGTACACGATCGGGACACGAAAATTAAAGTCGGGGCCCACTTATATTAAGAGCATGCTTCCTGCGCAACCAAGGAATTAGTAGCGCGCATTATCAGTTTGAGTAACGCGCAAGTCACGTACGAGTTCTTTATCACACATGGTAGTCTCTTGGAAATCCTAGTTATTTGTTGTGGAAAAGTGAAGCCGCTGGCAACAGTTCACAAATCTGAAGAGGTGTGGGTAGGTTGCTTATTCAGCCGCATGATCGATTTGACCTCTATTTAGTCGACAACAACTGTAAAAACATTTTAGCATCATTAGCATTCCTAAAATCCCTTTAAGGCAAGTGTAATCAGTAAATCAGTTTGAAGGTCATACTAAGACTATATATTATAAAGGAATGTACTTTATCGAGAAACCGTCCAGGCTGTGTTTGTATGAACTGAAGCTAGGATACTGCCAGGGACCGCGGAGGGGGAGGGGCTGGTAGGGCCGCGGCCCCACGTGAAAAAACGCGGGGGCGGGGGTGAAAACCTTTTAGTTTATGATACTAAAAATAAGGAAAAAAGCTAAAAGTTATACTTTTTTAATTTTTCAATCGTCAGCCCTCCCACTTTTCACCTTGTTCCGCGGTCTCTGACTGCAATGCTGATCGTACTGCAAGACATCAACACGGCACCGAAAGAACTCAAAACAGAGCGGGATTGTAGCCATAGACAGCTGTTTCGCCCTTTTTGGGGTTCTTCAGTATGGCGCAACAACCACAGAAAGTTGTGCCATACTGACGAGCCCCAACGATCACGCTCTGTTTTGAGTTCTTTCGGTGTCGTGTTGGTGTCTTGCAGAGTTAATTTTCACGTAGTACGATCAGTATTGCAGTATTCTGCTTGCAGAATTTAATATGTCTACATTATTATTTTTGCTGATCAGGTCTTTATAGATCCTACGTTCTTCGGCATATTCGTTCGCGGTCCTTTGCAGTCCTTTGTGGTTAATGTTTGTAGCTTGGACTTCAGCGCGCGTCTGCGGGAAGTGTCCGTTCGCGATTGGAGTTTGGACTATAACAGTGGCCTCACACAGTCAACCCATATACTCTAAGCAGTATAGATATCATATCTACAGTACGAAGGGTATTTAAATGGCATGATGATATTTGAACATTGCGCTTATACCTTCAGATCGCGATAAACAATTCCTCGTGAATGCAGATACTCAAAAGCTTCCACAACACAGGCCACAAAAAATCGAGCGGTAGAGTCATCGAAAAACCCTCTGTCTCTTAGGATGGTCCAAAGTTCTCCGCCTAGACAAACTTCCAACAACATATAAACGTACTTTCGATCCTTGAAGGTCCGATACAACCTGTAGTTAGAGAATGAATCATTTTGGTTTGACAACTTCAGTTACATCAGGGGAAGCCGCAACATATTATATAGTAATGGTTGCGATATAGCACCAAAGGTTTTGCCCCATGTGGATACGTTTCTGGGAAACTGCCCACCTACCCCTCTCCTAAGCCAGCATTAACGCTTACTTCTCATTTAGGGCAAAATGTTGGCTTAGGGGAGGGGTAGGTGGGCAGTTTCCCAGAAACGTATTATGATCCCATGTAAGGTAATCCGGATTCCGCGATTCAGGAAATTTTGCTCGTGGAATCTAGAATCCTAGGCTTTTGAATCTGGAATTCAGCTTAGGAATCCGGAATCCGGAATCCGGAATCCGGCTAACGTGGATTGGAATCTGGAATCCAAGTACCACTGACAAGGAATCCGGAATCTAGTACCTGTATTCCTGAATTAACAGCGTGGAATCCAGAACCAAGACTGTCTTAGACTATCACACATTACATTGGGCGAAAAGGTTTGCATCTCTGTTTCAGTACATAAAGGGATGGGGTGCTTTCCAAAAGCATGAAGACCAGCGCCGATTTTTTGTCACCTTGCCTACAGCATTCATATCATACTTCATCCTAGAAGACCCAGAGGCAGTCTTTGGGTACGATGAAAGTTTCAAAGCACGGTGCGTTTCTCCTGACGCGACTGACTTCCCCTACCAGGGTCCCCAAGGATGATAATATTTCAGCTCTTCCGGTTCCCAAAATGAAACTGTTTACATTAAAGTATGATTTCCTTGTTGTTCTTTTGAAAATTGATAACAGGGAGCTTAAGCCAAGTAACGACTACGGCGACGGCAACGAAAACGACAAAAAAAGCAATAGGTTTAGATTGCTAAAACAACAACCTTGCACGCGCATCACGCTTTTTTCGGTACATTGAAAACTTCCCAAATGCACCTTTTATAAAGGACGTGAATGCAAGAAAAAGATTTTAATTTTTCTTTTTCTGAACTTAGATACAGTCGTTTAGAATTCAGCTCAAGAAAAATTCGCCAAAATTTGACAAATTAAACGAGATGGAATAAGAGCGAAGAAGTTTGAAGCAGCGCGAATCGTTTTCGCTGCCGTGGCCGTGGTAGATGTTAAAGCTCCCTAATTTAATGGGAGGAATATCGGTTATATCTTACTTGCAGATGAAAGGTGAATTTGCTTGAGACATTATTTTCTTCTCGGAGTAGATATGCTCTTGTTGCCTTGTGTCCAGGATGTGTTTTTTCTTCAAACATTTTAACGCGTACGTTCTTTTGTCTTTTACATTTTGTACCTTGATAGGAATGCAGTAAACGTTATGTTATATAGGTGAGTGGAAAATACTGGGAGTAAACAAAAGAAATTACAGTATAATACTTCGTAGTGCCCTCTCCCTATTTCACGGGTTAAGCACTCCCTACTATCTAGCTTGGTGGATTATTATTCAACCACGCCCAAGGGTCCTCTCGCTTCCCCACCCTCCTGAAAAAATTAAAATGTCTTCTCTTACCAGCTCCACGCGTCCAAATCCTCCCATCCCCAGGGTGGCCACTACTTCCAGTTCGTCAAGAGTCAAGTCCTGGAACTCTTTGGAGATTTTCCTATCCTCGTTATAACTTGAATCAAGCTTAGAAGCCGACAGACATCTGCAGAGGAGATAACATTTTCTTTTTAAAAGTATTTCTCACTAATATACCTTTTACATAGCTGAGAGTAACAAATTATTGCCATTGTACCTCGTGGCTCCTCTTTCCATATCGCCGTAGTCTTTCTTCTTGAGTTCATCAAGGTTGCCGATAAGAGCCTTAAAAGCACTGAGAAATACATTGCAAAACGAGTTATTTCCGTTAGTATCTTGGAGGGGTAGGGAGGGCGGCATTGGTTCAATACAACTTCATGAGAAATAGTTTCGTATTCCTTATTTTAATGCTACCCATTAAAATCGCTCCAACGTAGGGTTAATGCTTAAAAACATCAGCTACGGTAAAAATTAATGTTATTCAACTAACCGCTTAATGTTTGCAAATAGGCAACTGGTTTTATCCTGCCAGTTGAGGTATTTAAACTATGTTTTGCTTCATTAAGATTACTCGTTTTTGACAATCTGAGTTGTGTGCCTCTAAACTAGCTTGAGTGCTACGTGCTCTTTCATTAAAAACAAAGATCCACGTCTTATTTTTACTTCTGCGACAGTCGGTGTACTGATGATTATGAAAAAAAACATATAGGAGGTCATAGGAGTTGCGTACATGAAGAGAGGCCTTAAAAGTCAAAACTTTAACAACCAGTAGGTAGTGGTAGTGGTGGCGGTGGTGGAAATGTAAACGTTTCGGTATTAAACTCACGTTCTTTCGATAACCAAACATTCCACGCCCGGTGTCTCGGCGATCACATTTGCTGTTCTGCGATCTTCACTAAAGAAATAGCAACAAAAATCAGACAAGACTGTGTAAATTGTAAAACAAAAAAACAAAACAGAAACGAAAAAACTATAATAACACTACAACTGTGTTCAGAAAACGATTGGAGTGAAGTGAGACCCAGACGACTGAAATTCCAGTTTTAACCTTTACTGGCACCCGAGGCAATCGCAAGAGAAGTGATCAAAAGAAACAGAGCCGAAAAAATGAGGGATTGATGATAATATGATGAGGATGATGATGATGATCATTAGTGATAAGCATGGTGATGGTGGGTGATGCTAACGTTGATGTTGATTATGATGCTGATGCTAATGATGACGATGATGCTGATTATGACGATGACATCATAACGATGACGATGATGATGATGCTGATGATGATGATGATGACGCTCATGACGGTAAGAAGGGAGGAAGAGGTTGGAGGGTGGTACCTTAAGAGAGCTTTTTCGCCAAAGTAATCTCCTCTCTGGAGTCTTCTGATCTCCCTAGGCTCATCAAATCCCGCCACTCTTTGAGTGACGATCACCTAAGGGGAAAACATGATACACACATGATACAAACAAGCAAAAGACTGCGCCACATACAACATACAACGATGTTGGGAAGTGGGGAGGAGATTCACTTTAATAAAATCCTTAGCCTGCGTAGATGAATGTTATTTTGGTCCTCTTTTTTTCTTTCTTTTGTGGTTCGTAAGAAATACATCTGCGCGAAAGCTGAACCAGAAAATGATGGGGGAGGGTGCGAGGGGAGAAGGCTGTGCTGTGCCCTTAAAAGGGAGATAGAGGAGACTGGGGTCACTTCTACAACAAAATGTAACCCATGCGTTGTTTAAACAAACCGATCCGGTTCTACAGCATTTTCAGGTTGGTCATCCCTAACAGACTTACATTTTTAGCAAAACAGTTAAAAGGGGCTTCTCTATTTTTAATACAACGGTTCTTATTTTATCACAAATTGCCATCATTCCTTCCATAGGAAATCGATTCTTGTCACCGGCAATTTGCTAATATGTGTCTCAAGCCCCTGAAGGCGACAGGTCAACTACCACCTCCATACGAATGCTCCAAGGGTGATTTGCGGTGTCTACAAACAAGGCATTTTTATTGGGGGGAGGGGGAAGGGGGAAGGGGGTTCTGCAAAGGTTTTCTTCGGGATTCACTACACCGGGAACTAATCCCTTTCAAAAAATTACGTGTAAATCAAATCAAAAACAAAAAATTACTATAGCGTCCCACGTGTAGTCACAGGTTCCATTTCTATTTTCTCCCGACAGAAGCATGGTTATAGTATATAACGGTTACACACTTATAGAACATACCGATCCTCTATTGATGATATAGAATGTATCCCCCCTTTCTCCCTCGCGTATAATGAAGTCATCGCCATGGTAATAATCCTAAAATCGCGAATAAAAGGAAACGATCACATACTTAGCAATCAGACTCCAGTCAGCATCAACCTTCTGCTACATACAATTAGGACCAACGGGTACCTTTAGTCTACAAGCACCTGAAAATCTTATTACCTTATTCTCACTTAATTTCGCGATTTTCGCCATTGGAGAAAAATCACGAAATCTAAAAATCCCTAAAAATCGCGAAATTAAATTGTCGCGAAATATGGCTCATGATTTTCGCGAAATTTAATACTCGCGAATTAAGTGAGAATAAGGTTCAACTACACCAGTCAGGCTGAGTAATCGTCAGTTATTACCTCTTCCATAACGTCTGCAAGCTTGGCTAATTCTTGTTCGCATAAGTTTTTTAAAAGAGGAACACTGAAACATGAAGGCAAGATGTAGAATTAGAAGAAATCTTTGCTGTGGAGGAAGGGGCAATGCCGTTTTAATTCATCAAAGGATCTAAATATCAATTGTAAATGCAACGGGGTAGCTAGCAATTATATGAATTACATGAAAGATGATCATGATCGTAGTTATAGATGCAACTTTTTGCAGTTGCGAAAAGGAAGCCTGCAAAAAATTCAAGCTTGTACGGGATTCGAGCCCTTAACCTCTGCGATACCGGTGCAGCGCTCTACCGACAATTAAGCCAACAAGCCAAATGGGAGCAGGTCGTTGAATTGGTTCATTATAAACCTGTGAAAGGATGATCATGGAGTTATGAATATATGAAAATCATATATGTGAACTGCGGGTTGAGGCATTAAATGAAAGATGATCATCGCAGTTATAGACGCAACTTTTTGCACTTGCGAAAAGAAAGCCTGAAAAAAATTGTGGCTAACACTTTTGTTAGTTTCTTTAACAAACTACCAGAAAGCCAAACCGAAACTTCGTTTTATAGTTTATTTTAAAAGTTCACTCTAAAATGGGCTGTTTTTAGTAGCAACGGCTGCTCTCAGTAGTTCTATTCAGTATGATTTCCATCTTTTAGGAAAGCCACTAACTGTACCATCGAAAAGAAAAAAATATCAAGAAAATGCCTCGGTAGATTGATAGAGATTTCGTAAAAATTATGAGAGGAACGACAAGGTCAAATATAAAGGTAAAGCGTCCTTCTTTTACCTTCGTAGCTCGAAATCATAATCTTCTAACTAACAAACTTGAAAAATATGCGCCGTCATAGAACACTCACTGATACGAGCAATTTTCTTCGAAAGTTTTGTTTCGTTTTAAACTAATCGTACAGCTTCTCTAGGTTCCATCGGAATGGAACGAATTCCTGTATTTTAGCAATCATATACGACGGGTAATAGAGAAAAGCTAGAAGTAGCTTTAACACTCTTCACATTTGAACACTTATCACGTTACGCCCGCCTTTTAATGTCGATAACGCGAGTATCGAAGGATGGAAGGAATAAACACAGGGAAAAGTTCGTTAGATAAGTCGGTTTTTGTGACACGAAGAATCCTCGAAATTGGCCCATTTTTTGAAAACAAAATTTCACTTTGTAGATAATCATGGAATGACTGCCATAGATTTAGCCAAGTCTAAAAGCGGAGCTCTTTTTTACATTCTAAGCCATTAGTTGGAATCAATATACTTAAAAACAGCATGGCTCAGTCAATCACTAACTATGTCCACTCCCCCCCCCACCCCCCTTCACCACAAAGGCATTTCATATTACTCATCATTAATAAAAGTGGCCTGGGAATGGTAGCTTCCTATGCAGATGTCCTTAGTTTGGCTACCTTTTAAGGAATGCAATATGTTCGGCTTGTCTCATCATTCCCGTTCTCATCATGATCATCTGAAACACACTACGATCGATAATCCATAGCTTGGCACTGTCCATGGCTACAGAAAAGAAATAGAAGAAACATTACAAATACGGTCGAACCTCCAATAAGCGACTACCCAAAATGCGTATATAGTTAGTGGTCGCTTACGGGAGGAGGGCATTTGCTCGGCTGTTTTCTGAGGCTAAATTATCTGTAGTTTCATATTCTTACTAAACGTCCTTCGCATACTCTGAGTAGCCTAGTTCACACCCTGAGCATAGAGATTGCACCTTGAATCAAGCGGTCGCTTAAAAGCAATGGAAACAAAGAAATCATCAGCCCAAAAAGTGATCGAGGTTGCTAACGAGAGGTGGACGTTGATAAAAGGTTCTAACTAGAGGCTTTGGGAAAATTTCAGCGTTCTGGATCGGTGATCGTTCATAGGAGATGGACGCTTATGAGGCCACCAGCAACTGCTTTCTAAGATTGTTCTCCAATACCCTTTTAAAGTCAGTCAGACCTAGCCACTAGCAAGTATCCTCTAGGACGCTTACGAGAGGTGGTCGTTGGCGAAAGATTCTAACAAGAGGCTTTGGAAAAATTTCAGTGTTCTGGATCGGTGATCGGTCATGGGAGATGGACGCTTACGAGAGGTGGTCGTTGACTAGAGGCTTTGGGAAAATTTCAGTGTTCTGGATCGGTGATCGGTCATGGGAGATGGACGCTTACGAGAGGTGGTCGTTGACTAGAGGCTTTGGGAAAATTTCAGTGTTCTGGATCGGTGATGGTCGTTGAAGAAAGGTTCTAACTGGGTTCTAACTATAGAGGCTTTCTGGACCTCATAGTGGAGCTTGCTCTGTGAGTGATCCAGGCCTCTTGGCGAACTTTATAAATAAATAAATAACATTTCAGTGTTTTGGATCGGTGATCGGTCATGGGAGATGGTCCCTTACGAGAGGTGGTTGCACATGGAGGTTCGACTGTTATTTTACATATTTAACTCTTGCTAGGCCAAAATATTATATTCACTGGAAATGACTAACTCCTAAATTGCCTTGAACAACAGTGAGAAATTTCACAGTCAAATGAGTGAGTTTGTTCACATGCGTCCCGGCCACTCAGTTTGGGTTGAACGGACGAAATTCTTTGTTCAAATTTACCGCAGCACCGCATCATCTTTTCAAACTAACCCCTTTTTTCATGACAGCTGTCATCGTGAAAGGATTTGTCTGCCCATCAAAAACTGTGCCTGTTCCCGGGCGTGGGCATAGTTCACATAGCAGATGAGCCCCGAGGCTGTTCTGGGCAAATCAGTTGAGCTTACATGCACATGAATTAATAAAATATGACTAAAGTCAGAAGCAATACAAATGGCTAATACGGATGGCAAATACCTTTGACAGTTGCAGTTCGTTTACAGTTGTACAAAATGGCCAACTCCCCAAACACAGTTCCTCCGTTCATTTCACCTAAAACCTCTTTATCTTTTGTGACTTCAAGACGGCCCTCTAAAAAGAATACTAATCACGTCAATATTCTAAACCGAACCAATATCACAGGTTTCCCTGTTCTTGGGGCCCTATTATTATTCATTCCGTTTCTGATTGGCTGAAAGCCCCCAGCTAATTTATAAATAACCAACCGGAGCTGACCAAATTTGGACGAAGATGCGAACAATGTACCATCAACTCAATGGTATATTAACATGTAAATGAGGTTGAACGATGGTATATTTGCCTGGAGCCGAGGCTGTATGGGCAATAGACCATCGATCAAAAAATGGTGTTCACAGCTATCCGAAAACGAAGAAGATGAATTTCTCACTTAAGCTGAACGGAAGAGATGCAAGAATAAGCAAAACATATGGCTCGATGGATGTTATCTACTTTTTGAGTATCTGCAAGAAAAAAGGTGTGTTTATATCCTGAAACCGCTTCGTAGAAAGTCTAAGAGGAGTTAAGCTTTTGAGAACTTAGAAATATTTTGAACGAATAATAAAACAATTATTGAATTAGGCTTTCGTATGATGTGATTATCCGTCCACCACCGCCTTCGCCTCGGTGGATAACAGTCTCCTAGATCTGCATAATTCTTCACATCCTACTCAACCGATCATTCAATACTGAATTGCTAACTATACATAGAAGGTTTTTCCGGGCGACAAAAGGAGCCCGCAGTCCTAATCTCCTCTCTTTCTCATTGCTTCTCCTCAAATGATGTCATTCAGAGTGAAAACAGGTAATAAACGAAATTTAAGTTTTATTACAATGAGCTTGGATCCTGAATGACTTGTCCAACTGTGTGATTTCAGTGTTCCACCATTATCGCCCAGTCAACTGTTGTGACTTGAAAATGTGAAATTCTACATACTATTTAATTTCACTGTGTTTTCGCCGACGTTACGACGGTTTAACGTGTAAATACAGTGCTGTGGGGACATGTACCAGTGAAAGTTAAAGTCGTTGAAAATATTGTCGCCGAAAATATACTATGTAACTCAAGCATGATGTCGTGTTAACAACGTTTCAGAGCGTTGGAAATCCATAAATTTTAAGAAAAATCTAGTGTAAAAACCATAATAAATCAGGATAAAACGTTATTACTTATTAAAAATCTTTTAGCAAGATATAGGACTCAGATGGATCTTACCTGCAATAACATACAACGCGTGGCCAATGTCTCCTTCTTGGACAATAATTTCGGACTTGTTATAAGTCTTGGGATACATACAGTCAACTACCTCACGCACTTGGGCCGACTCCAAGTTTTTGAGAAAGTCATTCTCGTTGATGGCATCCTTTATGAGCTGCTTAGATCTACGAAACAAACGAACAAAATTCAGAAATTTGTCGAAGGGGTTTTTTACTTCTTCCGACCTTCTTTATGCGACGTGGAATAACTGTTAAGTATACTGATAGAGGCAGTCAAACAATACAGAGAGTTTTCCAAGGGGCGTACCCAATGCTATTTGCAAGGTGGGTTCCAATTCGTCTACTATTTAACTTTTCCGCATTAACTGCTCCAAATTTCGTGTCGCACGTTACACAATAACGCAGTGAATCTCTTGTTATTATTGACATGAGGAGTTCATATACTATATACACCTGTGTATACTGAAGTATCGGGAAAAGTGTAAGCGAGTGCAAGGAAAACAGCATTACATTGAGGAGAGTATGAATTCAGATTAAGTCTTCTTGCTTTTTTATATTGTCCAATAGCTTTGTGTCTCCTCTGTTTTTCTTGCACTCAAGTGCAAATATTGTAATTTTATTTTTAAGCACCGGCAGAATAATACAATAAAACCGCCAGACACACATAAAAGAGCTGGTGAAAAAATAATAATATGATATAATAATGAAATTCATATGGGTAACTACAAGCGAAAGTATGGGAAGAGTTCGTTGTCTATTTTTTTTGTGTCAGTTTAGCTTCTGAAAGAGTGTAGTTCGGTATTACGAGGTTGACTGGCATTTTAGTCGAAGCACATAACTGAGATAATCGAAATTACGGAAAGGAACCTTTTAACAAATTACGCTGTATTTAACAAAAAAAACACGTTGTTAAATGGAGATGGTAATCACAGACTATTTAATACAGCCTATATCTCTGTTTAGGTTACTTAATTGGCAAATTCCGCGTTTATTAGCGATTTTACGGCCGTGAAATACGACGACTGTTTGTATTTTTTTTCCTTTTTTTTCTGTTTTGTCTCATAAGGTCTCATAAATTTTCAGTGACTCGACAATGCATACTTGAGGTGATTATTCAAAAGGTCATATGCCTTATTGTTTGAATGAAAGCGTCAATATCAAAATAAACTCGATCTCACTCGACAACGACCCAAAACATCCGAAAGGAAGTGCTGCTGTTTCAGAACCAAAACTTCCAGTACATAAATTCACCACCACTGAACGTCAAGCGTTGATGACAACCCCCAAATAAATAAACATTTTTTTGCGACTTGCCTTTTCAAACTGTCTCTATATCTGAATTATTTTTTTCAGCATTGTTCACATAAATTATACTCAGATGTACTTTATATCACATTAAGTACATAGTTTGGTAGCTAAGGCAGCTAAAAGAGTAATGGAACACTGAGACCTTGTAGGTTTATTAAATTGCTAGAAAGTTATGGAGACGGAATAGGTCATTCTATATTTACTGCTAAAAATTCAAAATGACCAATTCACGGCCAACAACCAAGAACCAAAGGGGACAGGATTTTAAAAAAAATAATTGGTTATTGCAAAACGGAGCGAATTAACCTGACAAGCAGCTTTTTAACATTTCGAATGGATTTTAGATAGCACTCTTCACGAGACTTAAGGAATAATTTTCATTCACTTAACTGATAATCAAACAGTTTTATCGTGAGCTTTGATATCACTATTCCTGGTAGGACATTATTTCTCATTCAATTTCAGGTACAAAGAAGTGAGAAAAACAAATATTCTAAACAAATAAATTACTCCGGACGATTAATAACTTTCAGTGCACTGACAATCTGTTGAATGAAAATATTCATAAACTGTACTAGCATACCTGAAGTCTTTTGGGTGGCGGTCCAGTTCCTTTTTTGTGTCCTCTTGCACTTTCGAACTGCTCTCCCCGCTGACAGCCATTCGTTTTTCCTTTCTGCTCGTTCTCCCTTTGGCTTGTCTGGGCGCCCCATCCTCTTGAATGGTAGACAAAACATTAGCCTTGGAAGCAGTTTGTTGCACTACGCATTTCAACTCGTGAATTTCTTTCCTCAGTTTGGCCAACTCGGCGTCTTTTTCTTCAATAATACGCTGCCGATGCTGTAATTCGGCGTCTTTTCGCTGCAGAAAATCATCTTTCTCCTTCAGTTCGCGTTTGAGTTGAGTTGTGCTAACCTTTAAGCTCGCCTGGTGTTGCAGTTTACCGTTTTGCTCGCTGTTCTGATATGAATTGTTCAAACTCGCTCCGCTCCCCATTATTGAACGTGCAATTCCTTCACCGATCTGTCCGTTCGACCCGAAGAATCTCCCCGACCGAATTGTCGGTGCGTTTGAGCTCGCCTTTCGGCTTCATCTTGTAACCTCTTCGATCCTGTGCACCAATAAATTCCTTCTTGTTGTCATGTAAATACAGAATTCACGTAAGTGAAAAGCAGATTGACAGACGCAAAAGAAATCAGTACTTATCTCCTGATTAATAATAATATAAACTGTTATTCAAACTGATTTATTATACTTGTCTAGCCAATTACAGGTTATATGAATAGCGTTTTTTTACCATTAGTTGCAAAGATCATCGAAATTGTCGGACTGACAAACAAACGCTCGAATCTCGATTTGACAGCATTATTACCTTAAGACGACAAAAAAAGCGAAATTAACGCCCCCTTTTCCCAGATCACGCGCTCCTATTTTCGCGTGCCTTTCACTTACGCGCCATGCCCACTATCTGAGAGTCAGCTGCAACAGGCTAGTTAAGACCAAACTTTGTTCATGTGAACCTGAGAAAACTGTTTTCTGAGGTTATGTGCATGTTTGTTAGTAAGAGTTAATCTACAGAAGGCGAGTAAGCTGGACTAAAATGAGCAAACACTGCTTCCTCCGCAGGAAGAGTGGGGAAATGTTTTAAGACATATCTTTTTAAGAAGCTAATTTTAACAAACATATTTATTAGACAGTAATAGGTAGATAGTAATTTCGATTACCTTATCACTCTTTTAACTGTATAGAACTTCCTATGTAATTTTAGGTCTTAACCATTTAAGTCATATAGTCTATATGCGCGTGTGTAAACATCATTGACTGTATTTTTATTTCATTTTTTACTAATTTTAAACTTTTACATAGTGTTTTATTTTAGAAATTGAATATTAAGTGCATTTAAAAACTTTGAGTTGAATTTTCGCCGTAGAAGTAAACAAAATGTTATTTATTATAAATAAATGGATTTAACTAAAATATCAGAAAAATAAGCGATCGCCAGCGACTAGGGCATGGCAGGAACTTACAAACATACCGATTTTAAAACAAATTATTATTCATTTAAAATATTTCGCCGTCTCTGATTGGCTTCAATTCTCCGGAGAAATTTTCCTTACTTAATAAAAGTGAATTAACCAACAGCAACAAAAACAACTAGCCCAATGATCGAACCCACATTGGACGGTAGCCCACTCAGTGGCTGACCCGACCAGCCGATCAGCATAGAATTTAGACTTGCTACAAGTCGACCTCTCATTAGTTCTTAAAAGTGAGCGAAGCGACATTCAATCCATGAGGATCGAGCGCCGACGAAGTCTCGAGGTGAAATAGAAATCACTCTCCTATTGGTCAATTGTCATGACGTCACCAGTGAATTTCGCGCCAAACAGGTATGAAAAGTCCACCCAGGAAAGAAAGACTTTTAGAAAGTCTACATAGAATCCATAGCAACGCCATATCTCTCTATATTAGTATCCTTTTTTCCCCTGGAGTGGGGTCAGTTTTACCTCTGTGGTGATTTAATACTTGATCAGTTTAAGCAATGGATTCAGAATGAAAGGATTATTGTGAAAATACCAAAATTTTGGTAATGTGCGCCGCTTGTGTCACAGTCAAGCACAAAAACAGCCGTTAATGTTTTAATTGACTACACATGTTGCACTTCCAAAGTGAAAGCTTCCCTTTCTTGAAATAAAGCCACGGTAGAAACCAAATCGCGGAAAACAAAGTCCAACAAACCTTTCACAGTCCAACAAACCGGTAACCGGGAAAAAAACTTCTTCTCTTAAATGACTGAAATTTATAATAAGCGAGCAAGGGAGATCAGGATCAGAAATAAGATTAGTTTCAATATTATAACTAGAAATTTACTGACGCGGTTTGACTTACTTCAGTGTTATATTTTTGGTCGATTAAAAGACCTTATTTAGTTATATCAAAATAATGCTTTTGTCCATGTTAATGCAAGACAGCTCTAACTTGATTTTAGACTGATCTTCGAGATCATCAGAAGTGAATTTGAGCGATTACGGAGTGACAAACAGGCAACTTTTTTCAATGAAAGCGTTTATTGTCAAACTCATTACACATTAATGTAACTTACTCTTCGGAGTAACAAAATAAAATATCAATTAAAATTTATTACAATTTAGAAATCATTAGAGGCAAAGACATTCACTTCAAGCGATTTGGACACAAAAAAAGCCCTTCATAAAATCAACCCTGGTAGGGTAACAATGGGGGCTAGCTTAGTTTCATGTGCCATTTTCCATACGAAAAATAAGATTCTCGGAGAATTGAAAACCACTAGGACGATTATATCCTGAGCAGTCACAAAAGGCGCAACTTTTCCTGTTGCTTACGGAAAACAGATTAATCTGATCTAAGGAGTCGATTCCGGCATTAGATCAAGCAAACGGTGGGCGCTATAGACCCAATATTAACACGAGGGGGTAAGGGGCATCCTCTCCCAGCCGTTTTCATGATGCATAACCTGTTTTTTTTTATAAAACCAAAAATGTGTACACCTTGCCTATTTGGTGCCTTTGGGCACTTCTTTCTATAACACTATTTCTAAAAGCTTATTTGAAGGCCTAAAAGAAGAAGTTAGCTAAATTATTTCTGGGTTTTAACTTCTCCCGTGAACATTCCGTCGCAAATAAATAAAGTCGCCCCCATGGGTCCTCAAGGAAAGGCCTTTTCAACCTCGTTCCCACGGTCCCAGCCTCCTCCTCGTCGTTCCCTTGAGCATTCTCTCTGTGCGATGCCAAGTTGTGTCGCTACAATTTTATCAAAGTACAAAACTAGGATCGCGGACGATTTACGTATTATTTTATTCCAAAAGTGAATTAAGCTGAATAAAATTTTTTATCCTTGCCTGTGCGTCATATATTCGTGCAAGGAATTAATTAAGCTGAACTCTTATTGCGAATCGACTTTTCATCGACTTGGCCTCGGCGTTCAGAATTGTTCAGAAACAACTTAACCGACGTGTAGCGAAACGGTTTGGTATCAAAATAAAAAGGTTTCATATCAGTAGTATCCTGTCTGATTAAGACCTGTTTCGCTTCGTTCTCCGTCTTACTGAGCTCACTTAACATGCAAGGCCTACAGGTCTAAAAGTATTCAATACGAGTTTTGGAGCTTTCCTAAAAATAGTCTTATTATATACAGTAAAACTCCGTACCAAAGAAACTGCAGATGTAGAATCTCCAGGCTGACATTTGGCCAAATAAACAGCATGTATCAAGGAACCAAACTCAAAATTCTGCCATAGAATCATTTTAAGCCGTTTGCAGAAATAAAAGCGGCAGTTATGTGCGTGTTTTCACTGTATTACAAGTCCACAAGCTGAACTACGAGAAATTGTGCATTGAAGACTAATATTAGGAGTCAATTTTAATGTGCTTGTACTCATCTTCGCCATCTGATTCAGTGTATCGTCCATTCACCATGCAGTTCAAAAGGGGACCAATCTGTTAAATCAAATAGATACGATCACTTTAGTCGCAAATACAACTAGGCTAAACTTAAATAATACACATACGAGTAGTAAAAAACAAGATTTAATCCATTCGCCCATGGAAATTTTCCCGAAAAATGCTTTTTGAAGCGACTCTTGCCGAGACGTTTTCTGGTCACTATTTGGCCAAAAAGAAACAGAAATGCCGAAAACGAAGAGCGGGGTTTAGAAGCGACACTAACGGTATGGGGAGAGGTTCCACGAAGAACCTATTTGAGACGAAGCAAATGAACGGGTAGGTAGTTGAACAAGATTTTCGTTGGACCTTTTTTGGTTATCTTGGATGTTTTTTTTATTCCTCGTGTTTTGTTGTTTTTTCTTTGCGTTTTTCTCCAGCCTGTTCAATTGTTCTTATTTGGGTATATGGTTCGAAAGATCTCTTTCCCCTCCGCAAAATAGATGTCAAATTTGTCAATAACCATTAAAACTGATGACGTCACAAGTGGTAAATGGGATGAAGATCTGCACGGGCGGTTTTCGGACATTTCAAGGAAACATGTAAATTGACCATTCGAGAAAATACCATAACACACCATGATACTCTTTGTTGGTTACTCCAAAATTTCGCATAAGCATTGTTTTCAGTTTCTTTTGCAGCCATTTAATTCCAAGAGAAACTGAAGACAATGCTTATAAAAAATTTTGGAGTGACTAACAAAGAGTATAATGGTATGTTATGGTATTTTCTGGAGTGGTCAATGGGTTAAATCCCAACGAGCGACAGATGGCCAACTGTCATCATGTTGTCCACTCGACCAATAGACCTTTTTACCGATACGGCGGCCATATTGAATTCATTCAATTTAAGGAGTATTAGAGGATGCCCAGGGGGCATAAGCACATTTCGTTGGTATTTTCGAGCGCTTTTCGGGACATTTTTTCTTAAAGTTTTCTTAGAATAAGATTGTAATGGGAAAAAAGATCTTTGTGCCGTGTTTGGATGTAATAATGATCGCCTTTTTCTAGTTTAGTATTAGAATATGGTCTTTCACTGTATATTTCTCGGGAAAAAGGCGATCATTATTACATCCAAACACGGCACAAGGATCTTGTTTCCCATTACAATCTTATTCTTAGAAAACATTAAGAAAAAATGTCCCGAAAAGCCCTCGAAAATACAAACGAAATGTGCTTATGCCCCCTGGGCATCCTATAATACTCCTTAAATCGAATGAATTCAATATGGCCGCCGTATCAGTAAAAAGGTCTATTGTAGTCATTTGAATATCTTCAAGAAGAGAGCATTTTCACACTCGACCCCCACCCCCACCCCCACCCCCCTTTCAACGCAACCCGCCCACTAGGGAAGCTGTTGATCCGGGAGTTGTTCTTTACAGTGTTTGTCAAAATCTGAGTGATGTCCCTTTGCTCCTTTGATGCTTTCATTTCCTTGTTTATATTCAGCCTGAAAAAGCATAAAACACACCCTTCCAAAAAATGGAATTGCACCCATCAGGCTTTCCAATATTCTGATTCCAAAATTTACCTCGCAGTGATGGCCTAGTGCTTCTCCCAACATTCGTTCAATGTTCCTCATGACTGCTACCTTCTGTTGTGCCGTCAGGGGGTGGATGATTTGGCTTGGAGTGGGGCCAGCCTGTAACAAGAGAATATCCATTCTCCATTCAGTGTTATGAACAAAACACAAGATAAAATATAAGCAGGAGAAATGTATGGGTATTTATCGTACGATCTGTATATATAAAAGTCGATAAATACTAATTTATTTAGCTGAGTGAGATTTCGAATCAAAAGTTAATTTTACTCTTCGATTAATTAATCAACCCAGTTGATTTTTACTGTGCTTTCAGAAAGTACACCACTGTACAACACTACCTAATGATTTGTAAAAACTTAAAACTGAATAAAGAGTACAATGTTTCCTGACATTTCATGCTCAGTCCTTAATCAGTGGAAATCAAGTTATGTTTTAGAGTAGTGAATTCAATAGGTAAAAAGTTATTCCATATCGAAGATCAAGTGCAGGTTATTGCACTGCCGGGGCACATTATTGTTATATGTCACCAATGGATAGAATCCTGTCAAATTTGGAACAACTGAAATCTAGAGAATTTTGTTTGATGATTATGATTATGATTATGATTATACAAACCTTGTACCAGAAGTTCACAGATGTTGTTATTCCTCCATTCATTGTTGATTCCACGTGGTGCCACCTAGAGTGAAAAATCAAATCATCATTTTGTATTTTTGTGCATTGGTATATAGACAGATTTAGCAAAGACAACTCATCGGCACTAATGATGGCAAATTGAGCACTGGGAGACACTTCAGACCTTTTTCACACTTTCAGAAATTCACAAACAATCTCCTTTGACGTTACATTGCCTTTGCTACGTGCAAGTCCGATGAAACTTAACACAACATGATGAACATGATTTAACACCCTTGGAAGCTCAGGGTCGTTTAACAAGATTTCCTAAAAAAAGCTCATTGGTGTATAAATTGAATTGTTTTGGCCATCTCATTAAAAAGAAAAATATACTGGCTGGAAACTTGTTTTAAGAAAATTTACATGCACTCTGATTAACAGCATGGATACCTCCTTTATAGAGCTAGATGGCAAACCCGTCAGTTTTTTTCTCAAAATCTGTTTAGCGTGGCATAAAAGTCTCATGCGCGCCTCGCCCGTGCGCCTCCGTTTTCAGCCTCGCTCCAGTCCTTTTGTCTGACTGTTCACGCGTACTCGAATATGCAAAAATACAGACTATTTTGCAGTCTATCATAGAGCACTCTTGTTTACCAGTCAAAGTGTAGTAACCACATGTACTAAATGCTTGAATAATTGAATGATTACCACCTAGTTTCAATATAACTCATACGTTGATAAGGAAATGGGCCATGACAGAGTTGGGTGTTGAAAACAATCAGCCTAGCAACAAATTTTAGAGGCCAGAGGATTCCGAAAACCATCTGAAGTGAAAGTACATGTCTGCACCAATTGTACACAGGTAAACATGCACTGAAACGATATGCTTTCAGTTTTCCTGTCTAATCTTATTAATAGCTTTTGTTGATTTGCAACTTTTAAGACACTTTGGTAAGTGACCGCTTAATAGAGAGCGACCACTTAATACAGGTTTGACTGTAAAGGAGTGAGTTTGTAAAGTAACTGTGGTGTGGCATAACTGGGGGAGTAAAACAAAAAAAATTGGTTTCATCAACTGAGTTGTCCACTGACGTCTGCTCTTCCTCTGTTGAAAAGCTAGCCCTCAAAATGTCATTTGACTGGATTCTTTTTGCAATGTACAGTCTGAGTAGTCAGACCAGTATTAAAAAGGAAACATAGTACTATACTGCATGCCTCACCAATACATTGGTAGGTAAAGAACGTCTCCTGGCCCGACTATTGCTTGAAATCCTTTCACCTCTTTGAACTTGGGAAACCTTGCATAGTCTGGGTTATCAAAATCAACCTTTTGAATTGAAATGTGATGCAACTTTGTTAAAAACAGTATAGCAAATATAAAAGAACTACATGTATGACAGTGTATTACATTTCATGGGAGGTGGGGGATGGAATCTTGCTTGCTGGACATAGACATCAGTATGACCAGTGATTTTGTTTTCGAATCCTTAGTCTGCGTCCTGCGTCCCTGACGCAAGAAAATCCCCAAAGATGCAAAATAATAATTCATGGCATGCATCCCGTAGGACACAAAGATTGATCAATTGATTTGAACATGTGTATTTGTAGAAATATCCTGTTCGTGTAATTTTTGTGGCAGTCATTGTGGCTGCTGTTTAACGATGCATTATTATTTCTTTTTGCCTTTGATGTGCTTTAAGATAAAAGGACTTTATTTTAATTTCAGTAGACTTAAATAAAGAGAGTTGGAGTCTGTCTTCAGATTAACTGTCTGGTTACATAAAGGTCGAAGCATTTTCAATTTTGGACTCAATTTTTTTTCTTTTTTTTTAACTGGCACTCATTGCTTCTGAACTGGGAGTCATAATAAAATTATTTTCCACAAGATCAGTCCTAGGACTCACCATAACTATTAATTTTGTAACAAAATCACTGTATGACCCTCTTCTTTATCTGTTGTAGAACAAAGCTTGTATCTTTTAAAAAGAAACCTCAATTGAGTGAGCTTTAGCAAAGTGCTAATGCTGTCCACTTACACTGTACACTGTTCTGTAACCCTTAAAAGCCCCATTTGCATCCACATACAGCTGTACATATTCGAAGGAATTTGACAAAGATCAAAGCATTTTCCATGGAGATCACCATTCTCATAACCTTTTCTCTTCACAGTTGTTGATTACAGTGTATGTACAGCTTTTTCAGAGTCAAATAGATTCCACACTTCAAGCTCCTTCAAGCTATATTATCTTCCCCCCTAGTTTTCTTTGCTTAGAGAGGGGCTGAAGAATACACTTGCCATACCCCATTTAAGGCATGGTTGCTTAAACAGCTTAAATAAGAAAATAATGAATTGTCCTGATATAGAAAGCTTCTTGGCATTTGAGACTTCAATGTGTTTCTCAGCAGTTTTTACAATCTTTTGATGTCAAAATGAACTTATTTTGTTGTAGTCTCCAACATTCAAGGCATTTTAACAAAATTGAAGCACTGCTTCTACAAATTCAAGGAGTTTTCAAGGATCTACATGTAGCAGTTTTTCAAGTAGTCCAGGCCCATGCAAAACATGCTTTATGTTATCATTGTACACATAGTGTATTCACGTAGATAGTATGACTTTTGAAAGAAACAGTACTCAGGTAACTGCCCCGTAACATCATACGCTTTTTTTTTTTCAAAACAACATCACATGGTTTACAATGGGAAAACAAAACAAGTCATACAAGCTAGGAGGATTTATTGTGCAAAATCGTACTACCATATAATATCAAAAGACCTGCCAACCTTACCTGACTTTGCCTATCACACGGATGGTACAATGGAAATGGATAAAGACATTTGAACTGATCAGGATGAAACAAAATTATTCTCTTGTACCCTGACACCTGACAAAAAAAGTTCTGCTGTTCATCGTAATGAACTGGAGTGATATTTCCAGGTAAGCCAATGAGAAGGAGATTTGAAGTAAGTGTTCCCCATTTCATTTTCCTCTGTATTGCTGTCAGCCAGTTCCACTTAAAGCCAAGGAAGTCTTTAACTATATTTTTTCCTACAGAGTCATTGAGCATTTGTTGCAGGTATATTCTGGTGTCAGAAGATCTAAAGTTAGCAATTCTTTCAAAAAACTCCTCAAATTTCATCTCATGTCTTTCTGTAGGTGGTACAAAGTTGGGCCAATCCTTGGCTCTTTTGTCGTCAAAATACATGAACTTAGAAGTCTTTGAGCTGTAGACTGAAAAATTCCCTGGACCAATGTTTTCCCTGAGATAGTTTAAGTCCCATTTAAGAGCAGTTGCAATAATGTCAGAATTTGTTAACACAACGGGTTCCTAAGAAAAAGTGGAAAGCATAAAATTAGAAAAATTGTTTTTACTAGTCTTATAGCACAATATTAAATGTAGGATAAATTTTATCCTACATGTACCAAAACAATAAATTGTGAGTCTCATGGACCCAGTTTCTCAAAGACCGATCCATTTTGAGTCTCTAAACAAAAGGTGACTAACATTATATCAGCTTCAGTTGATGCTTTTAGGAGAGAATTTTCTGCTTGAAAATTTAATTCAATCCAAGGTTAAAGTTAGCATCCAAAACCTGCTGACTGTCACAGCTGTCTACTTCATTGTTAATACAGCCAATTTGCTACTTGCTATTCAACTTCATATATTTAATATTGAACCAATTATTATGTCTCCCAACTGAAAGCAATTTATATCAAACTGTTAAACAAAAAGAAATCAAAAACAAAAATGAACTGAACTGATTGTAGAGATAAGATATTATTATCGGAGTTTCCCATAATAAGTGAGATCGCTCCTGTTAATTTAGAAAAGACGAAGAAAAGTACTTGCAAGAGGAATGGGCACTGTTTTTGTTTAGATGGTTGATTTATCCGGAACATGGGGCTATTAAATAAATATAAGCTTAAGCTTACATTGTAGCCAACTTCCTTGTTTGACAGTTTATCAAAATTCATGCTACATCAGACCCGGAATTGTACTAAAGTGCACACTAACCTCATTTGCGATCATTGATTCCACTCGCGGATCATCATGGTTGAGCCTTGGGATATCTTCTAGCTGTAAATCATAGTTCCGTACTACGTGACCTTTAAAATCTATATACTGATGACTATCCGCGCCATTGACAGCAAGCACGTCCGCCGCAGAGACGACCGCAGAGGGCTCCGCAGAGGCCATTTTGAAATTTTGAGCCAGCAGTCTGTAAACTGTAAACAAGAAGCGTGAAATGATGCGCGGTCACGTCGAATTCAAGTGGAGCCCAGGACTTTTCAACGGTGATGTCACCAATTGATGAATAAAGTACCTCAAATTGCGTACTTTTTCTTTCGACATCAAGATTTGCTACAAGATTTATCATTTTACGCTTGGTTTTCATCATTAAATATTTACTACAAGACGCGCCTTGGATAGCTATTCGTCTAGTGCAAGAGCCTTATTGCCGACAAAAGCGAAGCAACTTGTAATTTTTGGGAGACATGAGAACTCAGTTCTTCCCAATCGTAACGTTTGTCCTGATCTCTTTGGTTTCACTTTGTGTAAACGTTAGTGCTAACCAAGGTAGGTTATACATTTTAATTTTCTTTTTACCTAATATAGTGCATTGGAAAGGGATTCCTTGCTGCATTTGGCTTTTATGTTACCTAGGCACCTAAGTGGTCATTGAAATCAGCTGGCAATATTTGCAGGCTTTTTTGTTGCTCTGAAAACTCGAGAAAGCGCAGCGCTCTAGCATGGTTGGGTATTTCACATGTTCACTGCGTTTCACTTAAGTATTTTTTTTTTTTTTTTTTTTGGGCAACATAAAAAAAGCGTTTGGATTTGATATTTACAAATTTGTTTTTTTTTTCCAATTGATTTCCCCTTGCCCTCTTTTTACATTTTATTTTTTATATCCATCCCCTGTTTTATTGTTTTTAGTTTTTTTTTTTTTCTTAAAACTTCTGAAATCTCTGCTCTTTTTGCATTTTTTGTTTTTTCTCTTTTTTCTTTGTTTTTCTTTAGTTTTTTTTTTTTTTTTTTTATGTGAATAATAAAACGACGGCTTGGAATCGAGATATCTCTATTATGTTTTTGTTGCCGACTGATTCCCCTTTGCCCTCTGTGTAACTCTAAACTTACATGTACAGCCCAGTATTACTAAGGTCTTGTAGTCAATTAACCTCTTCCAGTGTTATATCCTACCTTCTTGATTCAGAAGTGGAACAACAAGTGGCTTCATTTACCCCGAAATCATTTACTCACCAAAGATTGATCAGGCACTTTTGGCAGAGAATTATAGGTGGTAACGTAAAAACCACCCATAGCCAAATTTGTTGTATCACGCTGCGCATTTGCAAACTTTGAATGGGTTTTCCTGTTCTGTCAATCATTTGATCCAATGAGTCGGGGCAAAGTTAATGCAAATCACAATGCAACACACTCGCTCTGCCTGGCCTGCAAAAACAATACTGAGAATGACTCGAATAGCAACAGAAATCGTGATGATGAGTGGACTTTTTGTCAAGGGCAGGATGCAGACATTGCTTTATTCTTGCAAGAGACAAGAATAAGAAAGATCAGAAAAATCTTCGAAGAAAACTAGTCGATTATTGCCTGAAACAGGGCGATCAAAAGCAACGAACCTTGAAACACAGAAACAAAAAAGGGGATCGAAATGCATCAATGACAAGTAAACACATGTTTTCTAAGAGGCCTGCTAAGATGATTGACAGTACAGAAAAAACCGAAATTCCTTTGAAGTTTGGACAACGCGCAGCGTAATACAACGAATTTGGCTATAAGCCCACTCAAACACTTTATAACCTTACTGCACTTTTCAATAACACATGCAGGCCATCTGATATCACGCAATGGTACGATTTCGCACAATTGACCTCAAATCACTTCCGATCGCTCAATTTGAGGAAAATGGCATAATTCGTAAAAAAAATTTATACTGAATTCAAGTAAAGTAAACAATGAATTCTATTTCAATTAAACATTTGAACCCAATCTTAATGTTATTTAAGGTGATTTACCACTAAAGAAAGTCTTGCAAGACATCCAAAACCATCGATCGCAGTACCTGGGCAGCCATTTTGACTTCAGAGACAAGCAGTGTGGTCAGCAGTGTAATGGCATCATGTAATATTAAGCATGTGTCTTTTTTCTTTTCCGGGTCAAAATAATCGAACAAATTTAACTAATTTGTTTTATAATAGATGTTTTATTATTCCTTTACATTCAAATTGCCAGTTAAACAACATTAAAGTGGTTTTTCTGCTTTGAAACCTGGTGAGACGATGTAAGTTAGCCCTGAAAAAATCGGATAATTTATTGCATAATAGTCCTATCTTATCGTACAATCTACCCTGAAAATATCGCACAATTTCTGATTTTTTATCGCACCCTATCAGATGGTCTGCACATGAATTCTGCACTTTAAAAGCGAGCTTATAATTATTGTGTTTTTTGCTGATGCAAAAATTACTACAATCACAAGTAACGAACAACAAAACCACAAAATGTATAAAAATTCACCAATCACAAATTTTAAACCATGACCTTTTGAACTTGTTGATGTAAACCTCTGTTTTTTGAGATTTCTGTTAACCCATTCGCTCCTGGAGATTTTGCCGAAAAACGCGTTTTGAAGCTAGTCGAGTGGTTTTCAGGTCACTGTCGTGCTATAAAGAGCTAAAGCTTACCAGAAACCGGTTTACAGGTCGTACACTTCGTGGCCTTCTGATCCAGATGCAAAATATCAGCTTGCGAAGTTCGGGCATGCGCAGAAAGCAAAATTTCGAGATAGTTTTTGGGTTTAAAAGTGACACAGCAGTCTAGTCACGTGGTTTTTTGCTTGTTTCTCCGGTGTCCTTGACTAAATTGTGCTCATTCTGGTATGGTTTGAAAGATCTCTTCACTCTGCACAAGTTAGCGAAGAAAGTTGTCCTTGACCGTTAAAACTGATGACTTCACAATGGGTAGAAAGGACCTGGATCCGCACGGGCGGTTACGGGCGGTTCAGGGGCGAATGGGTTAATATGGTTGATGGTAGCAAAAGATGCAAATGTTAGTTGGCTTTTGACCTTCAGAGTGTGCATGTTTTTTTAAAAGAGCAGTAAGGATGGCATTGACGTTGGTCACTTTTGGGACTTTAATAAGGGATTAATAGTATGTCATCTTCTCATTTTTGTTTTATGTTTTGGCTGTTTTAATTCAGAGCTGTGTGAATTGCCACCTGTTACTGGCCCTTG
>CALNXI010000016.1:95980-107884 GCA_942486025.1 Porites evermanni
CACACGTCCAGCCACTTTGCTGCCTTTTTCTTGACTGCTATTGTAATGGTATTTGCTGCTTATGTGGTGTATCACAACAGGCAGAAGGTATGAGGATTATTCTGTTAGCAAGCTCTCCATTTATGGCGAGCACAACGAGTCGCGAGTGCGCCCCTCGCACTCGCTTCTCCTTTCCCGTTTTTGCTCTCGCGTGACTTCTCGCGACTCCCCCAAATGGAGTGCTTTCTTGCAGGCTA
This sequence comes from Porites evermanni, assembly GCA_942486025.1. NCBI lineage: Eukaryota > Metazoa > Cnidaria > Anthozoa > Scleractinia > Poritidae > Porites > Porites evermanni. The sequence continues at coordinate 96,217 of CALNXI010000016.1, forward strand.
TATGGCAATGTGATGAACGGGCTATTGGTGATATCTTTGTTATCGTTACTAATCAATTAATTGTTAATTCATATTGATAATTTTTCAAATAATAGAAAAAGGAAAATTGTGAACAAGGTCAATGCTATTTCTGCAAACAATGTCTAGGCCGAGTGTTTGGAAGCCAGGTTAACTCCAATATTGGGTTGTCTTTAAACGGTACATAATTATGCAGGGTTTATTCTGGGAATTGGCTAATGAGGGACTCATGGATCAACACCTACTGAAGTTTTAGAGGGTTCTTCTTCAAAGGAATGCCCCAGTGACCATTTGGTTTGGAATAAATGAGTATCATTTTGAATGTAAGGGAGATATTAATAGACGTAACTGTACAGTATTGCAAAGAAAACCTTTAAAAAAAATCAGATTTCAAGATTCGAACCCTTCAAGAACCCTCGGCCTTACTGCATAACAGTGAAAGATCTTAAATTAAGCAAAGTAGCTGTCGGCTGTCCTGCAAAGTGTTTCTCACCAACTGAGCTCTTAGTTTTGTCACGTACCGTTGCCTGGCTACATCTATAAGTTGTGTTGAGAAGGCGTAATAGCTAGACAAGTGCAGGTGTACGTATCGTAACGATGTCTCTATTTATTATTATTATTTTTTTATTTTATTCTTTTCTATTTTGTGAAAAGAGTTTCAACAGTCTGAAAATTTCTTGTATCCTTTCACAGATTGTTGCGATCATAATTGAGGGCCAAAATAACAACGGTAGAAGGCGAGGCTACAGGAAACTAGAAACCAACGTAGAGGAGGCTATGCCTTCAATGAAAAGTGCAAACTCCACTTACGTTTATTAGTGTTTATTTAAATAGAACAGGTGTAAATTTTTTAGAAACTGAAAATAATTGGATATGTTAAAAAACGAATGTAGTTGTTAAGAAAAATAATTTGCAATATGGCTTTGTGAATAATTTCACCTGCGTTCAGGCGGTTTTTTTCTAGGGAGCGGGTAACGCGAACGGTAAGGGAAATGCAATAGTCGGCGGAAGAGGAAAGGGATTTTTCCGTTACCACTTCTACCAGCTTCTGCCCTTCTTTTGCATTTCTTTCCTTGCTGTTGACATGGATAATAGAAAGACTGCTTACCTCGAAGGTTCAAGTGTGGCTTTGAAGGGTCGCCATCGCGGTCAGACAACAAACGAAGGGAAAAACATACACCAGAAATTAAAGCAGCACTAAAAATTCCGTAAAAGAACAACACGCAGGCAAACAAACCCTACATTTCGACTGGTTTACGCCACTTTTTCGCCATCGTTTCGTCACAAATTTCAACTATGATGGAGCTATCCAACGCCATCTTGGAGCACGAAACAATCAATCGGTGATAAGAAGTCAGCCCATGTGACACAAGTTTCCTATCCAGTCTTTCTATTATCCATGCTGTTAACTGGAAATTTTTTCTGCCCTTTTGAGTGGACTGTAAAGATAATGTTTGGAGTTTGTTTATTTGTGTTGCTTGTTCCGTAATGGAGACAAAAAAGTTTAGAGTGACAGCTGTTGGTTATTTTAGAATTTTGCTTTAGTGACTAAGAATTGGTGATTAACAGAATTAGGAATCGGAGTGTACTGTATATACAATGTATCTAATAGAATACAACTATCCCCCGAAGGAGGGGTGGATAGTGGTACTATATACCGAGACGCAAAGCCTCGAGGTGAATCGCTGCTCACCGACCCTGAGGAGGATAGTTGTTTAGTATCTACCAAATCAGTTGGATAAAAATGAAAAAAAGTTACTTTTTGTAAATTTAAAACGTCACTTAGTTGGAACTTGTTAAAAACATTTTGGGGATTTTGTCAAGAGCATTTTTACCATTTGTGGCAAATTTAGCATGAAAATAATTTTTTAGCTGACACCGACAAGCCAAAGTTTGTCGCTTTCTTGGTATTTGTTTGTACGACTGCTTTATTTATCGCTCAAATTTCGTCTTTTCCGAAAATGTCTCGAAAGGAAACGCCATCTTGGCTCCGGTCGCAAAAAAATGAAGAGCAAAGGATATTCCGAATTACGGGGACCCAATCAAAACGCGCGAGAATTGCTATTCACTGATTTGGTAAATACTAAAATATTATAGTTTTCAGCCTTGCGTTGTAGCCTGAATTTCATCCGATTACTTCGGGTCGTTATTACTCCCTCAGTAACGTCTGAATCGACCGGCCGTTAGTGCCGTCCGTCGGGTTGTGAGTGACGTCACTGGACGGCATTAACGGCCGGTCGATTCAGACGTTGTTGAGAGGAGAAAACGACTCGAAGTAATCGGATGAATTTCGGGCTACCTTTCGTTGCATATTGTGAAATACAGGAAGCCAAATGGAACAAGGATCTCAAAAATAAATTTCATTGAGATAAAATTTTAAAAAAAAGAATGGCCGGCTTTTTTTCGATTTTTTTTTCGATTTTTTTTTTTTTTTTTTTTCAATTTGCATAAAGATTTTACTTAGTACAATGGAGGTCAAAAGTGTTGGGACCTTTCCATTGTTATTAGTAAAAGTAGCGACCCCTCCCCTCCCACCTCGAACAAAGATGAATTTTGAGCACCATGGGTGAAAATGACTGCTTTTTTGGCCACAACATTGCTGGGGGAGAGTAGGGCGACGACGGGATGACCCCAAAGCCGATCCAAAAAATGTCATTAGGAGTTCAACTTGTATGTAACAATCACTTGGAAGGGCTTTTTCACACAGTACCAAGTTCTGTTGTTCGCCTCAATTGTAGATTAAGCAAAGTGTTTTTGAGCGATGCAAGGTAATCGGAAGTGAGGCGGTTTTTTTGTTATGCCTTGATGCTACCACATCTGTATTGCTCAGTGTCTTTAGTGTTAATACCATTTGCCCAAAATATTTGTGTGGAAGTACTGCACGAGAATGCAAAAATCCACCTCCGGTTGCTGCCTTTCCGGCTCAAAAACGCCTTTGTTTAAGCTCCTTAACAATGCTCAAGAATAAAATGTTTCATTTATCAGTTCTTGTCAAGAGAATAGCGAAAGTTTGTTTGAGCGTATCTCTTGTCCACACGCAGCATATTTAAATCGTTTACGTCCGTCCACATAAGAACGCTAAGAAAACGATGGCAATACGAAGAGCATGCGTAATGCTGGTATTTTATGACGTATGACCATTCTTGGTTCCAGAGCCCGTGGTTTCTTGGTCACGTGGTCGTGATCGGTGATAAATTAAGCCGAGTGGCTCTGGGGACGAGAATGATGTATGACATCAAAGTATTCGAAAAACTCCGTTTCCGTCCTTCAACACGTAAGCGAGAAACCGCCATTTTCAAAAATTCTCTCTAGAGACCGTGTTTAAAAACCTGCGTTTTAGGAGCGGGAAAATGCCGTTTATGTATGGACGGAAAAAGTATCGGGATACGTTTGGAAGGAATAATCTGATTGAACTACAGTGAAACCTCGATATAACGAAGCTCCATATAATAAAGTCCCCGGTATGACGAACGATTTTGTTCATTCCTGTAATAGTAAAATAGAGTGGTTTTCGTTTGAGTGTCGTAAAACCAAAACCAAAGTAATTACTCTGGCCAATCACATAGGACACAGACAATACATTGAACCAATCAAAACTCGAAGTAATTACATGTGGCTGACGCAAAACGTCACAATTGGCTTTGGTTTTACTTCTGATTGGATGAAAAGGTGGCGCGAATCTTTTAAGCCAATCGCATCGTGTAGAAAGTGCAAAACCAATTACTTTTCGACACTCAAATGAAAACCGCTCTATGATTATGGAAAAGTACCTTGATATAACGAAACCCTATTATAGCGAACAAATTTTGCCAATCCCTTGTCACTTCCTGGTGTCAAGGTTCCCCTGTACATCTTAGGCCCCGTTCAGACGCCGATCTTTTCATGAGCCGAACCTAAGGCGTTGAATTAAGTACATGAAAATTTCGGCGTCTGAACTGTTAATTAGGAAGGCCTGTTTTAAACCGTTCCTCCTTTTTTTTTTTTTTTTTTTCATTTCGACCTTGGAACGGCTTTGACTCAGATGCATAACTTCTTATGTACCGAACCAAATGGTCTCCAGCTCTGGGGAGCTGGAGAAAACTGCAGACAATTTTTATGTTACAGTGCAGAAATAGCCGACCTCCTGCTCAAAAACATAGCCAAATTAAACAAACAAATACATCGCTATTTGTAAAATATATGCTACACTTAACATTCCTTTGTATCCTAAATTTTCGTGGTACAGAAAAATGAAGACTGCACGTAATTTCGCGTTTCGGAACTCAGAGCCATATTTGGTGAGTATTATATAAGTGATTTTTCCCACATAGCGAAAATGGCGAAATTTAATACTCGCAAAATTAAGTGAGAATAACATAACGGTTCTTTTCCTCGCAAGCAAAAATTTGCTCAAATATCGCTCAGGTCTGGTTTAGCAGTGGTTGAGTAGAGACCGGCAAAATTAAATCCATTTAGTGAGTACGAATTTTTATTATGATTACGTTTTTTGTACATGACGGGGAAAATCAGCCCTTCACTTAAACTATATGCCTTAACGATGCAAGAAACTAACAAACCATGATAATTCATCAATTTTACGTGACAATTCAACCGATACAACTACAATGTATCTATAGATACCGTCACCAACGTTATTACATTATTGATTAATATATTATTTCCCCTTTAAGTCATATTTCTTCTTTGGCGGGCTTGTATGCTTTACACGCTCCTCCCTTGATGCAGTTGGCGATCTCAGCAGCTTTATCGCGCCCAGTAAAGTACGCTCCCTGTACGTAGCCATAATATTCATCACTGATGCTCTCACCGGCGAAAAAAAGATTCTTAAGTCGACCAGACATGTTTTCGTAGTGTCCCCAGCTCGTTCCCACCACAGGATCCGTCCATGCACAGCGCACGAATGGGTTCTGTGACCATTTGCTGACGTGGATATCTAATGGTGACGTAAGAAATGTAAAGAAATACTAAAGGAACACTTCTTATAAGGTGAACGATACACTGTGGACTTCAAGGCAAACACGAGGTTCTTCGGTGAAGCCTCATAATTCTTTACAACCAATAAACATTGAATGAAAGGATTAGGATACAGCAGGAGCCGATTACTAATCTACTAAAGTAATCGGCTCCTGGATACAGTACGTCAGGTAAAAAAAGTATCAATAATAAATAAATGTTAAAATAATTTATCAAAATAAATGATTATAATAGTAATAATGATATTAGTAATAATAATGATGATGATGATGATGATAATAATAATAATAATAATAATAATGATAACAATTAACAACTTTTAGAACAACTGGTGGTTAAGTTCTTCTGAGGTAGAACTTTTCTCCTTGTTTACTTTTCGCTTGCCTTGTTTCGTTTTAAAGAGATAACGTAAAGAGTATCTACAAAGTTGATTAACGAAAACTTAACAAATATCATGGCTTCACAAGTGACAGATGAAATAATACCAAGACTTTATTGACCCATCTATTGATCAGTTACTCATCAATAACCTGAGTGACCCAGCATTCACTCATGTTTCACGGTTCATTCGACTCTGTCGACTCTGATAAGGGCATTCGCAGACAGGTTGTTTTAAAAGCCTGGCTGAGACTGCCACCAGCAAACTAAAGAACATATAGTGCGACATACAATAGAACATGTAGTTCAATAGATGTTTGAAATAAATTAAGATTATCTTATTTTGATCTTCAGGTAGTTTACCTGAAGTGAGAGAAAGGACTAAAAGGACGCTACTTACCAATCGCTTCCGGTATCGTGTTTCCATACATTTTTCGTAGGGTATCCATCACGTCTTTCTTTGTTTCCAAATCGCTTTGCTTTTCTATTCTCAGTGCTTCATCTCCAGTTACCACTGTGAAAAGAAGGTTGGAGCCTGGAGAGAATCCTGGTCGATTCAGGTCGAAGAAAGTTGGAAAATTGCCTGGTTTTTGGGAGGCATGCATAATCCATTCATGATCATCCCAGAAGTCATATGGGAACTTCAGGAAAATCTTTGTGAAGTAAACAGGTCTAAAACGATAAATTGCTTCTCTCTTCCACTTAGGTAAGGGGGGTCTGAACATTATAAAACTGCTGCCAAGAACGCCAGAACTAAACGTGGACAAAGCGTAGTCTGCACTGAAGACTTCTCCGCTAGCTGTAACAACTGTAACGCTGTCATTAGAATACCGAATCTTCTGAACAACCTTGTTCAGCAAGATTTTGTCTTGGAAAGACTTGTAAAACTCACTGAACAGCGTCCAGTAGCCTCTTTGATCAGTGACGAAGAAATCCTTCTCAGGAGGAAATCCCATGTTGTTCAGAGAAGTTCCTTTCTCGCCATCACCATATTCAAAATCGAGGTCAAACCAAGACAATGTTTTCTTTGCTGGAGTGTCTGATATCCAACCCAGAAGCTTCAGCGCAACCGAGACCGGCATATCTCTGGGAGGATGATCTTCCTCTCCCCTTTTCTCACCCATCGCAAATAACTTTTCGCTTACTTTCTTCCATTCACTGTACGTACGCAGATCAGTTACATCTTCGCCGGAGTCGTTTCTGTGAAAAAAAGACACCTTGACATAACAAGAAAATGTGCAAAATCAATTGTAGAACTGTTTGTTGCTACTATAATCCGCTCCAGTATTTCCTTTGTCTTGTATAGTAAGAATCATGGTAGGGCTAGGAAATCAAGGAAATCCTGAATTGAACTAGCCTGAAAAAACAGACGACATTTTGCGACGCCAGCAACGGTTTTCCCAGCGCGAAATGACGTCTGAGAAACGAACGCAGAAGTTCCATACTGATGACGCGTCACTACCCAGATATGGGTAGTGACGCGTCATCAGTATGGAATTTTTGCGCCCGTTTCTCAGACGACAATTCGCGCTGGGGAAACCTTTGGTGGCGTCGCGAAATGTCGTCTGTTTTCTCGGGCTAGAATTAAACTAGGGTGAATACTACAATATGTAGATTACAAACATTAACCACAAAGGACTGCAAAGGACCCTCAAACGAATATGCCGAAGAACGTACGTAGAATCACAAAGACCTGATCAGCAAAAATAATAATGTAGACATATTAAATTCTGTAAGCAGAATACTGCAATGCTGATCGTACTACGTGAAAATTAACTCTGCAAATCGTCATCAACACGACACCGAAAAAAATCAAATCAGAGCGGGATTGTAGCCATAGACAGCTGTTTCGCACTTTTCGGGGCTCGTCAGTATGGCGCATCATCCAGAGAAAACTCTGATAAAAAATATCCGCGCACTCTGATTTAAAGCCCTGACCCAGAACTCACAACACCCATGGAATCACACCATACCACGTGTCTTCTGGGGGCAAGAGTCCGATTTAAATATTTAGATTAACCTGAAAACGAATTCTACCTGCAATCTATCAACTGTACACGCCTTTTATTAACGATTATTTAGTTTATTTCTGAATTTGTGGGCTGCGTCAGTGAGGGAATGAAACACATAAATTTGATTTTATCAATTCTGAGTTAATAAAGTAACTTGGTCATACGCTTAAAAAGATTAAAGAAACTGATGACGTTTCGAAAGCTATTTCAAAAATGAACATAATGAACAATAAACATGCACATGGTATTTCCTCAGTATCACGCGTTGCATGCATTTGAGAAAAAGAAGTTTCACTTAGATACCAGTTTAAACCTCGCCAGATGTTAGAAGGACATTTTGCCTCGCTTCGGTGCAATACAGCAGACCATTGCAACGCTGACTCAACCATGTGTTTTGCTTGAGTCGTTTCTAACATGATTGACTTCTTTATTTGTCGTGTCTTCGGATGGACGTATTAGTGGCTACTCTGTCACACTGACAGGAGTTGCTAGGCTTTTTTTTAAATCATAGACTAGGGGTATTTACAAAGGCGGGTTATAAGGAGCGAGATTTGACAACCTACATGAGATGATGCTCTCGTAAACATAATCTGACGTCGGAATATTTTGATTCAAATCAAACCAAACTGAATCAAGGCACAAAAGCTAGTAACTTAGTTAATACTGTGAAACCGTGAAAGGTTTGAGCCCAGGAGTCATTTCATAATGAGTAGGTTGTCACATATTCACGGAGCATTTGTCTTACTTTTGTACACTGCATACATTATACACTATGATTTAACTAACGATTTCTTAAAGAAGGTGCACAGATGCACTTTATAACCTTCTTTTAGAAATTGCTATTTAAGTCGTAGGCTATAATTTATGCATTGTACATAAATTAGACAAATGCTCCTCGTATTTTCGATCACACCTTTTTCTGAATAACGATGCACTTTATTTTTCCATATCCGCTTGGGGGCTACCTTTTAAAAAAACGTATCAAAGGTACAAAACTGTATTTTTAGCCAGAACGACTAGGCTCCAGAAGCAAACGGATTGTAAAATACATAGCAAAAACATAAATTCGAATCGTTTCCAAGAAAAGCAGAATTCAGGTAGCATGTATATAAGCATTGTCTTATCAAAATTCAAATTCAAACGAATGCCCAGTAAATACCATAAATTTTAGGTAATCTACTCCGGTGATGCGCTTCCCCCCACCACCCTCACACCCCCCCCCACCCTCCCCCCCCCCACCGCCCCACCGCGCCCATCAAATGGCCCTGCTAATTAAAAAAAGGCATTTTTTGCAAGTACGACCCCCCCCCCCCCCCCCCCCCCCCCCCACCGCCCCACCGCGCCCATCAAATGGCCCTGCTAATTAAAAAAAGGCATTTTTTGCAAGTACGACTTGTAACCAACCAGTATTTTGGTAACCAGGCTCAGTGTAAATATGATCGTTTGTCCCACAAATATTAGATAAGGTGACTAGAGACCCGAAAAACTAAATCGAACAGGATATTTGCTTTGAAATTCTTTAATTTATCTTTGGTTTTGTTCGGAAAGGGGTCTCTGATTTTCAAATATTCAGGGTATATAAACTTGTTGGAAAAGAGGTCGAATCTCAGTGCTAAACAAGATTTCTGTTTTTAGTATAGGATAGTTTCGGGCGTTTTATCTGACTAGCTCTTTATGCTATCGTGAATGAAAAGATGCATTCGACAGCTGATACAACTGTCATTAACGCGCGATAAATAAATAAATGAATAAGTTACCAAGAAAATGTTACAATTAGAGCTCATGTAAAAAAGGATATTTCTTACTGTGGTATTTTTTTTTTGTTTTTGGCACACCCTATGGGTTAAACAGAGAAAAAAGCGGTGGATGTGATTATTTCTTCATCTGTCATAAAAAACCGAAGTTCTTGTTGACACCGTTTTGTTTAAGTTCTCCGAGTATTAAACTCACTTCATACAAAAGTCGCTAAAATTAGACAAATATCCTGTTAAGTTGTACTTGTCGCGTAAAGGTAGAAGAGGATTTTCCTTTTCTTCCACGAAATGAATCCAGTTTGCTCCTTCCTCGATATTCTTGCCAGCAAAGGGCACTGACTTTATTCGGCCACCTATGTAGTCTTGAGCCTCCAATACAAGAAAATCTGTGATGCCTTGATCGTAAAGGGTCATAGCTGCGGTGATCCCTGCAGCTCCTGCTCCCAGGATTAAAACCTTTTTTCTTTCTTGCTTAGAGTTGGGTATAGCAGTACCATCAAGTTGTGGTAAAGTGGTCAGAAAAACAGAGAAAACAAGGCAAAGGTGCAGTTCGCTTTTCATGTCGATCTATGCCCGAACTTGAACACTCAGAAAGTCGCTCTGTTGCTGAGAACTCAAAAAAAGAAAACTGTCGGTTAGAGTTTTACTTCCCATAAGAACAAAACTGTACTCGTTGCTGGAGCCATTCAAAGCTGAATTTAGAAGGTCAAAGGGAAATAGGAAAACGCACAATAACTTACTGGGGTTGGCGAGAGCATAAAATGGCCCTCTGCACAGCCTGCAAGCTTAAAAAAGAATCAATCATCAAGAATCAATCAAGAATCAGTCAGCTTGTCCAAATCAAAGAAATCTGATTGGTTGTAATTCCAGTTGTTGCAAAATACACAGCAAGGGTACAAAGACGTACACAATAAAAAACAGGGATATTATATGAAAAGCATCAGCAACTAGTCAACATTTTAATTCACAAATACAAACAATTCACTTTTTGATTTGAAATTGTTGGCTCCTAGTAGGAACAAAAAGGATAACATGACTGTTCTTTTAGGACAATGCAATTTAAATCACTTAACGCAAGTTATTTAAAGCATAAAAAAGAACAAGTTAGACTGATAAAGACAAGGAATGCTTTTTTGTATACTTTAAATTTATTGACGTTACATTACAGACTAATCCAAAAATACAGAAATCGGCTAAATCGAAAACATTCCTTAGGAGAGAAAGGAAAGAGAATCTCAAGCTACACCAAAGTTAATTTTGTTTAAAGATAGTGAAGACTCGTAAAGTGTTTAAAATCTGTGGTGTGAAATACGCCAAAATAAGCTAACAAATGAACTTTTCTTTTCTGAACAAATTATTTAAGCACCTCGACTGCCAATAACTGACCATTTTCGTTCTTTGGACAGAATCTTTCTATGTCGTCACATGTACAGTTAGTGAAGTACAGGAGCTTTTACGGTCTCTATTTAAAAAGGCTAATAATCGTCTGTAATATATGGTCAATTTCGCAAGCTGTATTCTAGTTTATAGCCTGCAGCATTTCAGAGTTTACTATTTCCAGGGCTCCCAGCTAACAGCAGAAACGTGAAAAAGCAAAAATCTTATTCAACTCGCCTCGGTTCGAAGAGGCGCACCCCACTGTCGCGTAGAAGCATGGCATGAAAGGTCTAAGTTTCATACCCTGTATCAATTTTTCTATTGATGCACGTACAACGAATTTGGCCGTATAAAGGCGTAACCTTATAGTGGGGTATGGGGATCATATTCGTGGCCGAGTTCTTTCGTGATTTCCTAGCGTGCACCGCGCATCGCCTACTGCGCATAATATAGCGATTATATTAAAGGTGGCGGCAATTTCGCTGGCCACCTGAACAAAGGTAAAAAGAGCCGCTTTTGTGGTTTTTGAAATTGTAACAGCGATTTTGATGGCACAGTTCGGGTTATTACCGTAGCTTACCGTCAAGCCAGGTCAAGCGTACCCCCCAAGATTCCATAATGAATTTATTATTCGAAAGTTGAATCCGTTGGCTAGATTTCAGGTTCATCTCTGCATTCTTGATAAGGCGTGAATTCACACGCGGGGCAGTTACGAAATTTCAACCAGCTAAGTTTCCCTGAATTTGATGTAAATGTCTTACTAAGAAATTGAATCCATTCAAAGATTTTCAATCCGACCAAATACAGAAAAGTTCTCGTACAATACTCACTGCTTGATTGTTACGCTTGCAGGAATGCCGATTTAAATTTGTCGCTAGTTACAGGAACGAACAACTGATTCATTTTTCAAAATATCAATTAATTAATAGAATCTTTAGGGGGGGGGGGGGGGGGGGGAGGTTTGCCCGCCTTTGTGGAAGGGTTTTGGTTTTAAACCTCTCCCCGGCGGGTTTTTTTAAAAAGGACACTTGGAACCCAAAAATCCCTTTTTTTCTTTTTTTTCCCGGCCCCGTGCTAAGTTGAGGCCCACCCGGGCCCCCCCCCTCGGAAAAATTTTACTGATTTTCCCGGCTCTTTTTTTTTTTAATAAATTCG
>CALNXI010000016.1:108005-143005 GCA_942486025.1 Porites evermanni
CAATTCAGTCAATATACTATGAAAAAATTACCATATCATCGATCTCAAGGGGCTACGTACGTTAACTCAAATTTTTTTTGAACAAATACTGATCAAAACCATTGGCGAGGTTAACGGTCACCCAGATTATGTAGCTTTTTTCTGATTATTGCTTTTTAAATTCCACTTAAATTAACTGGAAAAAAAGTTACCGAAAGGCCCAGAAAACGCTGCAAATCGCATTTCCGAGAGACTAAAGTTCAAAATTTCTCGGGGGGGGGGCATGCCCCCGAACCCCCCTCGCAACTCCCGCCTGCCTCGGTTGGCCGTTTGGTCTGGCTACGGCACTGATTCCAATGAAACGAACACGGTGATTCCTCTTTTTTTTTGGTGTTATTTACTCGTTTTAGTTATTCAACAAACATATTTTAAGGAAACAAAAAAAATTTATGGATTCGAACCAATGACCTCTCAAACAACGGGCGGACGCTCTACCCACTGAGCTAAGGAGCACCTCATGGAGAGCGAGCCGGCCATGTACTAGGGTTCATATTTGACACGCTTCCTACATACTGCTTGGATTAGCGATGTCGATGTCCTACTGTGTGATGAAAGAATGAAAGATGGTAGTTCTTAAGCTCTGTGATAGAAATGTGAAAATGACATAATCAGCATGTCACCACAAAAAATTTATAGCAAAAGTTGTATTAGAATATCTGTATGTGGAGCCACGGGAGAGTTAGCCTGACAAAACACACGACATATCGCGACGCCAACAACGGTTTCCCCGCGAAATGACGTCAGAGAAACGAGCTTAGAAATTCCATATGGATGACGCGTCACTACCCAGATCTGGATAGTGCTTCTGATTGGTTGAATCAAATTTCAAAAGCCGCACGACAAATTAGAAACTCTACCCATGGGTAGTGACGCGTCAAAAGAATGGAATTTTTGCGCCCGTTTCTCAAACGTCAATTCGCAGGGAAACCGTTGTTAGCGTCGCGAAATGTCGTCTATTTTCTCAGGCTACGGGAGAGTACGAGATAATAATATTGCCCTTTCATTGTTTGCAAGTAAGGGTAATTCAAATGCCGCACTCCTTACGACCACTCCCGTAATTGAAGCGACCAGCTCTACGTAGTTACGACCACATTTGTGAAACCCCGTTTGAACTGTGACTTAAACTTTGTGATGAAAAGCTCTCGTAGGTTCTCCCTCCCTTGGCGACCGCAACCATTTTTGGGATTAGCCGGCTGGACTTCTCCTTTTTTTAATTAAGCTCTTGTAAGCGACCACTCAGCGACCACACAGAGTCAAAATCAACACTTTTAATCAAACTGTAAATTGCGCTAGTGGTTTAAAAGAATTGGACGTAACGTTTAGTCGTGTCTATATCAGATATAATGAATTATTATAACGAGTTTCTCGAGCTCTCGTATTAAAGTGACCACCCCACCATGCGTTCGCTTACGACGAGCTCTCTACGACCACTTTTTCGAATTTCCGAAGTGGTCGCTTACCGTCAGAGCCTCGACTGCACTTTATTGAAAGATAATAAACCAAACAGACCATACGTTTAAGTTTCAGTAGTATTTAAGACTTTTGCTAAAAAATAACAACTTTTGAAGGTTGTTTTAAGGTTCGAACATTTCGCGTTCAACCTAGTAAAAAACACTCAGAATAACAGACAAGGAGACCGAAAAGAAGGATGGTGATCCCATTTCTCTTTAGTACGGTTTTTACATGGCTATTAATTGTGCAAGGTTTGAAAAAAAAACTGTGTAGTATTTCCTTTTCAAGTGAATTACCTTTAAAATTTAGATACCAAATTGGTGGATTGAAAAATAACTATCGTTACAATTTTCAAGGCTTAATATTTTACTTAGAATTTCAGCGCTTGAGTAGCCAATTAGTAACGAGGCCGATTTTTAAAGAAAAACATAGTTTTCGTCGTTATGGTTGTGCGTTTTACATGACGGCTTTCTTTAAATAAAAAAATATAAGGGCGTTCTTGTTAACAGAGGCATATGTAAATAACAACTGGTGTGCCTTATTTGGTTTGAAATCAGTAGTTCCTCAAATATTGCCGATTTTTTTAATGGTAGATCCATAACCGGAGGGATGAACGGAAAAGGAAAATATATATTGGAATTGTCACAGTATGAGAAAGAAGTAAAGAGGCAAATATTTTCTCCAAAAATGTTTGCTCCCCAGGAGCAACAACTGTACACTACTGGAAAGAAGCGAAGCTGTAGTGTATTAAGAGAACCTTGTTGAAAAACTACTAAACTAACTACACTCAAGCTACATTCGGGGAGAGGCCTACTCACGACGCAAACAGCATTTAGAAACGTTGTCGTGTGAGTGTGTGTTAATTTTTTCTCTTTTTCGTGCATCACAAAAAAACACTTCCTTTTCAAAACGATCCAATGTGGTTGAATTCTGAAAGACTGCATCAAAGTTCAGGGAAAGAAAAAAAAATCGTTGTCTTGTGTTCAAGTCCTCTACAAAACGTGATTAGACCTTTTTTTTACCGATACGGTGGCCATATTGAATTAATTCGATTTAAGGAGTATTATAGGATGCCTAGTGGGCATGAGCACATTTCGTTTGTATTTTGGAGCGCTTTCTGAGACATTTTTTCTTAAAGTTCTCTTAGAATAAGATTGTAATGGGAAAAAAGATCCTTGTGCCGTGTTTGGATGTAATAATGATCGCCTTTTTCTAGTTTAGTATTAGAGATATGGTCTTTTACTGTATATTTCTCGGCAAAAAAGGCGATCATTATTACATCCAAACACGGCACAAGGATCTTTTTTCCCATCACAATCTTATTCTAAGAAAACTTTAAGAAAAAATGTCCCGAAAAGCGCTCGAAAATACAAACGAAATGTGCTCATGCCCCCTGGGCATCCCATAATACTCCTTAAAACGAATAAATTCAATTTGGCCGCCGTATCGGTAAAAAGGTCTATTAGGCACTTTCACTTCGCATATTCGTGCAGTGACGGCAAATAAATTTATGTACAAACAAGAGCGTTGTGCATGTGCAATGTTCTTGTTTTGCTAATCTAAACTTATTGCTTTTTTTGCTGTTGTCGTTGACGTCGACGTGGTCGTTGCTTAAATTTCTTCTGTGGCAGACGTGTATGCTTCACACTTTCCTCCCTTGATGCAGCTAACTATCTCTTCAGCTTTATCACGCCCAGTAAAGTACGCTCCCTGTACGTAGCCATAATATTCTTGACTGGTGCTCTCGCCTGCGAAGAAAAGATTCTTCAGTCGACCGGACATGTTTTCGTAGTGTCCCCAGCTCGTTCCCACCACAGGATCTGTCCATGCACAGCGCACGAAGGGGTTCTGTGACCATTTGCTGACGTGGATATCTGAATGCAACACAGAAAAAAAACCTTTAAGGTACACTCGGTATAAAAGATATATAAAAAATTAGAACTGAATTAATTGGAAGACGCGATATGTACTCATTGAAATAAGAGGGTTGATTAACGAAGTCTTACCCTGAAAATCTTCTTCAGGATCACCCAACATGGGTAAGAATTAGGTTCATGGTAAAAAATTCGTCAGTCTCGAACCAATGAGAGTCATCAAAGCAAAAGACGTCACGACTCAACCAGAGACAAATAGTAATAATAATAATAATAATAATAATAATAATAATAATAATAATAAGTTCTAATATTAAATAGTAATAATAATAATATTCTCACTTAATTGACCAGTCAGGCCAATAACCATGCAGACTTTTAAATTTACATTATAACTTGCGCTCGAGAATACTATACACTTTGACTCAGATAAAGACTTCCGCACTCGGATTGTTTCAAATTTCGTTCCCTTTAACCGACAATCCTGTCCATGAACACAGATAAAAGTTTGATAGACATTTCAAATCAATTGGGAATATTTCAATTTAAGGCTTAATATTGCAAGGGACATTTTTAGTAAAAGTTTCTTAAAATAGTGTTTCAGGTTTCTAATTTATATGGTGAGAGTAAGGACCAAAACGTTGCTACTTACCTGTCGCTTCCGGTATCTTGTTGCCATACATTTTCCTTAGGGTGTCCATTACGTCTTTCTTTGTTTTCGACTCGCGTTGTTTTTCTACTCTCAGTGCTTCATTCCCTGTTACCACTGTGAAAAGAACGTTTGATCCAGGAAAGAATCCTGGTCGATTCAGGTCGTAGAAAGTTGGAAAATTGCCTGGTTTTTGGGAGGCATGCATAATCCATTCATGATCATCCCAGAAATCGTACGGGAACTTCAGGAAAATCTTTGTGAAGTAAACAGGTCTAAAACGATAAATTGCTTCTCTCTTCCACTTAGGTAACGGGGGTGAGAACCTTATGAAATTACTGCCAAGAACGCCAGAACTAAACGTGGACAAAGCGTAGTCTGCGCTGAAGACCTCCCCGTCATTTGTAACAACGGTAACGCTGTCGTCAGAATACCGAATCTTTCTAACCGCCTTGTTCAGCAAGATTTTGTCTTGAAAAGGCTTGTAAAAGTCACTGAAAATCGTCCAGTAGCCTCTTTGATCAGTAACGAAGAAATCCTCCTCGGGAGGAAATGCCATATTGTTTAAGGAAGTCTCTTCCTCGCCAACACCGTATTCAAAATCGAGCTCAAACCACGACAAGGCCTTCTTTGCTGGAGTGTTTGAGCGCCAGCCAAGAAGCTTTAGTGCAACTGAAATAGGCATATCTCTGGGAGGATGATCTTGGTCTCCCCTTTCCTCGCCCATCTCAAACAACTTTTCGCTTACTTCCTCCCATTTTTTATACAGACGCAGATTGGTTATGTCTTTGCCAAAATCGTTTCTGTGAGAATATGCAAACATGAATTAATTAAAACATGTTAACATCAATTGTAGAGTGTATCTTCTATACATACAGCTATTTCGAGAAAGGTTGTCGAAAAAAGTGCACGCGACAATCTCGAAAGGTATTGTGGGTGGTTTTGAGTTCACTGTTCTTCAAAGAAATTTGAGAGAATGGGACGAGAGGCCATGAATATATGTTTGCAAGTGCTATAGGAAGGTAACAAAAGTAGGTTCGAAAGCTACAGTGTCAAGAACAGGGAATTGATCGTACCCCATATTACCTTTCGCAATTGTCGCGTGCACCTTTTTTTTCGACAATCTTCCTCGAAATAGCTGTATACTATACATCTGATACATCCCTCATGCGAAAGGTTCTTTCAAAATTTCAGCTATAAATTTGCATATTGTACTGAGCTCTGGTTAAACTGCTTCGGCGCATGGAATAGTGAGGCGCAAAATTTTGATTTTATCAAGCAACTAACGCTATGTTCACACTCTTTCCGGATAGCGTTTGCGCCGGCTCAAAAACCATACCGAATATAGTCTGCTGCACAGCCGTTTTTAGTGTCGTCACGCAACGCTCCTCCCCACTAGTTAGTGGGGAGGAGCGTTGCGTGACGACACTAAAAACGGCTGTGTAGCAGACTATACCGAATAGGGCTTCTGTACATGTTCACACGTGATTTCGGCGCCATTTCTGCAACAGAGCGAAGCTGCTACGCGCCGATCTCTAAAATGGAGAGTCACATAAATTCAGCAACATTTTGTTACCTATAATAAAATAGTATTGCCATAGGCTGCGCGTAAAAAAAATATATATTTAGTATATGACTGCCGAGTATCCATGCAGACTGATGTCCTCATGGACCATAAGAGTGCTCAATACACTGTAGTTAGAGTAGAGCAGAATCAATATAAGTAAACTGGCGGACTGGACTAAGTGGTCGTTACCATTTATTGCTACTCCGAGTTTCATGATATAATATTTCGTCCAGGTCAAGTACTTTTATCTAGTACATGTATTTATTATATACATACTGAGAAATACTCACCAAAAAGCTATGTCGTAAATTTTCGTACGCAAATTAGTTCTAGCCATTCAGAGGAGCGAACGATGGTTTTCACACGTGAAAAAAAATGATACGTCCAATCAGAATCGCGAACGATGTTTTTTCACGTGTGAGAAAAATGATACGTCCAATCAGAAGGCACAGAGGTGTGTGGGTTTCGCGCCAAAATTCCCGCCTTTTATTGCAGCTTGCAGCGCCGCTTCGCACACATTCAACGAGTAAAGTTTTCGTTGTCATTTTGCGGTAAGTGTGTAGCGGCAAATTTTAGCATTTTTGAAAGATTTAAAATAAAAAGGCCGCCAAAATGATGAATGTCTCAGTATGTATATAATAAACACAATACCACATGGAAAGTGCTTTGTACGGTATTTACGCACTCGTTATTTTTGTATCAGAAATCTTACTCGTTCGCTGCGCTCACTCGTTCAATTTCTGATACGTCAACAACTCGTGCGTAAATACCGTACGCCCGCACTTTCCATGAAGTATTCTCTATATATAAAAGGAAATGCTGAAATGCCTTATGCTTTGTCGGAGCCTGGTCTCCTTGAGGGGTTGAAATAAGCATGAACCACGCCCAGATTGGTCCTTCTTTGGGTTTCAGTTTCGATTTTCTGACAAGCATCCTCGTCTTTGCGGGTCAATCGAAACGACTGTCGAAAGTAGTTTGATTAACGATGTTAGCTAACTCACCTCATACAAAAGTCGCTATAATTGGACAGACGTCCTTTTAAGTTGTGCTTAACTTGTAGGGGTAGAAGCGGATTAACGTCGTGCTCTTCCGCAAAATGAATCCAGTTTGCTCCTTCTTCGATCTTCATACCAGCAAAAGGCACTGACTTCATCCGGCCACCAATGTAGTCTTGAGCCTCCAATACGAGAAAATCTGTGATGCCTTGATCGTAAAGTGTCTTGGCAGCCGTGATTCCAGCAGCTCCCGCTCCCAGGATTAAAACTTTTTTCCTTCCTCGTTCTCCAGGGTGGATAGCAGAACCATCAAGTTGTCAAACTGAATAGGATAACGGAAACAGCGAGGCAAAGACGCAAGTTGCACTTCATGTCGATCTACCCGAACTTGGACCCAATCACACAAATATCTATTGTTGAAAAATAAAAAGAAACGTTGTTAGCCTTTCGATAAGTACGAAAATTATCATGAGTAAATACTTGCTCGGCTAGAATACAAGAAAGTTGGACGATCAATAGCAGGGGAGTAGCGTGACGGATTTTGAAGGTGTACGTACGCTCGGAAGAAAAGTTATAGCGCCGAAGGATGCCGTCTGGGGGCATGTTCCCCGAGAAAATTCAGTGTTCAATTTAGGGTCTAGGAAGCCATTTTCAGCGTTCTCTGCAGAACATTAATTATCAGTAAATTAATACGTAGAGCAAAATGTAGTAGTTAGTTGTTTATAGAGTACTAAAGTGTGACGTCATAAAAATGAAATTTCTGAAATTATGGGATTTGTCAGGATATTCTGAAAGAACAATGTCCAAGAGGCCTACTTGCCAAAAATGAGCATTTGGGGGCAAATTGTCTCTGAGATCGTAGCCCAGTTATGCTTACAAAACTCCATACAAACCCTTCTAAATTTTTTTTGGGTCGACCCAAAAAAAAATTAGAAGGGTTTGTATGGAGTTTTCTGAGTATAACTGGGCTACGATCTCACCCAAAAATGAGCATTTCGCAGCAAATTGTCTCTGATCAGAGACAATTTGCTGCGAAATGCTCATTTTTGGCAAGAAGGCCTTTTGGACATTGTTCTTTCAGAATATCCTGACAAATCCCATAATTTCAGAAATTTCATTTTTATGACGTCATCACTTTAGTACTCTATTACCCATCTCTAGTGTTGTCGGTAAGGTACAGTGTTTACGAAAAAATCGAGGCCATGGCCAGTGACGCCATCAGAATTATGAAACAATAAATTTAAAGGTAACTGAGAAATACGTTACACAAAGACACCAACAGAGTGCGGAAAATGTATCATTCATCCCGATTTAACGATGAAAAAAGGCTTTTGAGGAAAGAGAAAGTATATAATTTTTCCATATTTCAACTGTACGCACGGGAATGAATGTTCATCTCACAATGGCTCATATAAAACTATAAATACGTGTGTCGCAGAACCTCGTGAGGCTAAAGGGAAAGGGTCGACAGAAAAAACAAACAAACAAGGAAACAAAACAACAACAAAAAGAAAACAACAATGTTCATTGTTGCGCTTGGGGGCTAGTAAGTAGCCTGTTCCAGGCGTTCAGATAGTAGAGAGCGGCGGTCATCTGAACGCCTGGAACAGGCTAGCTGGTAAGGGACCTACCCACTCGCGATCACTTGCGGCAAATGTAGACAGATTTATAAATCTCGCTGCGCGAGGAATAAAAATGTTGTATCAGTGCTTAGATTTTCTTAAAGCATGAAAAAGTTATAACAACAAGCGGAAATAAGAAGCGAAGAACCGTTTTCCTAAAATAGCAAATATTCGAGAAAACTGTAGATAATTACTTCACGTTTGTTGTTCCTTGTTTCCTAAAAAATGTAATGACAATCAAGGTCACTTTAACAAATGTGTGGATCTAAATTCGATTAAATGTTGTGCTTTTTGCTTTCACGGATTCTATTTTACAAACTGGATTTTTTTTTAATGCGCGATAAAAATATCTATTCCTTTTTGCCCGCGATTGCGTGACAAATTTGAATTTATAATTAATTAACGTCCGTTTAACAAGTCTCCCATAGTTTGTAGTAATTACGAGTCTATGGACCTCGTAAAAATGTCTCTTAAAATGGTATCGCCCATCATTTATCGTCCATCGTCCATCGTCTATCGTCTATCGTCTATCGTCTATCGTCCAGAATCCATCGTCTGAGTTTTAGCACATGCCGTTGGGAACGTCCTTGGACGAAAGCGCAAGCGAGCTCGTGACAAACCTGTCATTGCTTGCCTTTGACTTCCGGGTCAAGTGTGACTCTCGGTCACATGTCAATGCTCCGCTCGCCATTTTCTCCCTCGTCGAAGTTATTGACATTGTCAGTGAGAAGTTTGGTCTTTCAGTTGCTTGAATTGCAATGAATTCGCGATCCAACTTTGCAGTTATTTCCCTTGCTTGTTTGTGCCTTCTAAACATTTTGTCATCGTCGGAGAGCCGTTCTAGACGGGATACAGCTTTAGGTATGTTAGCTTATGTTTATGGTTTAGTTGCAGTTCCTAATAGTTCTACAGCAACATGCAGATAGCTCTAGCGAAGAACCCGAGTTGGTAATAAGCCTTAATTGTACACATTTGATTCGCTGTCAGCTGAGTTCGTCGTATTAGCATGTTCTCACTTCAAACGAGCACTTAAGGATCCAGTATGCGTGTCTTCCACGAAAAACCAATGTTAACTATTAACCGCGCAACAGACGCCTCTATGATCATAAGTATTACTTATCAAGTTAAATTTTAAGCAAAAGTCTAACTATAATTAAAACTGGGGTTGCTCGTAGTAATAATGAGCCATCCTACTTAAAGGTTGGAGCGCGAATCACGCTTTAATTCAGTTTAAATTGTTGGACCAAATTCAATAATAAGGAAGCGGTTGAAAACATTTTCAGTCTTTAATTGGCTGATATTGTTTTTGTTGCGAAGCAGTGTTTCGAGTCAAAATCTTCAAGCCATCTCATTGCATGGATTACATTTTCATTTTCTTTAGCATGATGTGAAAGTTTATTGAACTGAAAGATAAATGTTACGTACTTCATTTGTAAAATAAATCGTCGCATAAAACTCTAAACAGGTTTATCAGGGCTGAAAGCTAAGCTCGAAGAGCTCAAACAACGACAAAATTGGTGACGAACTTGATATGAGTTTGTCTACCGTAACGGTGACAACGGCTATGTGGTTATGCCACATGACAGGTGCTCTGGGAAATGACGCGCGAAGTGATCAAGATATTGTCATAGCGACCTTGCGATTGAACTATGGACGCGTACGAGCTATACCAAATCCGTGTGCCATATACACCATTTTTACCCCTAATGCTAATGTCGCTAATGAACCAGTCATTTGAGACCCTCGGACCCCCCCCCCTCCCCCCGCCCCCTTCGGCGATGACCGGGGCATTCACTTTTTATGCAAGTGAAAGCAAGTGGATTCTCCGCTCCCCGGGACCAAAGTGAATGGTGAACTCCCCCGCCCCAATATGACCCACACACACAATACTCCCTTAAAAATTTTACAGCTCTAATCTTGTTACCGCCAAGAACAAGGGATGACAAATATGATGATAGCTGTGGCAGAATTTGCCTGCGAATACATCCGTTTCTACTTGCTCCTCTCCGCTAGGGATAGACTGCTTCCAGTCCGCCTTTTCTCTTTAAATCCGTCTAGTTCTTGACCTCATCCAGCGCGATTGCAAACCACGATGTTATTATGTAGGGATCGAGACGAGACGAGAAAAGACGGACTGCTGACTCGTTTGTAGCAAACAAACCCTCTTTTTTTTTCTACTCGGGCTTACGCCCTCGTTTCTCGCGGCAAGCGGCTTCGCCGCTCGCGTGCTTAGGTTTTGCGTGCAGTAACTTTGCAAAGAAAAATAAGAGACTGCTCGCAGTCTACGCTAGGGACGTTTCCCCTCCCCAGCGGTGAGGAACAAGGAGAAACGGCTGTATTCGCAGGCTACAGCAGCAGCTAATGCAACACCTGTAAACTCTCGAAGGAGAAGAAAAATGACGACAGGAGACGATTACCTGAAGACGACTATTTGATAACGACAAGAAAACAACAAATTTTAACCCATGTTTTACAGTCGTTTGAGATTTTTATAAACAATAAGGCCACTAAAAAGAGGAAAAATAAGACGCGATATTCTCGTACAAATGACACAAACATTTGTCCGCGTCTTAAATAAAACGCGACTCGACTAAGACACACCTGATATGCTTGTATAAATGGTATTGTTTATGTCTTCTTTAAGACCTTTCTTTTGTAAGCCGCGCCTCATTATTCCCCGATTAAATGGCCCCAACGAAACTCAACAGACAACAACAATGATGTGGAGTACAGACCATTATAATACAACTCTAAGAAAAATACTTGTTTATCCAAAAGTAACGACCAGTATGTCTTCTTATTCATTCGAAGCCCTCCTTACGACCGCTCCCGTAAGCGACCGCGACCACTTTTGGGATTACCCAACTGGACTTTTCCTTTGTTTTTAAGCTCTCGTAAGTGACCACTCAGAGTCTTATTCATAAAAATCAACATGAAACTGCACGCTGCGCTGTTGGTTCGTTGGTAAAGATCTGGGGGTTATTTTTGTCTAAAAAATATGGACGTAAAGGTTAGCTCTGTTCATATCAGGTGTAAAGACACTCATTAAACATTTATTTTTTTTATTTTTCTTTATGAATTATTAATGAGTTTTTCGTAAGCGACCAGCTCTAGTTACGACCACTTTTTGGTATTTCGAGGTGGTTGCTTACGAGAGCTTCGACTGTAGATGAAACGTTAATTGATATCTCTTGAGGAGTGATGGTTATTTTAACAGTTATGTTACTATAAATGCAGCGCGAAAATGAAAACCGCTGACTACAGAGTGACTTCCCCGCTTATTCCCGGGTAAGGGAGGTGAAGACCTCCGAATTTCTAGCGTATCCCCCGCCTACAGGGGAACAAAAATGGAGTGAATATGAAGTGAAAGGCCCTGCATTACTCCGCTCATCCCCGATGGTTTCAAATGACTGGTGCATAATTCAGGTGGAAAGAGTTATAGATGTGTGAATACGGTATATTGCTGACGTAATTGTTTTACAATTTGCCTCGTAAGCTTAAGGACTTAATAGCAAAAGACCGCCAGAAATTAAATTTTCTATAAAGAAGGCTCTTCACTTGCAAATAATATCATCGACTCAGTTTAAATCTTCAGAACCAGTAAAACCGTTGGGTACTCGCAGATAAACTTCTTGCACAATCAATCGTTTCTCTGAACAGACGTTTCTAGTTATTGGGCGGCCCATGAGGGTAACGCTCAATCAAGAAATACCTTTGGCTATGTCAAAAAAAGACAAAATGGCGGACGAAACTCCCAGGAGACTTTGCGTGTCCCATTCCCCCTTGTGATGGGGCCGATTTTTGCGGGGAGGGGACGGGTCATTTCAGGGAGTCTGGCAAACAAACTTGGAAGTCGATTTGGAACAAACTCAAAATTATTGTGTGGAATTATTAGCCCTATATCTGCGCGGAATGATCAACTTAATACAGTATTCGATGATGTAGTTCGCCTGCGCGGGAGCTGCAGAAACAAGCGGCCTTCCCACGGTCCCCATGGGAAAAACTTCAACTTGTTGCAGTTCTCTCCTTGCGTGTGGAAAATCTTTCCTTACAAAGGAATATGCTATTTATAGATCGTCCCGTCAAAAAGAAACATATTCACTTGCCATGGATTGTTAGAAGGACTTTAAATGTAATATCCGACAGAAATAGAGCTGAAACTTAATTTGCTTTGCGAGTTTTAAGGAACAGAATATCACTGTTATTTAACAGTATATACCATTTATCGGAAATCAATCGATATCATCGATATAAGTAATGGTAACAGCACCGGGTGGAGTCCAATTGGGTCTGTAGTCATACGAGTGATTAACAAAATCGGACGACCGCGCCGTAGCATTGTGGAAATGTCCCAGTTGAAAATAATGCTAATCGTTTCTTGTTGCTTAAGGCTATCTGGCCTATTTTTATTCATAACTGTAGAGGCCACTATTCAGCCCTGGCTTAAAAACGCGCACTCAGCAGCCCAATGAACCCCCACTATGGGGGTCTTGTTAAAATAGGCGAATCTTTGTATTCAGTTTTTGCGTCCTTGACATACGCCCTTCATTCTCTGATCAAGCTATTAAAAAGGAATCCCTTTATTTTATATTTTGTTCGTATTTCACTTAAGGCGCCGTATATTAAAAAAAAACACACACACTCAAAAACGTCCTCATTTTGTAATTTCTGCAGTCTCAAGCTAGACGTACGCAAAAGTGAAAAAATGGCAGAAAATAATGTTCACGTGACATGTACTGTCTTGACTGGCGAAGTTGATAAAACGTAAGTTTTAATTTACTTCTACTTTTTTAAAAGAATTTCTCTCATGTTTTTTCTTGGACCCTACTGTTTGCCTTGTTTTGTATACTAGAATCATTTTATTTTGTTATCCATTCCAATCATTCGCTTACTGGACAGAGTTTTTCATTATAACCTTGCAGAGTTAAAATGGCGCCATTTTCATATTTTACAGAGCAGAGCCTTCAGTCATTGCATCAGTCTGAAGGGTTTCATAACTCCTTTCATGACCTAAATTTGCCCCAAATGGGTTTTTAATTTAGCATAACATCTTTTCTAATAACGAAAAGAAAAAGATGTGTTTACCTTTGCTGATCCTGGCCAAAACGTCGGGAGAAAATGAAGCAGCAGCAGCTCGAAGGACAACTCAGAAAGAATAGTTAAATTATTTGAGTGTTGTGTTTTTTGTATTTGTGGCTTTTACAATAATCTGTCTCTCTATTGGCGAAAGTACACTGACACAATGGAAATAACGAGTGAGATTAACTGATTATACTGTTTCGTAGACAAAGCCATAGAAAACAACAAAGATTTTGTACTGGAAACGAATATCACACATTAACTTTTCTCTAAGTAAACTTAATTTCCATACGTTCCTATATTCCTTAGTTTTCGCACGACGTCGAAACTCCCATGGGAGAGAATACTACTGTCACTTCCCGCCAAAAATAAATCAGTTACCGTATACATCTAATGCAAAACAAGTACTTTCTATTTAACAAATGGGAGATCCATTTAGTTTAAACGTACGATGAATTCTTATCGTTGCGAATTTACAAGAGAGCCGTGTCTGGCACTGATTTTGCTAAGACAAATAAAGGATGTGCACTTCAAAGCTGTGTGTCGCAAAGGATGTTCATGATAGGTGTGGTGAATAAATTTCATAAATTAGGATAATTATGCGAACTGACCAAGGTGTACAAAGAAGTGGGCTTCTATTTTGTTCAATCCTGGCTTTAAGACGTGCGAATGCATTGTATTTCTAAATACAAAAGCTATTAGCTTGAAATAACTTCTACAGTCAACTACACCTGAACGTACCGACCTCTCCTTAAACCTAGAGTTCGTCCCTGTATTTTTTTCCCGCTATGAGTTGACTCCTCTTTAACTCGGGCACCTCTCTAAGGCTCTAACTAACGCGGACAGATTGTGCCGGTCCTAAAGGTGTTATATTATTATGCACTCAGACTGCAAACGAAAAAAAGGGTGGGAGAAGGATGATCACATAATTCGTTTTATCGTCGGTGTCATGATGAATTGTTACATTCATGATCAATTCGTCAACAGATAGCTGCTTACAATAATCATTTTTGAGTATTTGGAGGAGTACAGAAAATGAATTTCGTCTTCGATTTGATCACATTCACAATCAGGGCAAACGCTATAGACTCTAACATGTGTCTAATTACAGTCGAAGCTCTCCTTGCGACCACTCTCGTTATCGACCAGCTTCAGTTACGACCACATTTGTGATACCCGATCGATGTATGGCTTAAAAGCGAATGTATGAACGAAATAACTTAAATGAAAAATAACAAGGTAAGTAAGAATGCCAAGTGCACGGAGGCAAATTAGTTGGCAACTCACAGGCGTGGTCAACTGGATTATATTTGAACCCTGGGGGTGGGGGGGGGGGGTACTCCTGGAAATAATTGCCCAGCTCTCCAAATTTCAGACCCCAAAATTTCTTTCTTCACTCCCGTTTTCAATAGTTTTGCATCTAACAAGATAAAACCATCGGTTAATGAAACAAACTGGAGTAGTTTGCCAGCCAGGACCTGTGCTCTTATTCTCTTTATTTCGATTTGAATATTTGATTACAGGCCCGGAAAGTTACCAAGGCTTTCGAGAAACGGGCCCTTGGGTCCCGTTTCTCGAAGGGCCGGTAACTTTTCGGGTCCGTAATCAAGTATTCAAATCAAAACCTGTTGAATAGTAGCAAAGTTCCTAGCTCACAAACCGGTCAATTTTGCTTCCGATAATTTCTGAACTGATAAATAAAATGAACTGATAATTTCATTGTGTCATTTTCGAAATTATTGAAACTTTGATGATTGAGTGAAAACACGGCAAACATAAAACAGCTTTTCGGGCCCGAAGAGTTATCGGGACGTTCGAGAAACGGGTCCCAGGCCTCTAAAATCCATACCCTTTTTCAGACCTGGCGTGTAAGAAATTATGTCATCATTACTTAGATATAAGAACGCCAAAACAAAAGATTCCTTAAAATCCACTTCTTCTCTTTTATCTCTCTTTCCTATTCTGATAAATATATTCATACACGTCCGTAGTTTCCTTGAAAACCACACCCGATTCAAGACCACAAAAGACAAAGTCTAGACCCGTTTTCTGACCAAAACGGCGCAAAAACCATACCCTTTGCGTGGGGGGAGGGGAGGGCACATACATATATGACATATATGGCTTATATAAGCCATACGATAAGTGAAAACATCTAAAATCTTTTCGAAAACTAGCGTATGGGTCCGTTTTTAATAAGCTTTTTGAGTCTTTTCTTCCTTAATTTCCCGCAAAAAATCTTTATCATTACAGGTACATGAGTTTTCTATTTAGTCCAGCCAAAATCAACAACAAAATGACCGAAGCCTTTCCGTGTTACACTGGAGTTAAGCAAGGCTGTATGTTATCACCCACCCTTTTTAATCTCTATCTAAGTGATCTACCCGAATTTCTAAATTCATCAAGCTTAACCGATATTCTGCTTGATGACTCTGAAAGACCTATGAACCGTTTATTATATGCGGATGACGTTAGTGATCTTTTCGCGGTCAGCAAATGGCCTACAAACACTCCTCAACAAGTTGGAATCCTACTGTGAGAAAACTGAACCAACTGTAATAAATCTAGACAAAACAAAAGTCATGATCTTTAATAATTGTGGCAAGTCCTTAAATAACTACCCGTTTAAGTATGGAGTAAATAAACTAAACAATGTTAAATCTTATAAATATCTGGGAATGACACTCAACTCGTATGTAAATTTTAGTTAAGCTAGAGAAGAGTTAAAAAACGTTGGGCTCAAGGCACTTTATAAACTAAGAAAAGAGATGGGTGACAACTTTAGAGAAAATGTTATGCTGCCGATTAAGCTATTCGATGCTTTTATGGCCCCCATACTTCTCTACGGAAGTGAAATTTGGGGTGTTGACTGTAACGACCAAATAGAAAAAGATCCCGCAGAACTAGTTCGAATTAAATTCTTGAAATGGTTGCTAGGTGTAAATAAATACTGCAGCAACAATGAATGTAGGGCTGAAACAGGAAGATTCCCAATGAAAATCGTCGAAGCACAATATAGGAATTTTAAGTTTTGGCTAACTCTAACCAAACACCCAAAACCCAAATTATCACAGGTTGTTTATAATGATATGAAGTCGAGAATGAATAAGGAATTATGGAGCCAAAAAATCAAACGCGTATTAGACCAAATAGGGCTGGGATACCTCTGGGCAAAAGCACATGAAAATGACATAGGAATCTTGAACATTATCAAACAAAGACTGAAAGACATCGAATTACAAAGATGGTTAAGTGACGTAAACAATGACGTAAGAAAAGACGCCAACCAAAAGAACAAACTAAGAACCTTCCGAAAATTTAAAACAATAAAAAATTATAAATGTGAAGATTATCTCCGTCAGGTCACCAACGTCCAACACCGGATAACTCTAACTAAACTCCGTCTAAGTAATCACAAATTGGCGATAGAGACAGGTCGGTATGTAAGACCTTATAAGAAACCGGAAGGGAGGACCTGTCCTATCTGTAAAAAAGAGGTAGAAGATGAAATACACTTTTTAACTCTGTGCCCTGCGTATCGAGAAAAAGAAGTACTTTATTTGAATACTTAAACAAAGAATACAGAATATCAGTAAACAGAATGGCACCAGATGATGTTTTTCTGTTGTTAATTAACCCTCCGAGCAAGAACAAACCAGTGCAAAAGCTAATTGCAAAATACGTATTCGAATGCTATGAGAAAAGAGGATCATTAGTTTTTTAGGTTAACATTGATTATAGTTCCACTAGTGTGCAATCTGTGTCATAATTTTAAATTATTTGGATAAAGTCGATATACACAGGACTGTATAAGACTCCAAATAAAACATTGTCTTGTCTATAAGGGAGTACCCCCTCCCCCCCCCCCGCCCCCCGAATGTGAATTCCAAGGCGATGATCAGGACAGGGCCGTAAGGGTCTAAGGTCGGAACACACAAGGTGACACGGTCGCTACAACAAGTCGCGGCGGCATAATCACGTCTTGTGTTCAAGTGTGCTCGTTCGGGCTACAAAAATCTGTTGCGGAGACAAAGACCTGGCTTGTAAGAAATTAAGTCATCATTACTTAGATATAAGAACGCCAAAACAAAAGATTCCTTAAAATCCACTTCAAATTCGCATAGTTATCTCTCTTTCCTATTCATTTGGAATTGAAACGATAAATGCGTTCATACACGTCCGTAGTTTCCTCAAAACCCATACCCGATTGAAGACCAAAATAGAAAAATTCTAGATCCGTTTTCTGACCAAAACGGCCCAAAAACCATATGCTTTGGGGGGGGGGGGCACATACCTATATGTCTTATATAAGAGAGTACCCCTTCCCCCCCGCTTCGAATGTGAACTCCAAGCGATGATCAGGACAGGGCTGTAAGGTGTCTTAGGTCGGAACACACAAGGTGACACGGTCGCTGCAACAAGTCGCGGCGGCATAATCAAGCCTTGTGTTCAAGTGTGCTTGTTCGGGCTACAAAAATCTTTTGCGGAGACAAAGATTTCCACCAAAAAAAATTCAATTCTTCAATACTCATGAAGCGATTGTCGCCCAGTGATCTGTTCCGACCTTTAAGCTTGAGGCCTCCGGATTTCAAGCCCGGCCTCCTCAGATCTTAGCCACGCTGCTTCCCCACTTTCCTTTCATTATTTGACTTTTTTTAATTTTCAGATAAAGTGAGGGCGTTCTTAAATGATTTGAAGGGCCGTCAACTAACGAACGAACAGAAAAATGATATCCTGATCATGAAAACTGCATTAAGGTGAGTTGTGTGACTAGAGTGGTATTTATGGCCTTTTTACATTTAATTAAAGTGAAACAAAAAAAAAACCAAGAAAGAAAAACTACAACACCATAAGCCACTAAGTAAACTCGCTTACCTGCACTAACTGTCCAGTCAGCATTTTGCAAATAATATAGTAATATAGAATAAAAATCAATCTATCTTTGTTGCTAAGCTAACATTAGATGTTGTCATTTCCGAAAGCACAGTGAAAAAGAAATGTACTTTTTTAGTTTTACGCAGATTCCTACCGCCATTCACCAAGAACTAAGAGCTAAGTTGAAGCTGCCATTACTACATTTGTTACGTTCATACTTATATACTGGTCGTTTCGATACAAGTCTTTTCGATACAAATTTATTCACTCGAGGTGTAAATAGTTCCCCGTACTTGGCTTAATTAAAGAACGAAGATATTCACCCAAAATGTTTTTCTTGTTCACACGCAAACTACACTTGAAGTGAACAAAATTTTTGTGCAATTTCACTGCTTGAGTTTGTATCGAATAGACTTGTATGGAAACGACTTTTTATTGAAACGACCGGTTTTCGGTTTGAACGAACCAACCCGTCTAACCCATGGCCACTGCCTGAAAAGAACTTTAAAAAGTACCGGTCTCAAAGCTTAAAAACATATGCAAAATGGCAGATTGAAGCTGTTAGAGATGTTGCGGACGATCTTCATCATTTAAACGTTCGCTCCCCTGAAACAATAAATGGTTTTCACAGTGACGTCATCAAATTGTAAAGTCAAAATAGAGCGGTTTCACGAATTCTTATTTACACTAGGTTGAAGATAAACAAAAAAAAATCTTTGTACAAGTTTCCATTCCCGTAGCATGTTTCATTTCGAAAATACAGCAATTTGAACTTCCAAGTTTTCACAGTGCGTGACACCAATTGAAAATAGGAATGCTGTCTCGTTGAAAAAGAGTCTCTCCTCTTGATTTTCAGCAGTATAACCATTTCAAGTATTAGAAGATATGTCTATGCGCTCGTATTTTAGTTCTCGAGTGAAAAAAAGAGCTTTTAATAGAAAAAGTGAACTCCAGATGTTTTTGTTGATTTCTGGCGGCCATATTGGTGCACCAAAACGGTGCACCAATCAGTGGCGTCTCCATACAAAGCTCTACAGAGGTGCGTGAAACGTTTCGGCAAATAGCTCAGAAACTGTGGGTCACAAAGACCCGAGACTTGGACAAATTGTTTATAAATTAGTCTTTTATAGCATTTCGTCTTCTTGGTTTCTTCCACTAAACGGTTTCCAACTTACTTTTTTGTTGCATGACAGTGAAAACGATCTATATCTTAGCTTCGCTATTTTTAAACGAAACCGCCGAATCAGGTCAAATTTTTGTTACCTGCCCATGCGCAGAGAGCGCTTCTTAAGCTAATTCAAAATGGCGTTTTCACTCATCCATGCAACCAGGCCTTTGCCATACAAACATTTTGACGGCCAAATTTTCAATCGCACCGACTAAAAATCTTACCGTTAGGGGCTGGTCAAAAAGTATAGGGGTGGGCCGGAGCATTTGGAAATGTGGTTGATAAAAAACACATGACCCACCCCCTCCCTTCGGCACAAAAATGACGGACCCACCCCTAAAGCAAGGTTGGAAATTGCATGACCCACCCCCTAGTTAAAACAGGGATGTTTGGTTTCCTCTAACCTTGTTCTGTGCGTGACAAAATTTGTTTATACAGTGCTACAACCAATATCAAAATCACAGAAATCATACCTTTCACTGAAAAGACAAATGTGAAAAACCGAACATTTCTCGTTTCGATGGACGTTATGAGTCTTGACACAAATATACAGCAAAACGAAGGTATATTGAAATTGTCTGTCACAAAGCATTTGAAAATTTCTACAAAGACAACCCATTCCCACACATTACTTGCCGGAAATGCTTAGATAAATCCTAAAAGAAAATGTCTTCCCTTTCAATGGAAAGCACTATATTACAAAACCGTGGAACTGCAATGGGCACAAAGACAGCAGTTTTGATTCCTTTGCAAATATTTTCATGACATATATTGAAACAACAACTCTAAGCAAAACTGTCTTCAGAACAACAGTTTGGAAATGCTACATACACGATATCTTTTCCCTATGGGACATGAGTGAACCAGACATCGAAGCCTTCATTGAACAAGCAAACTTACATCACCCAATTATTAAATTCACGGCCGAAACATTTGACACTGAGATGCAGCGTTTTTAGACACGGTTGTATACAAAGGCACAAGATTCAACAAAAAATCTATCCTTGATGCAAAGACACATTTTAAACAAACGGAAACCTTCCACACACATTTCACCTCGTGTCACCCTCCAAGTGTTAAAAAAGGATTTGTCAAAGGAGAAGCCTTGAGAATCCTACGAAAAAATGCCTCAGAAACAACCTTTGAGGAAAATAATTCAAATTAAAAAAAAAAAGAAACGCTTGATGGACGGAGGTTACCCACAAACTTTGATAGAAGACCTACTATCAGAAATAAAATTCACAAAAACGAGTCTAAACTACTAAAACAAAACATACAAGGAGAAAAAAGAAATATTGCCATTTGTGACACAATACTAGCCCTCAGTGTCTACTATAAAGGAAGCTTGAATAATAAAAATGGAATCTTATACAAAACCAACCGTAACTTCAATAAATTTTTAAAGAACCACCAATCATTTCCTTACAAAAAAGGAAAATCATTAAGGGACACGCTCGTTAGAGCCAAAAAAGAAAAAGGTTAATTAAGGGTTCCACGCCCGTATAGATGTGCGGCCTGTCACCCTTTGTATTTTCTCGCACAACAGGTTTGTGAGTATTTTAGCAATAATTCCAGCTGGCTGTGTTTTATATAACAAGTGTACCCCCCCCCCCCCCCCCCCCAATGCTTTTTGACCAGTCCCTTAGCATGGTTCCGCGTGATCGAAACACCATAACCCACTAATTTCCACTTGGTCCAAAATTGGTCAGTAACGTGTTTGAGCAACGTTAATTAACGTATTTTAAGGAGGACCTTAGATAACAATGACCTCAACCAGTTTGACGTCTAGCGGTTTAGTGAAAACAAGGGTTTGGGTGGGGTGCTCAGTCTCGCGGGATCATAAAACCTGAGTATTATTTAAGGATTTTCGTATTTTAAGGTCTAGAGCCTACTTGACAAGCCCTCAAGGTCATGTGGGAAGCTGAAAGCTGCTTTGTATTGTGACATAACATCAAGGTTCACAATTGTATTAATCTTGCCTCGTTCCTTCTTGGACAATGCATTTTGGACTCGCTGGGACCACGTGACCCAAAACGCATCGGTCGCGCGCAATAATAAGGCCTAGGAACCAGGCATAAGCGCGTCGGTATGTTTATGTTTCGAGGTTGGCCGCTAGCCGGAAACAGCTTTATAACAGGTCTCTGGCACTGGCGGTAATCTAACTTATGTTATTGACTTAACGTAGATTTCTTTACTTTACTTTTATGGCTAGTTCTTTAAACAAGACGCTAGCGGAAAAAAAGGAAATGAAACCAACTTCTCAGCCTAATGAACCTACCAAACGGCAATCATCAGATAATATGTGGGCGTTTTTACATGATTTGAAGGGCCATCAACTAACGAACGAACAGAAAAATGATATCCTGATCATCAAAGCTGCATTAAGGTGAGTTGTGTGACTAGAGTGGTGTTTATGGCCTTTTTACATTTAATTTAAAGTGAAACAAAAAAAAAAAAAAGAAAAAAAACACTACAACACCATAAGTCACTAAGTAAACTCGCCTACCTGCACTAACTGTCCAGGCAGCATTTTGCAAATATTGTAGTAATATAGAATAAAAATCAATATATCTTTGTCGCGTAAGCTAACCTTAGATGTTGTCATTTCCGAAAGCACAGCAAAGAAGAAATGTACTTTTTTAGTTTTACGCAGATTCCTACCACCATTCACCAAGAACTAAGAGCTAAGTTGAAGCTGCCATTACTACATTTGTTACGTTCATACTATACTGGTCGTTTCGATAGAAGTCTTTTCGATACAAATTTATTCACTCAAGGTGTAAATAGTTTCCCGTACTTGGCTTAATTAAAGAACGAAGATATTCACCCAAAATGTTTTTCTTGTTCACACGCAAACTACACTTGAAGTGAACAAAATTTTTGTGCAATTTCACTCCTTGAGTTTGTATCGAATCGACTTGTATCGAAACGACCGGTTTTCTGCTTGAACGAACCAACCCGTCTGACCCATGGACACTGCCTGAAAAAAACTAAAAAAATTTCCGGTCTCAAAGCTTAAAAACATAATTATGCTAAATGGCAGATTGAAGCTGTTAGAGATGTTGCGTACGATCTTCATCATTTAAACGTTCGCTCCCTCGAAGGAATAAATGGTTTTCACAGTGACGTCATCAAATTGTAAAGTCAAAATAGCGAGGTTTCACGAATTCTTATTTACACTAGGTTGAAGATAAACAAAAATAAATCTTTGTACAAGTTTCCATTCCCGTAGCATGTTTCATTTCGAAAATACAGCAATTTGAACTTCCAAGTTTTCACAGTGCGTGACACCAATTGAAAATAGGAATGCTGTCTCGTTGAAAAAAAGTCTCTCCTCTTGATTTTCAGCAGTATAACCATTTTAAGTGTTAGAAGATATGTCTATGCGCCCGTATTCTAGTTTTCGAGTGAAAAAAAGAGCTTTTAATAGAAAAAGTGAACTCCAGATGTTTTTTTTTTATTTCTGGCGGCCATATTGGTGCACCAAAACGGTGCACCCATCAGTGGCATCTCCATAAAAAGCTCTACAGAGGTGCGTGAAACGTTTCGGCAAATAACTCAGAAACTGTGGGTCACAAAGACCCGAGACTTGGACAAATTGTTTATAAATTAGTCTTTTATAACATTTTGTCTTCTTGGTTTCTTCCACTAAACGGTTTCCAACTTAATTTTTCGTTGCATGACAGTGGAAACGACCTATATCTTAGCTTCGCTATTTTTAAACGAAACTGTCGAATCAGGTCAAATTTTTGTTGCCTGCCCATACGCAGACAGCGCTTCTTAAGCTAATCCAAAATGGCGTTTTCACTCATCCATGCAACCAGGCCTTTGCCGTACAAACATTTTGACGGCCAAATTTTCAATCGCACCGACTAACAATTTTATCGTTAGCACGGTTCCGTGTGAACGAAACACCTTAACCCACTAATTTCCATTTGGTCCAAAATTGGTCGGTAACGTGTTTCAACAACGTTAATTAACGTATTTTAAGGAGGACCTTAGATAACAATGACCTCACCAGTTTGACGTCTAGCGGTTTAGTGAAAACAAGGGTTTGGGTGGGTGCTCAGTCTCGCGGGATCATAAAACCTGAGTATTATTTAAGGATTTTCGTATTTTAAGGTCTAGAGCCTACTTGACAAGCCCTCAAGGTCATGTGGGAAGCTGAAAGCTCCTTTGTAATCTGACATAACATCGCAGTTGTCACAATGGTATGAATCTTGCTTTGTCCCTTCTTGCTCAATGCATTTTGGACTCGCTGGGACCACGTGACCCAAAACGCATCGGTCGCGCGCAATAATAAGGCCTAGGAACCAGGCATAAGCGCGTCGGTGTGTTTATGTTTCGAGGTTGGCCGCAAGCCGGAAACAGCTTTATGACAGGTCTCTGGCACTGGCGGTAATCTAACTTATATTATTGACTTAATATAGATTTCTTTACTTTACTTTTATGGCTAGTTCTTTAAACAAGACGCTAGCGGAAAACCAGGATATGGAACCAACTTCTCAGCCTAATGAACCTACCACACGGCAATCGTCAGATGAAGTGTGGGCGTTCTTAGATGAATTCAAGGGCCGTCAACTAACGGACGAACAGAAAAATGATATCCTGATCATCAAAGCTGCATTAAGGTGAGTTGTGTGACTAGAGTGGTGTTTATGGCCTTTTTACATTTAACTAAAGTAAAACAAAAAAAAACAAAGAAAGGAAGAAAAACTACCAAAGACCTGAGACCTGGACAAATTGTTTATAAGTTAGTCTTTTAAAACATTTCGTCTTCTTGGCTTCTTCCACTAAACGGTTTCCAACTTAATTTTTTGTTACATGACAGTGAAAACGATCTATATCTTAGCTTCGCTATTTTTAAACGAAACTGCCGAATCAGGTCAAATTTTTGTTACCTGCCCATACGCAGACAGCGCTTCTCAAGCTAATCCAAAGTGGCGTTTTCGCTCATCTATACAACCACGCCTTTGCCGTACAAACATTTTGACGGCCAAATTTTTAATCGCACCGACTAAAAATTTCACCATTAGCATGGTTCCCTGTGAACGAAACACCTTGACCCACGAATTTCCATTTGGTCCAAAATTGGTCGGTAACGTGTTTTAACAACGTTAATTAACGTATTTTAAGGAGGACCTTAGATAACAATGACCTCAACCAGGTTGACGTCCAGCGGTTTTAGTGAAAACAAGTGTTTGGGTGGGATGCTCAGTCTCGCGGGCTCATAAAACCTGATTTTTATTTTAAGATTTTCGTATTTTAAGGCCTCGAGCTTACTTGACAAGACCGCAAGGTCATGTGGGAAGCTGAAAGCTCCTTTGTATTCTGACATAACATCGCGGTTGTCACAGTGGTATGGACCTTGCCTCGTCCCTTCTTTTCTCGCTCTGACCACGTGACCCGAAACGCATCGGCTACGCGCAATGAGGCCTAGGGTTAGGCATAAGCGCGTCGGTATGTTTCGGGGTTGGCCACAATACGGAAACAGCTTATGGTAGGTCTCAGGCATGGGTGGAAATCTAACTGAGATCATTGACTTAATGCAGATTTCTTTACTTTCCTTTAATGGCTAGTTCTTTAAACAAGACGCTAGAGGAGAAACGGGCACCGAAAGAAACATCTCAACCTAATGAAACGATCACACGACAATCATCGACTACAGCGGAATTATCGACCTCGGAAACATTACCCACTACTCCAATTACAAGCAAATCTTCAACAAAGGAAGCGGCTTCAACACAAAAATCCTCAACTTTGAAGGTAACGACGACTTCCAGATCAGCAGAATTACCGACCACGGAAACATTAACCACTACCTCAACAATTAAGCCCACAGCAAAAATTCCAACGACTAATGGAGATACAGTTACAAGCAAATCTTCAACAATGGAAGCGGCTTCAACACAAAAATCCTCAACTTTGAAGGTAACGACGACTTCCAAATCAGCAGAATTACCGACCGCGGAAATATTAACCACTACCTCAACAATTAAGCCCACAGCAAAAATTCCAACAACTAAAAGAGATACAGTTACAAGCAAATCTTCAACAATGGAAGCGGCTTCAACACAAAAACCCTCAACTTTGAAGGTAACGACGACTTCCAAATCAGCAGAATTACCGACCACGGAAACATTAACCACTACCTCAACAATTAAGCCCACATCAAAAATTCCAACGACTAATAGAGATACAGTTACAAGCAAATCTTCAACAATAGAAGCGGCTTCAACACAAAAATCCTCAACTTTGAAGGTATCGACGACTTCCAAATCAGCAGAATTACCGACCACGGAAACATTAACCACTACCTCAACAATTAAGCCCACATCAAAAATTCCATCGACTAATAGAGATACAGGTACAAGGAAATCTTCAACAATGGAATCGGCTTCAACACAAAAATCCTCAACTTTGAAAGGTAAGCGTAAAAGGTTGGTAACCGACGGAAGTGCAGTTAGATTATGCAGCTGCTGCTGCTGATAATGATGATGATAATGATGATGAGGATGATGATGATGATGATGATGATGATGATAGTGACGAGGGTGAAAATGATGATGGCGATGACGGTGATGATGGAGTTCATAAGGCAGGTTCTTCCGAGACAACGAATCTCGGTTCCAATTAAAATGTGCAATCGTTCGGTAGGATTGAATGCTACTTTCGGGGCTCAATTGGCCCCTATGCCATTGGTCAAGTGAATTTTTAGTTTTGCTCACAACGTCGTCACTCTGGTCACGTTGTCTTGTTTAATTTACCTAACGTGATTTTTGAATGATATAAAATTACGGCCGCACGTATGCCCAGAACCTGTTTAAAGTGTTTATTAGAGTTGGCTAGTCGAAAAGTTTTTAAAAGGCCTAGTCTAAAAAATAACAAATTTGAGATGATAACAAGGGTTATTTTAAATTTTAAATGACGATATGATCGTCGCAGTGGTAATTGCAATTTAAGCAATTGCAAATAAACCGGAAAAAAATTTCGGGACTTCAACCGGATTCAAACCCATGGCCTTTGCGTTAGCGCTGCAGTGCATGTTCTACCATTTGAGCAAGACCCATACATTGGTAGCAGGCCAGTACGTTGAGTTCATAGCATGTCAATATCAACTACTTCCTCCTTGCGTTGTTTACGTCGTTTACAAACTGCAAACCTGATACCACTTCTTGGTTATTCTGGTGAATTGATCCGAACAAAATTTGTTTATTTGTTGTTTTGGCCCTTTGAAAACTCAATTTACATTTTTTGAAAATAGATGGGAGTACGACGACTTCTCACAGCAGCACTAGTGGATTTGAAAGGTAAGTTGATCGCTTGAATGCACTTAAAGAACATGCACAGTTCACTAAGTTTTAAAGTAAAAAGCGATTTAATGATGGAATGATATGCCTCGTGCATTCTTTCATTTCATTATTGTGGGCGGCAAGAGGAGCCCGCAATCCTAATCTCCAGGTTGGTATTACGCATGCGTCGCATGTATTTAGCCAGCATTCGTTTGGACTTGCACTCAATCTCGTACCCAGAGTCTTCGGACTTTCTGACCAAAAAGCCAGAAGACTCTGGGTACGAGATTGACTTCCAGTAAGGATGAATGGAATGCACAGAACGCAATTTGATCACGCGCCTTAGTTTGCACCTTCTCTCACTCGTAATCTCATCACGCGTGTTTTGACTACGCAAAGCACAGCGATGGAGCAAAAGCGTAAAAAAAAAAGCCTGATCGCACGTTACCGAACGTTATCGTCCTCACTCTAGATCTGTGACCTTTGGTCATTGCTATTAGGGTATACGTAAGTGGTAATTAAATATCAGTAGCTGCATTTCCTGCTTGGATATAAGGCCGTGTTTATATGGAGAAAAGTTGTCCCAGAAAGGAGGGACACCCTCCCAGCTGAGTCAACTTTAGCGCGCGGTTTATATGAGAAAAAATTTGACCCCTTTGCCCGAGCCAAGACCACTGGCGCATACTTTGATTTTCCCGCCTTGACCGAGTTGACCCTGCTGGGCGAGCCAAAGCGTTAATATGGAGAAAAGCTGGTCCTGCTAAAGGGGATGACCCTACCTAAGCCCACTTTTTGTTTCTCAGACAAACGGTTCGCCAAGTTTTGTAAGGAAATGTAGGAGACAGTGGCGGGTCCAGACCTTCAGATGAGGC
Source organism: Porites evermanni (assembly GCA_942486025.1). NCBI lineage: Eukaryota > Metazoa > Cnidaria > Anthozoa > Scleractinia > Poritidae > Porites > Porites evermanni. The sequence continues at coordinate 135,490 of CALNXI010000016.1, forward strand.
AGGGGCCCGATCATCCAGACCCTGAGATAAGGGGAGCGGGGGGGGGGGGGGGGCTAAAAAAAAATTTTTTCCCCCTTTTGGGGCTCAGTTTGGGGTTACAATAGGGCCCCCCCCCCCCGCGCCCGCCACCGGGGGAGGTTGGGCGGCCCCGGGGGCCGCGGGGGGGGGGGGCGCCCCGCCCCGCGGGCCTCATCAAAATCTGAAAAGGGGAGCCCCCTCCCCAAGCCCCTTTTTTTTTTCACAAAAAAGCGGGTCGCCAAGTTTTAGAAGGAAGGGTAGGGGGAGGGGGGGGGCCCAGCCCGTCGGAGGGGGGGGGGGCCCGCTCACCCAGACCCGGGAAAAAGGGGGGGGGGGGGGGGGGGGGGTCTAAAAGACAATTTTTTCCGCCTTTCGGGTCTCAGTTTGGTGTAACAATAGGGCCCCCCCCCCCTGGATCCGCCACTGGGAGAAGTTGGCTCGCCCAGGGTAGCTCGGGTAGGTGACTGACCCATCTGCCCGGGACATATATAAACAAGGCCTAATTAATTTCAGCTATTTTGTCCATCTTGTAGGATCACTGATCCACTTTTTAAACATTCGAGTAATTTTCCAGCGGTCTTCATGGTGGTCCTTGTGGTCATTGTAGCTATTTACTTTGGTTATCACCACAGAAACAAGGTAAGTTTCAGATCAGTCCGCTAGAATTGATGTTGAATGAATAGCTTTTCAGCACCTCGAACCCTATTTACACAATCAAGGTTTCTTATTAGGTAGTACCCTGTTTCCAGAGGTGTTTCTTGAAATTTTTCAAGAAAAACCACCTTGGGACTAGGGTAGCCAGGGAGAAACTTGTCCTTATGATAACGTGATTAAACTTGCTAAGGTACGCAGAGGCTTAGCTTTTCAGAAGCTTTCAAGGTGGCGCGAAACAACTCATACAAATAATGACACTTTTAGTTTGGTCAAAAGAAGATTTCCCGATGACTCTATATTTGCAAACTTTGCGTTTTTTGTTGTTGTTATTTATCGTAGTTTCGTTTTTTTTGTTTGTTTTTAAGGCAGCACTATGAATTGTTTGACTAGGTACTCAGTCTATCTCCACTCGAGTACAGTTAAGGTCCTTAATTAAGGCATCAACAAACTCGCCAACTTGACAACAATGCAAGGATTATTACAAACGTATATTCATTAGACGGTCTTGTACCCATCCTCTTACGACCAAGTCGTTAAAGTATAATAGTTGGTGGTGCAGCCCGCGATCTTAGTCTTGCTCATCAAACCAGTCTTGAACTGAGCTTTCACATACATTTACCTGATTTACCATCGTTTAAACGGGTCCAGTCGACAGGGTTGACTGAGACTATTGCAAAGGGATAGTTGTTGTCGCACAGACAACCGTAAGCACACGGGTGTATGCGAAAAATGGAACGAGCTGCAGTATGTAAAGCTCAAACCTTTGATTTGTTAACGCGCTGACGGAGACTGATCTGCATCGTCAATATTCCTTTTTCTCATGTTTTTCAGATCCATACATTTTTTAAAGAAGGTGTGTCTCAGCCAAAGCACAGGGGGACAGGTTACCTTAAAGTGAAAGTGGAGGATGACACCATAAATTTACCTCGCGAAGCTAACAGGGAATACATTTATTAAAGGAGCGAGTTAAAACGAGAGCACACAAGAATCCATGCCCGTTGCTTCGAGAAGGCTGTCATATTTTCACTTGACAATTATTAACAAACCTGGAACCGTACGTGTGGGTATTTCAAGGCGATACTTTTCATCGCAAAGTAGAGTTAATTTTGCAGTTTTTTGAGTTTGAAATAGTTTGCAATTGACCATAATAACTTCAAGCTGGATAACGCAGAGTTTTAGAGTATAACTGAAACGTCACTTTCCGGCAAAAAAGGGGCAAGAAAATTAACATGCTGGTTGCAATATCATCTTCTAAAAATGTCTACATTAAACTTTGTAACCGACAAAATCAATATGGATAAAAGGCTTTTCCAAGAAACCACCTGAACCCTTCCTTTTTTTTACATGTCTCATACATCCTGTCCCGCAGTGAGCGGTTAGATTATTCGGCGATGAGGAAGTTTTCTAATAAAAAATAAAGGAATTACTATTTTCCTATAAAAAGGAGGAAAAATATTACTCTTCAACTCTTTTATCTCTATGGTGCACGTGACGTACATTTGTCATTTTCTTGGCTAAGCTGCTTAGTTTTTGTACGGCGTCTTCCGAGGCCTCGGTCAATGCGTTTCAGTGACCCAAAAACTCCCTCGTACCACCTGACCCGAAACGCATCGGCCGCGCGCAATAATGAGGACTGGGGACTAGGCAAAGCTAAGTATAGAATACTTTGAAAACAACGTTAGGAAAGATTTAATGTACTGTATAAATACAAGCGGGAGATCATCTGTATGGGCATTGTAAAGCCCATACAGATCGGACTCCAATATTTTCATGGTAATTGTGAAATAAACAATCAGTAGAGATCTGTATCAAAAGTGAATGAATACTTATCACCGTAGCTATCGGAAGTTAATTCTGCAGTTTAATAATTCATCAACCCAGTTGATTTTCATTAGGGTTTATAGAGGTGCCTTAAACACTACCTATTAATAATGGCCATACCTATGATGAATAATTACTAAATTTTACATATCCTTTTCTCCGATCATGATCTTAAAACTTAACCCTATTTTTATTTTATTTTTTATTATTCTTTTAATTTATACTAGCTAGGTAGTTACCCTTATGTTTTTACATAAGAAGTTTGAAAACCCAAGTAATGATTTTTATCACTCTCATCGTCAGTTAAAGAATTAAAAATAAATGAAATCAATATAATCTTTACAAGTTTTAACAAGAGTACATGCATTACAAATAACTGGAATAAAAAAGTAAAGCTTCTCTGAATAAAATAAACTTAAAGAGATCTTGGTTGTTTTTTGTCATTTATTTAAACAGTACAAGCGGCTTGACCCATCCGTTACAGCTCCTTTCACCAGTGATTTATGATAACTTGTTGGTGGAAGTTGTATAATATCACTCTTCTTTAATAGCAGGCTTGTTCATTTGCCAGATGGTGTAGTTTAGTGCTGTAGCAAGAGTAACCCAGCCTAGGTAAGGCAACATTAAGCCTGCTGCAAATTTGTTGATAGGATAGAATGTGTAGACACATCCCGCAATGTTTAACCACAATAAGCAGATTTCACCAAATGCCTACAGGAAAAAAGACAAAAATTAATAGTTGCTGACAAAAATAGGCGCTTCAGAAGCATGTTTGGCTATACAGTAAGTTCTATCTAAGACAGACACCTTGGAGAATGGCATTAGTGTCCGTCTAAGAGTAATGTCTGTCTTATAGAGAGTCAAATAAAGGTTAAAAGAAAGGTAGGGACCAACTCTGTGTGCCTGTTTTACCAAGGTGTCCATCTTATAGAGTGTCCATTAAGAGAGAGTCAACTGTAATACAGTTGAACCTCCATGTGTGACCACCTCTCGTAAGCATCAACCTCCCATACACCAAAATTTTTCCAGTCAAAGCCTTACAGCTGGAACCCCTGGTAAACGACCACCTCCTGTAAGGGACCGCGGCCATTTAATGATTTTCCATTGTTTTTTAACCTCTTGTAAGCGACCACTAAGTGCAATGCATTCACTGATCTCTCTGTTTTCTGTGTGCACTATGCTACATAGATGAAGAACTTTAATATGGAACTACACATGTCGTAAGTTATCTTCCATAAAGTAGATGTGCCTGGACCCCTTCTTAGAAGAGGCCCCCTGTGGTTTGATTCTTGTAAACAACCACCTCCCATAAGCGACCACTAAGTCTTTGCATTTTGGGTGGTCGCTTTACGGGAGGTTCGATTGTAGCTTGGGGCCAAGCTCCTTACTGAGAAATAAGCCAGGGAAAATAACAGCGGAAGAGAAAAGAAAGAGGAGGACTCTTACTCGGCTTGTTTGGCCTGACAATATTTTTCTTGTTCAGGCTGTTATTCATAACAGTGGAACATCGATTTAACAAAGGGCCACAGGACTGGCAAAATGTGTTCACTATAATTATGTAATGAAGTTTCATTATATCGAGGTTTTATCATATATTTTACTATTACTGAGGTCAAGAAAATCGATCGTTATACCAAGGACTTCGTTATATAGAGGTTCCACTGTATTTATCTTCCAACTCAAAGTGCATATCCCATAAGCGTTCAATTACATGTCACACTTCTGGCAAAATAAGGCATGCTTGATATATGAGGACACACCTTGGCTAGGAGTTGTAAGGCTACACAAGACACCACCTATCAGTCTAAGATAAGAATGAAATACATTGTGTGCATGAAGCTTGCATTGTCAGAAAAAAATGCACAGGGTTTTTTATATCATACTTTCCCCTGCTAGTATTTGAGACAATTCTATACCAATCTGATAAAGCATCTTTTTAAGGTGGGGAGGGTGGGGGATACAAGAAGACATAACCAGACTTTCCATGGAGTGGTGGGTCATGTCTATGCAGTACATCTAGTTCTGACTATTTCCCTGCATTAAAAAATAAATAAATAAATAAATAAATATGGAAATGAGAAAAATAAGAAAAATATGATGTCATCCAAATTTATACTGGGTTAAAAGGCAGAGGGGAATAAAGCAAAGAAATGATTTATTCATTCCTCAAGCTCAATGAGATTCCTTTTTTTTAAGCCCGGCCTCAGTGTTGAACCCAAGTATGGATTTGAATAATACGGTCAAAGTGGGTCAGTATTGGAAGCTGCAGCTTCATTTTTCAAAAGCAAAGACAGTTAGTATATTTACTAATCCCAAAATTGACCCTGGGTGATAAGTTTATAAAATTCCATGAAAATTAATTCTTTCTTACCAATCCTAGCTTATGGGAGCCAAAGAAAATCGGTGTCCAGAGCCAGTTCAATGCTAGGTTTGTTCCATAAAGAGCTAGAGCTGTTTTTGCATCACCATCAAATCCACCACCATCCCGCCACACAAGATATGAGGCATATCCCATGCCTGAGTACAAGCTTGTCCACATAGGACCAAACAGCCAGTTGGGTGGTCTCCAGGAAGGCTTCTTCAAGTCTTAAATGAGGATATTACAGATTTTGTGTCCAATAAGAGATCATTTACAGTGTATTTATCGAGTTTGATTTGATTTACAGCTGTAGAGTTGAATTTGAGTTAAAGAGGCCGTGTCACTGTTGTCTGGCTCATTTTGTTAATAATATACAACTATCCCCCAAAGAGGAGGTACAAGTAAATGGTGGTGATACCGACAGTCGAAAGGACAAAGTATATATCTAGCGCTGTCCACCGACCTTGAGGGGGATAGTTGTTTGAGTATTTACCAAATTAGTTGGGAAAAAAGGAACTCTTTGAAAATTAAAACCTCGCGTTTGTTTGTTTACAATTTACAAACATTTCATTCAGCATGAAAATAATTTTCTACCTACCAGTAAACAATCACAAGCCAAAGTTCGTCGCTTTCTTGATATTTGTTTGTATGACTGCTTCATTCATCACACATAATTAATTTTGTCTTTTGAAAATGTCTCAAGACGAGACGCCATCTTGGCTCCTGACACAAAACAGTGAATAGCCAAGGATATTCTGGGTTATGGGGCCAATCAAAACATGCAAAAATTGCTATTCACTGATTTGACAAATGCCAATTAGGCATACACATCCTAAAATTAGCTATGGAACTTGAGAAATAACTTGTCAATGGCAAAATTACAGCTTTGTGTCAAAGACATTTTTCCCAAGCACTATATCAAACCGGTTACAGTCAACTATCTTGATAGCGGACACTGTAGGGAGCTTGAGTTAGTGTCCTCATTAGCGAGAGTTCGTAATAACGAGAGCTTATTCAGTCAAACGTCTGTTATTTGTTTCGGCCAGGGATTTAACTGCTGTCTGTATTATCGGGGTGTCCGTTATAGTGGGGTGTCTGCAAGGCGAGAGTTGACTGTAATAGGCTGACAAGTTTTCAAAAGCCACAACTGCAATCTTAACAGTCTTCTTCAAGTTTGTCCACCTGTTCCTCCTTTTGTATTTGTTGTGTTATTTATACCTTCTTTTCATGTTTTGGGTGGTTAGTTTTATGTTTCACCCAATTGAGTTTGCATTTCCCTCCGTTTGAATTTTGAATTCTGTGACACAGCTCCTTAAGTTTGAGTTACATGTACAACAAACTGCCTAGTATAAGAACTGTTCATTTATAGTGTTATAAATACCTTTGTCAAACCAGTCTTTAATCTGGGATCTAGTGATAAAACCTCCAAGAAATCCACCAATGTTTGGAAGTATAACTGATCCACCAATCACTAACCATGTGTGTTGAGGCATAGTTCAGTTTATCTAGACAATTAATCAGTTCAATGATTATTTAACTGCATTTTATATTAAGTTTTGGCTAGCATTTGGTTGTACCCCACTCAGAAAATCTCACAAGCGATCCTTCAGAAAATCGCATCTATGACAGGGGAGTGGTGGGGGTGATGTAAAACATTCAGGTGGGTCACACCCCTGGGGGTACACCCATAAATTTTGGATAGGCACCCAGAGTCTCAAACCCTGACACTTTAAGGATGAAACATGCAAAAACTGATACCCTGCTCAAGGACCACACCTGAAGGATGAGACCCAGTTTAAGGGCAACAAAAACTAAAAATTTTTAAGCAAACATGCAAATCTTACTTAAATCGTTTTCCCAATACTATAAAGTAAAGTTGAGTTTTAACTTGTGATTTGTTTCTCTTGTTACTGGATATTAATGCACACACACTTGAATTGTAGCTGATGTAATAACAATAGGCCTTATCACGGTTTTGACGAGTAGGCAAGCGCATGAGAAATTACGGTGTTTGTATGAGAATCTAATGTCGAATGAAAAAATTTGAGGTCGTCATATGCAGGTACATGCGCTAAAAACACTTTTTAAAATTTTGTACACATTTGCATGTAAAAATTTCCTGGGAAAAATTGCAGACAAATAATTATATGGAAAATCTAAAGCAAGCATCTGGAGTAATTTTAAGTACAGTAAAGCCCCTCAAAATTTGATAGTAAAATCCTTTGCAGTGTAGCTTTAGTTTACAGTTCACATTTTTTCAGAACAGCCATTTTATAAACAGTTATTGGATGATGTTTTTGTGATATCCAGAATAATTAAGGTGGAGGTAGGGGTTATCGGCCGAAGCTGAAGGCTGATAATCCTTACCGAGACATGTAATAAAAAATTATTGTTTTATAATGCATTGAATAAAAAAAATTGGTAACAACAGTAAGAGAAACTGATAATTTATTTCTAATCGTGTGAAAATACCTCTCAGTTTTTTCTCTTTCACGTAATCAGCGAACAGCTCCTTTGCCACCTTTGTCAACCTTTTTGTGTTTTGTGAGTCCTTGTTTTCAACTATTTTTTCCATGTCTTGCTCGGTCAACAAAGCAAACTTGGAAGTCATGTTTTTGCTTCTTCACTGACGGCAAGCAACACAAAGCGTGCAAACTTGGCATG
>CALNXI010000016.1:148005-167025 GCA_942486025.1 Porites evermanni
AGAATCAGCAAACCAACAGCTTTAAAGTTTTATCACTACTGGTCACAGAGTACATGTAGTTATGAGTCATGTGAAAAGTAGAATTAATGTTAAACAAAAATCCAGAGGAAGTCATTATTTTGTTATATATTTTGGACCAGCTTGCAGGACTTCAAGGAGAAGGAATTTCTGTGGACTCACTGTAAGCAGACACGTATTTACTTGTATTTATTTATTTATTAACAGGGGAAGTAGTCGTCATAAGGCTTCACAATCAGTAATGAAATAATCTAAAATGTATTACAAGAAGCAAATCTTAAAAGACATCTATTTTCAAAACCAACTTAAATTCTTCAGTTTTTACTTAGGGAGTTTGAAGTCATGAGCCCTATCTCTAAGAGCCCTATACTATTTAATATGTTTTATTCATAGCTTATTCATTCATTAATTTATTAGTTTATTTTGTGCTGTCGAATACAGTTTGATAAGGCCAAGGAATAGGGGCAACAAGACAGTGTTCTAGCCTATTCAAAGATATCACACTAACCTTGTTCTAGCCTATTCAAAGATATCACACTAACCTTGTAATGATATTTTTACAACATTGTAGGTTAACACAAGAGCTGCCCCAGTAAACAATACAGTACCTACGGCCGCAAAGCGTGTTCCTGATGTGTAAGTTGAAAAATGTTTTATTAATTAAGCGTGAAAAAGGGTCCGTCGTTCAGAAAGTATTTTTTCCTGTGTCGTAGCATCTTTTATTGCTTTATGGGCCAGTCATATAACTTAGACAGTTTTGAATAGACAGAGGAGACTGATGTAAAAGAAAATGCTTTTTATCAAGCCTAGATACTGTTCTCATTTTTAGATGTTTGGAATGTTTTATTTCTGATATGATAATATAAAAACTTACAAGCAACACTGTAGCTTGGCTGTCTGTAGTCTGCTCTGCAGCTGTTCTTTGTGTTGTCACACAACGCTCCTCCCTTTGTAGGGAGGAGTGCTGCATGATGACACAAAGAACAGCTGTGAAGAAGACTGGGCAATCTGCTGAAGATGTTTATCTTTTTCTTCCTTGTCCTTGGTGTCCTTACTCTCCTTTTGCTGTTTATGTAGATTGCACAACTCAGAACACGGCGATATAAGGAGTATTTTATCCAATGGCCAGGTATTTAGTGGCGTATTAGTAAATGGTACATGTACATTCTCTAAGAGGTACATGCATTTATTTTTTTCTCTTGTTCCTACAATTTTGCATTAGCTACACTCTACTTTGATAGATTTTTAAAAGTTGGGAACACACGCACGGTAGCAACAACTGCACCACTATTGTGGCATATCTATATCTATTTCTTATTCTCTCTTTTAGTCATACCTTCAATCATTAATTGTCATCGTCGGGCTTGATCTATCAAAAGAACCAAACCAATCACAGCACTTGTAGCATTCACATCATTGTATAACTCATTATAATTATAAGGATGTTCCGGTATTGAGAATTTAGACTTTACTTTATAGTATTGTATGCTAATTTGAATGACTCAACAACTCTTTTGTTATTATCCATAGGTTTCCCATACAGACATCCAGCATCTAGACATTTTAGGTCATGGAAATGGAGGAACAGTTTACAGGTTTGTATCTTGTTGTTCCACTCAGTTATGTGAGTTTAACTCGCATACATTTAGCAAAGTGTAAAGTCTGAAAAAGAAACAGTAGCTTTAAACGTTTTGCACTTTTAACTCATGTTAATTTTTTCATCTCTTGATTTTAGGGCCTTACACGCAAGCACAAACAGAATTATTGCAGTTAAGGTACTCGGACTTTCGGACTTCGCGTAGAATGCTGTCGTTTCTAACAAATCACTGAAAAAAGTCTGACCTTCGAAGTGTTGATATTCTGCTGTTTAGCTCTATTCACCAATCAAACGACGATCGAACAGGTTGACGTTTTCTCCACGTGCAACTCTCAACCTTATCCCCAGGTTGTCAAGTTTTCTTGTCTTAGTCCCAGAGCGCGCGAGCTCGCGAGCGAGCGAGATAGACTGGGTAAAAAGGGAAAACGAGAGACCCTGCAAGGCTTCACACCCCGCTCAGGAAAGGTTGGCCACATCACCAGGGTCTAATACGCCCTTACTCTTTTTAAACAGTGATGTGGGTTCTTTACAACCAACAATAACCAGATAAGTGAAAAGTACTGTGAGACGGGACCTATGGATTTTAGAGTAGAAAGTCTAACCGTTTGCAGATGTCATAACAAAGACAGCACTTTCTTCTCAGTTATTTAAAGACCCTGAGTGTTGGTCCGGCCTGGGTATGAACCAGCGACCTCCCGCTCAGCAGACGTGCGCTCTCCCAACTAAGCTAACCAGGCGGCGGTTATTAAATTGTCATTTGTAACTCAATCTCTGGTGCTTGCTTGTAGGTTATTCCTTTAGATGTAACTCCAGATGTACAGAAGCAGATTATATCAGAACTGGAAATACTTTTTCAGGTAAACGCTTGGACTGATGCAGTACGATATAGCGATAACTGTTTGTATGTTTCTTCGTCTATTTTTGGCACCTTTTTCTTATTTTGGCTTTGTAGCACTAATCTGATTTGGCGCGTATAGATTGAGGTCTGTTCTATTCTATTCTTTTAGCAGTGTTGTTCATTAATTTTTTGGTTTCACCGTTATTTTATTCCCTCTTTTTAGTGTTCGTCACCCTTCATAATTGAATTTTACGGAGCATTTTTCGTAGAAAATAGGTTGGTATAACCTAAATTGACACTCTACTCTTACAGATTGGTTTCTGTTAACTCAATAAAGATATGCTGAATCCTCAACTGACTGATTAATAAGCATTGCATTCTTTGAGAAATTTTGAGTTTTCACAAACAACATTGCAAAAAACTTCGTTGAGCGATCGTCACGCTAAAATCAGTATCAGTTGTTAGATTTGGACCGTGACGGGAGGAAAGTAAACATGTTTTATGACTCAAGATTCTCCTATGATCATTATCTTCTTGAGGAGAGGGAAACTGTTGAAATTCTACTGAATGTTCCAAATAAATCTTTTTTTTTTTCGTAATACATTAAACTTACAGCCTCTGTTGATTTGCTTGCACTAGTATTTAACGCGTACGCATGCGAAACAAATAAATTGAGGGTTAATGTCTTGTTCTTTTTTTTCTGCAGAATATCTATTTGTACAGAATATATGGATGGTAAGAATACCCTACAATTCGTTGAATAAAATACTGAAATCGTTTGCCGTATTTGCTGCATTTTTATACATTATTATCTCTTGTTATCAACTCAGTTGAAATAACCAATTTTAGGTAAATTTGTTTTCGGCATTTTTTTTTTTCTTCGGCAATTATTTTGATTACTTCGTGTAACCTGCACTGGACATTTATTCTCCTTTTTTGAAGCTTTGTTGAGTGTGTGGACTGAGGTCTGATGTATCAAAGAAATAAGACAACAAATCGACCAAAAATGAAAATGTTGAAAGGTACTAATGCAACGTTTACCCTTTTTTGTCTGTAGGAGGTTCGCTTGACATGTACGGCTGCATACCTGAACCTGTATTAGGAAGAATTGCAGTTTCAGTAAGTAAACAACAACAATAAAAATATTTGTTTGGGTCCTTTTTATGTTATTCCACGCATGAGGCCTTTTGTAACATGAAAACAGGAAAAAAGAATGCTTTACTCTGCATCCGAACATTGTTGGCTTAATCATGCAGCCAAATCGCTCTTAGCAAACTCGTCTGTAATACGGAAAACACCTCTGTGTTATGGAAAGCTCACTTGGTTCCAAAGATATTAAGCTTTGCCCCTTCGACGTTCGTAGTAACGAGCTTTTACTGTGAGTCAATTCAAATGTAACAAAAAATCTGACATAATTAACTCTTTCACTCCTAGTGGTAGCTAGAAGAAATCCCCAAAAAATCGAGTTTCGTTTTGTCAAATGGCCTAAAATGATAACAGTATTATGCAAAAGTTCTACAGAAAAGTTGCCATTGAATGGTGACACCTCAGCATTTCGTCAACGTACTATAGTTAGAAATAAGGCGATGTCCATTTACCACAAGATTCCGGAAAATTCCAGTTTGGATGTATTAAAATGGAATACATGTTTTGGTAGTCTGCTACACAGCCGTTTTAGTGTCATCACGCAATGGGAGGAGCGTTGCGTGACGACACTAAAAACGGCTGTGTAGCAGACTAATGTTTTGGGGGCTTTTTACTGGAAAATTATTGGGAATATGGTAGTATGGTAGGACTGTTTGGAAACTTCTGCAGTTGAAACTTGTGTTGCATTCATGAGATTGGACAAGCGTTCACCAGTTCTCTATTCTGAATTGAGATGGGGAAGGAATGCAACTTGTCTCAAATGGAACACTTTCTTCACTCTATTGAGATTTCCCGTCTAAAATGTTTTAGTGCAGTTAAAAAAACGCCCATAATCTCGCCATAACCTGGTTTAGGTGGTTAAACTAAGCTATCGAAATGCCATGGGAATGTATGGGTATTTTTAGTTGCAGATAAATCTCTGAAAAAGTTGTTTTTTTTCTTTTTCGTTGCAGGTCGTCAAAGGGCTTCGATATTTGTGGGAACTGAAAATAATGCACAGAGGTAAGGATATGAATTAAGATTTGACAGTATTCATTCATATGAGTGACGTTTTCTGGATCAATGTGAATTAAGCGGTTAGACATCTGATGCGTGGACTATTTATACGTAAAATCTGGAAAAAAAGTGCCCTTTGAAAAATAAAGAGTATTAAAATTTGTTAAAACCGTTTTGTAACAAAAAACATCGAATCAAAACAAGCTATATGGATAAACGGGGGTAATTGCTGCCCCACCCAAAATTCGGAAAGTTTTCTCTGTTATCATAAGGTACTCTTTTTCTAAGATACGCTCGGTAACCCTTTCATGTATTTGGTGTGTTTCAATCATACGGATGGCCATCTTTTTTTCAGACGTGAAGCCCTCCAATATTCTCGTAAGCACTAGAGGACAAGTGAAGTTATGTGACTTTGGTGTCAGTCGACAGGTATGTTGTTAGTGGGCTTATAAGTTGCCTTCCGCCTTACTCTATATGCTATTAATCACTGTGTTACAGCGTACATGCAGAACCGAAAAAACCTGATTTATAGCTTGTCAAGTTATGTTAACGTTTTGTTTTCCCCGAGTGAGTTACTTTCTTGTCTTAGTTAATGATTTAGTTAGAAGATGACTTGCCTGGACCCTCTCATAGGGCAAGTGAGTATGAAAAGTTGCTTGTCCAGGAGGAAAATAGACCTTTAGATTCTAAGACGAGTACGACTTCGAAGATGAGATTTTCTCAATAATAAGTCGTGCGCGCGTGAACCAGCGTTATTTTGGCGGGAAAACTTGTTAGCCGTCGTCACTCTACTACGAGTTTTAGCGAGAATGTCGTAATGGCGGAAACGAGTTATCAAATGTTAGAAGTTTTATAATTTTGCGATCGAGAGGGGGCTTAACCTGACCTCCTTCAACATAGATAACAGTACTATCTTTTCTGATGAAAAAAAGTACAATGAAGCTTTCCGGAGTGTCTATCTTTTGAGAAGAAGCGAAAAAAACTTGAAGTTAAATGTCGTTCTCGTAATCGTTCTCGTCCTCAAATCTAAAGGTCTCTATTGTGTACTTTTGCTGGACGAGACTTTTTTCGAGCCCTGATATGAAGGATTTCTCGGTCTGCATTTAAATGGAAGCAAAGAGTCAGTCTTTCATCCGATTTTTTCTTAGTTACACGCAATACATGTATGACAATGTAAAGTTGGTTAACTATTTTTTGCAACTTTCTTTTTTCTTTGACGTCAGCTCGTCAATTCAATAGCAACTACTTATGTTGGAACTCATGCTTATATGGCGGTAAGTTAGTCATGGTTTCTTATCTGTTAATTTGACGTTTTTCAATGTAGCCTAAAATATGAATTTAAGCAATAGAAAGCGTTTTCCGTGTTTGCATAGCCTGATATAAACACGAGAGGGGTTGGAAGAATTCGAGACAGTTATGCAGACCCGAGACGAAGTCGAGGGTTTGCATAACTGTCGAGAATTCTTCCAACCCCTCGAGTGTTTATATCAGGATATGCAAACACAGGAAAAAAGTTTTCTATTGCTTTTATAGAATAACTTTCCCGAGAAAAAAAAAGCAAAATGCTCTTGGTAAGAGCATTGATTAAAAGAGAAATTCTTACCAGTCGCGAAGTCTTGTACACGAAGCTTGTACGCGTAATCAGTCTTTGTTCTGCAAAAAAGATGCTTTCCAAAATACGGGTTTTTCTCGCTTAAAATGTCAGCTCGAGCGAAAACAAATTGACGCAGCATGTTTCCAAAGATTTTCCAAGTTTCGACCGACGAGGAAATGGGTAAATAAAGTCAACTTGTCGAGGTTTTCAACTTAAAACCTTTTTCAAATTCGTGCTTGCGTGATAAGCGCGCGGAAAGCCAAACAAATTGGCGTCACAACCATGTTTACATACTCTCATGTAAACACGCCTCTCGGCAAATCAGAGCGCGCGTATTTTCTTAGTTATTTTATAAAGTTTAATGGTTATTGTCAAAAATATACGAAGTCTGCTTGTTTCTATGTCCTATGCAGCCCGAACGCATTCTGGGAGATGAATACAGCATTCGATCAGAGCTATGGAGCCTGGGAGTTTCTCTACTTGAGGTAAAAAAGCACCGAAACACCAGTGGTATAGGATTAAAGGGTTAACTATCTTACCCAAACCTTTTAATTCTACATTTACATTTTCTTACGTCTAATGGGATGATATAAAATGCACTGAAATCAATTAGGGGCAGTTAGTCTGGAAGACGACATCTTCTGTCGTCTTCACTAGCTGTCCCTCTGTCCCCGTGGATTTATACTTTAACTTGGTTTTTTTTCTTGTACAGTAGGAATCCGGTCGAACTCGGAACTCGAACTCCCCGCTAACTCAAATAAAGGCCCTGGTTCTTACAATTCGCTACGAATGCCATCCCATTAGCTCCTCTTTCCTCAGTGTAATCTGACTTACTCTACAGCAATTTGTTTTTGTACAACGAACAGATCACATATTTGACAGCCATTTCCCATTAATAGCATAAAAAAGCATAGCCGTTTTACAGTTTCTGAATGGAGATATTTATTTGCATTTTACTGTATGCTGAAGTGCTGTAATATCAGCAAACTATCAATTATATAAGGACATCGATAACTCGAACCTCCGCTAGCTCGAGCTGTTTTTCATTTCCCTTCAGAGTTCAAGTTACCGGGGTTCTATTGTAAATAGTACTTAATTACAAGCGTCGTCATAAAAAACCTCTTACAAAGAGTTTGATCAGTTAAACGTGACGCCAATGCACCTTTACCAGATAAGGGCATTAAAACTAAAAAGCATGCTGTTTTTACCTGGTTAACGCCTTTTTCCAATGCTAAATCAACCAAAGCTACCGATAGTTCAGTAGTTTCATGCATGGCTATTCTAAGCGTAGTGAGGAGGATTTTAAAGCAAAATTTTCTACGATGGCTCTTTCTACTCCATTGATTTAAAATCTGCTGGTTAAAATTAAGTCTTTTGTGCATTTCCTTTGCAGATGGCCTTAGGAAGATTTCCTTATCCAACAGTAAGGACAATTATTTTTTTTATTTATTCTGTCTTGTTGTAGTTGTTGTTGTTTTTCTTTTTTTTCTCTTTTCCAGTGTTAATCAATTATTTCGCAGAGGCGCGAAATCGTTTCAATGTTCTAGTTTATCATTAGCATTTAATAACATACAATCCGTCTCGAACATAATGTTGCAATGTTGATGTGACGTATAATTGTTTTACAGGAAAGTCATGGAGGCGCTGAAACCTTTCTGGTAAACTCTTTTTATTTGTATTATTTAACTATATACAGTATTTTTTCTAAATGCTTTGTTGAAAGGTAAATACGGATAAAATTAGAGGAAAGAAACAATTACGTTTCAACGTTAAACCCAAGTCTGTTACAGAATGTTGCTTTTTACTTAATATCTGTACTTTACGATTCCGTTTATCTTTCAGCCTATCGCACTTCTTCAGTGTATCGTACATGAGGTAAGTCAAATTTATTTCGCTTTGCCCTTGTTCCTTGGTACTTAAGGCTTTGATCTCTTTCTAATACAAAATGAACTAAGCTATAAAAGATAAAATAATCCTCACGGTGATTATGCAAATGACCGTTGTCGGGTTACGAAACCTCCCCCTTTAATAATCAGGGTAAGTGCAAAACTTTTCATGAGTTTTCTTTGTATTTTTTAGAATAAAGCTAGCCTAATTTGATGCGTTTGTTCGATTGATTGATTGATTGATTGATTGATTAATTGACTGATAGGTTGATTGATTGATCGATTGATTGATTGATTGACTGATTGATTGATTGATTGATTGATTGATTGATTGATTAATTGACTGATTGATTGATTGATTGATTGATTGATTGATCGATTGATTGATTGATTGATTAATTGACTGATTGATTGACTGATTGATCCATTGATTGATTGAGTGAGTGAGTGAGTGAGTGAGCAATCGATCGATGGATGGATGGATCGATGGATGGATGGATGGTTGGATGGATGGATGGATTGTTCGAATGATGGATTGGTTCACTGAGTGATTAGTTGTTTTGATTAATTGCTTGCTTGCTTGCTTGCTTGCTTGCTTGATTGATTGATTGATTGATTGATTGATTGACTTACTATCCGATTGTTAGTTATTGGTACAGTATCGATACATTACTGCACTCTTTCTTTTTAAGAACGCGCCATGTCTACCTGCGGATAAGTTCTCCCCGTCAATTGTGAATTTTGTATCTCAGTGGTGAGTATTAAGTCCTCGCCAATTTACTGGTAGCCATAAACTTCTGGGCCGTCTTACGTAAAGCCGGGTTAATATAACCCAAGGTTAAGGTGAAATTTGAATACAGATATGAAAGCTTTAAAAGCAAATTCAGTGTAATCCTCTTTGTCTACAATTTGATGATTGGATGCTCAAAAAATAATGGAGAAAATTTTCCAAGAAACCCGGGCTAGTACTAATCACCCTTCGAACAACCCTGGTAAAGCTCGTCTGCGAAACGGCGCCGAAATCCTTGTTTTGTTTCCCCACCTGTGTACCAGGATTTGAGTACGCGCCATGATTGGCCTGATAAAAAAGCCATTGTCGATTTGCCAATAACGTTGGAGGGAAATTCGAAACACGTTACCAGTAATTCGTTGAGTCCATGTCGGCGCTGCTTTTCAGACGTTACTAATCGGGGTTACATTACGTCTGCGACGCAGGCTAATTTACTGGTACATAAATGTGAAAAGACTTCCTCACCAGATTCTCGTTGTTCTTTTTTTTTAACTCAGCATGCAGAAAAGCCCATCAGCAAGGCCAACTCCTGAGGCGGTTATGGTAGGCTCAGTTTGACCTTTTGTTTACCAATTGCGGTCGCAAAACCGTTGTTGTTGTTGTTGTTATTTTTTAATCTCTCTCTCTCTCTCTCTCTCTCTCTTTCTTTGTGAATGTTAGACACATCCATTCATCGCATCAAATGATGACGGAAATGTGGACATTATATCCATGTGGGTGTGTCGTCAGCTAGAACAGAGAAGATCACGTGACCAAAGCTTGGACTCGCCAACTTCAGAATCATCTTGAAAGCTTCCGCCTTCCTTCTTTTTTAAAATTTTTCTCAAATGCATCGCTGAGTTTGATGCAAGATGAAGTAGAAACCCTTAGAAATGATACTTGCTGAGGAGTTTCTATTCAAATACCAGAAGTTTTCTTATTTGAGCGATAATGCTTTCTAGAAATTTGCTTTTCATTGGGACATTTTTTATATTTACTTTTTACCTTGTGTTAAATAATTCTCCTTTGTCTAGGGAATGCGTTAAAGATTCCGATTCAAGAATTCTTCAGGTGTTTTGCTTATAAATTATTTTTTTGGTCCTTGGAATCCTTTTCCCTGTAAATAACTTCCCCCACCCCCCCCCCCCCCTTACTCCAAAAAAAAAAAAAGAAAAAGAAAATGAAGAGTAACTTGTGGACTGTCATGAAAAGGAAATGTAAAATAGCGTCAGATTCTAATGTGGATATTAAGTTAATATTAAATCGTATTTTTTGGTGGTTGATTGTTGTCAACCTTGTAATGTTGAAATATATCATAGTGTCGGATTCTAATTAACGTGGATGTTAAGTTAACATTCGTATTTTTTGGTGGCTGATTTTTGTCAACGTTGTACTAATGGCTTAAGGCGAGAAAACTACAATACAATAAACGTAATCATATAGGGCTTGTTTCGCTGCTTCGTTTCATGAAGAATTTCTTTCGTATGCTACCCTCATGTAAGCCTTCGAGGCGTCAATAAAAAGTGTGGGGGAGAAAGGGACTTTGGGCCCTTTTCTTCCCCTCCCCCTTCCCCTCAGTCTTCTGTCTCTCCCCTCCCTTTCCTGTTTCCCTTCCTCCTCTTCCCCCTTTTTGTGCCTGCGTCGTTGCCCAGTCTCTGTACGGCGTTTTCCCATACCTTCTTGATCAATGCATTTCGGAGGCCCAGGGACAAGTCAACCTGCCTGGTTGGCTACCCCTATATATATATATGTTGTCAGACCCAACCCTGTCGCTGATTTAGCAGCAGTAGGGAAACGTCAGTTGACGATGGCGCGCGCAAATCAAATAATTGGCGTTACCAATCGCTGAGCGACAAATTGGGCACCGGAAGTCGTGTTTAGTCCTTTCCGAGCGCTTTCCCATCGTCAAATGACGTTCCCGTTCTGTTGCTACATCAGCTTAATGTTTCTTATGAGACTGACCATTTAAAGTAGTAAGAAGCTCTAACGAGCCAAGGTTAAAATGTTTCAGTTTTACGCTAAACCTTTTGGACGTTTTATGGCTGTAGGGGTTACAGTAGTTTCACAGATCATTGCCCTTTTTTATGTCATCTGCGAATTTTTAAACACGCTCCAAACCCTGATCGCTGAAATTGATATTGCCTAAACCAGCGTGAGTTAGCCGAAGAAATTGTTATTTTCATTGCTGAAGCCTCAGCATTATCCGTTCCGCTGCATTTAACTCAAGAAAAAAAGACGCTGTCCCCGTGATCTAATTTGCATAAGGTATTTCCGCGCTATTTTAAAGTTTGATCGGCTTCCTCTGCCATGGCAGGCCGTTTTGCCTGAGAGAGTTGCGATGATTTTCTGAGATATTGATACTGGGCAGATGACAACAGCACTTTAAAATTTTATCGCACAGTAAGTAAATTTTCCCTTAATTTCTTTTTCTTTAAAATTAACCGGCCTTTACTACTTACTTACGGGAATATAATAAGCATTGGCCTGAAGCCATGGACACTGCAACTCTACGGACCACATTAAGAAATTCCAGGCTATCTGGTCAGTTAATAGGAACTAAATCATGTCAAAGTTATGTTTGTTTGAAACTGAAAGGAGCCTATTAAGAGCAAAGGGAAAAACTGTCGACCGTCTGTCAAGTGAGTCACCATTAAACACAAAACCTGCCAACTTAGTGGTCGGGCGCACCCGGAAAAGCTTTCAACATAGTTATTACTCGCTAAGTGACCGTTAAGGAGCACTTTTCAGTGTTTTAATGGCGATGGATGATCAGTGTCACAGTGTTCTTACTATCATTAGCAATAACTTTGTCACTGTCAACCTTGGAAAGGCTGCGACAACGGTTGTAACCACTTCAAGTTAAGAACAAGTTAAGTTAAGTTAAAAACAACAATGCTAATGTATGCCATCGATAATAACCCCGGAAGAGAGGAGGTAAATTGGATAAATTCGAGTAAAAATGAAACAGTTGACAGGCCCTTTATGATGTTTAGAATCTGTCCTTGAAAAATCACTGTTCACGTCATATACTTCGCCTTTTTGCTCTCCTTTAGATATGAAAATATTGATAAAACATGAACATGCAGTTTATTAACATACATTGAGACAATCAGACCTATGCAAATTTGTCTCCTCATTCATTTTCTAGATAAACAAGAAATCATAAAATATTCTACCCAACGTTCGCTCCGTTTATAGGCTTTATTCACCTGTGTATTCGGAGTAAGGCCGGGGTTTTATCTGCAAATTTTCTGAAAACGCTTAGCTAGTTTCCACACTTGAAAACATCCATTGAAGCTCCTGATCCCATGAAAAACTAAAAAATGCATTAAAGGCTATATACACGTATCTCTTATATTTGACAGAAGAATTGCAAGTCTGGAATTCAGCGCTTGACTTTGGTGGAACAAAATGATTTCCTTGAAGGCTTTGACCTTTTTAAAGCTCATACAGTTCTATTCTGGTAAGAATGTTGTAGCATATTGTTGTGCAAGTTCAAGTTAGTATTCTTCTGACTTCGTTCAAAGTCGATTAGAAAGCATTCTCTTTCATATTGGTGCTATGCTGGACTGAATTCATAATACGAATATAACGTGACTACTAGCATTGTCGGCTTTTGTATTTTTTGAGCATTATATTGATTTATATCTTTAATACTCTAGTTTTTAATGTTACTTTGTACATAAATTTCACAGCCTTTTAGTTATAGCCTATTAGTGCAGGACTGTGCAGTAATTATAAGGAGCCGCGGCTGTAAAACCAGAGGGGAAGGCACCTCGTAAAATTAAATCGTACTAGCCTAAAGGAGGGCCCAGAACATGTAGGGTAGTGGTATCTAGTTTTCTTTTTGGCGATCTGTTTTACCAACAACAATCAGCGCTGGTTTCTTCCGAGGATCATTTAACCCCGGGGCGTAGAAGGGGGTTGGGATACCCCCCACCCCCATAAGATTTTTCGGAGTTTTTTTCTTAGAGGATAAAACATCAGTACCTGACGTTTTCGGTAGCTGTTTGTTCATCCCTCGCGCACATTTTGAGACAAGTTTAGTGATGGTCAGTTGCTATGGTTACGAGATATGACGACATAAGTAGCAGGTGGTCAAGGCAATTTTGGGTGAAAATACATGTTTTTTCAATGTCTTGCAACAATAAAAGTAAATATTGTGGCTAAAATCATACAATGTGCTTATTTCTGTGCTATTCTTCATGTAAAGCAAAAAAAATTACAATTTCTCACAGTTTTAACCTTATTTCTTATTCTTTGCAAAATCCAAGATGGCGACCATTGTTGGTGACGTCACAGGCCTCCAGCAGTGCCACCACCATATCAAAAACTCCGGGGAGGGGTTCCATCCACCACCCCCCCCCCCCCTTGTACCACGGGGGGGGTATGATTTTTTTTTTATTTCTGAAAAACCAAAAATGATTTTTCTTTAATCAAATTCCAAAAAAAAGAATATCAAAGAAAGAGCAGAATAGTCCAAAATCCCCACAACGGCCCCCTTAGGCACGGAAGAAAGGAGCCGTTGTGGGAGGGGGCACCGCAGGGGGGGGGAGGGGTGGATTGTTGATTTTTTCTCTTTGTAAATAAAAAAAATTTCAATCTCTCATTCTTTTTCACTTTTTTTTTAGTTCTTTGAAAAACCAATTGGGGCACCTTTTTTTGGGACGGCGAAGGACGCCAACAAGCGCAGCCCCCAATCAAAAACCCCGGGGGGGGGCTCCCTGCTCACCCCCCCCCCCCCCCTTGTACCACGGTGGGGGTATGATTTTTTTTTTATTTCTGAGAAACCAAACATGATTTATCTGTAATCAAATTGCATAACAAAGAATATCAAAGAACGAGCAGTATAGTCGAACATCTCCACAACGGCCACCTTAGGGCAGGAAGAAAGTGACCGTTGTGGAGAGGTGACCGTCATGGGGAGGTAGGGGTGTCATATGACAATTTTTAGAGGGGAGAAGAAGAAGTTTATTATGCCAAGTTCATGCCTACTTTATAAAATAATGGTAATCCAGTCATAAATGGAATATAGAACAAACACACACAAAAGAAAAAACTTAAATAATGTTTTGAATCAAAATGTTTACATGACAAAACGAGTAAGGCTCTCAACATTCGCTATAAGTATTGTAGACAATTTATACCTCCTGTATCAGAATAAATCGAACACAATCAAAATAAGATCGCCGGGATTAACCACCAAGGCGCCATAAGGATCGAATTTCGCGACCATTCCTGACTTTTTGGCAGCCGCTGAAAAAACTGGCCGTTGTCGAGAGGTTATTTTGGCAGTCGGGGACGTAGTTTAGGGGCCGTTGCAGTTGTCGAGAGGTTTAAATAAGAGCCAATATATGGACTGTCCGCGGGGACAAAAAAAAGTGTGGCCGTTGTAGAGAGGTGGCTGTTAGTGGAGTACCAAAGCCGTGAAAAATTCTGGTCACACGAAATTTTAGATTACTCCTACTAAGCAAAGCAGGGGTGTATCCAGGATCTCAAGAGGAGGGTGTCCCTTTTAAAAGACAAAAGTAACTAACAGAGGAGTGTCCCCTCTGCAGGAATTACCTTAAATGAAAAGACATTTTCTGCCGAAAGGGAGTGTCAGGTAACCATCAGGGCACGCGAATCTCAGCGCACGGGAAGACTGCTGATCATGGCTAAGATAAGATAAGATAAGACAAGATAAGATAAGAACTTTATTTTAGCACGCTAAAAAGATCAGCATTGCATACAACAATTACAAGAAAAATAAGGAGTACCGAAAGCAAATTGTACAATTAAAAATCAAAAACTGTCAAAAACGTCAGTAACCGATATCTCAGTTTCCAGTTGCAGCTAAATAGCTTGTCAAAATGTGCAACTGAAAATTAAAACTGTAAAAAGTATTCGTAACCGATATCTCTATTTTTAGTTGTAGCCAAAATTAATAGGTTCGAAATTCATTTTATCAGTATCAAATTTTACAAGACAACGTTTAAATTCTTTCAAGGTTTTTGCACTTGTTTTCTCGTTCGTTAAAGTGTTCCATGCAATTGCTCCTCTAAAGCGTATTGAGTTCTTGATAAAATTTGTTTCTGGTCTTGGAAGAATGATGTTCTCATATTTCTTCCGCGGCCTGAATTCCCCTGTAAAAACAAATCTTTAAATTCCGTGACGGTGTAACCTTTTAAACACTTGAAGACAAACTCCGTTAATCGCAGTTTGTACATTGTTTCCAGACTGTCCTATCCAGTTCGTATTAAGACATCTTCAGCGCTAGTGTCCCATGGCAACCCATATACAATCCGTCCAGCCCTTGCATGGAGTTTCTCCAGGTTGTTTAGGTGCGTCTTGTTGCACGATCCCCACACTGTCAGACCGTATGTAACTGATGGCAGTATCACTTTTGTGTAGAAATCTTATAATTGCTTCTGAGGGAGGAATCGCATGCGTCGGAATAGACTTAACTTGGATGCGAAGGACTTCGCTACATTTGCAGCATGATCTGACCATGATAACTTGTTGTCAACTTGTACTCCGAGGAGTCTTTCTGCGGTTGTCTATTTCATGATGTTGTTGCCAAGACGAAGAGCTTGGATAGGGCCAGTAAATGTTGATTTACGCTGCATGATCATTGCTTTACATTTTTCTGGCTGTGGTACCATCGAATTTCTGTCGCACCGCTCCTGAAGTTCAGCGAGAACATTGTTTAGTGAGTTTGTCAGCAAATCCATCGTTTCTGCGATACAGTATATTGTTGTGTCTTCTGCCTATAGATAAGTTTCCGCAGAGCGTAGTGATTTTGGGAGGTCGTTTGTGAAGAGCGAGAATAACGTGGGTCCGAGGACCGACCCTTGCGGCACTCCTTGAGTTACAATGTGTGTATCGGAATCGGGTTGATTCTGACGAATTGTCTTCGTTCTGTAAGGTAGTTCTTTAACCACAGCCAGATATCTCCTCTGATTCCAAGGTAGTTCAGCTTTTGTAGTAATATATTGTGCGACACTGTGTAGAAAGCTTTAGTGAAATCCAAAAACAGTATTCCCACAAAAAGCTTTCTTTCTACTGCTTCTCTCCACCTCTCAGTTAGGTGTATTAAAAGCTGTTTTGCTGACTTTCCCTTCCTATAAGCCCATTGCCTGCTATCAAGTAAATTTTGCGTAACCACGTGATTAGTGATATTACTTGCGACGCAGGATTCCATTAATTTACTTGGTATACTGAGCATAGACAGTGGTCTGTAGCATGTTCTGTCTTCCTCTCGTCCTTTTTTTAACGCTGCACTGACTCTAGCTATTTTCCACTGGTCTGGTGGCTTGCAAGCTTCAACACTCTGTTTAAACATGCTCGTGAGAGATGGAGCAATATAGACATACCCGCATACTTTAAAAGACGCGTAGATACGCTATCTGGCCCCGTAGCTTTCTTCACTTTTACCTGTATGTATGTATGTATGTATGTATGTATGTATGTATGTATGTATGTATGTATGTATGTATGTATGTATGTATGTATGTATGTATGTATGTATGTAAATCTTTATTTAAACACGGGAAATCATCAGTTAAGCTTAAGTTAAAAACTAAAACTAATTACAACTGCTTTACATGATTGCCGTGTGGGAATCAATATATCAGCTACCTTCTTGATATTTCGCTTAAAATGCTCAACGGATGCAGCATTTTTTAAGTTTTTGGGCAAGTTATTCCGTAACATGGCCCCGCTGTAAGAGAAGCTTCGTTTCAAATAATTGGTGCTTGGTTTGGACAGGGTCAGCCTTCCCTCAGAGTCTCTTAAGTTGTAAGCAGAGTGACGCTGAGTGAAAAGACTTTGTAGATATTCCGGAGCAAGGTCATTCATGGTTTTATACATCATTAAGGCTTTTTGTTTCTTTCGTCGAAGAGATAGCCTCTCCCAGCTGAGGGTGGAGAGAAGGTGGTTTGAGCTCGCATCAAAGGGTGATTTAGTAATAACTCTGGCTGCACGATTCTGTAATTTTTGGAGCTTATCACTCAAGTAACCACTCAAACAGTCCCAGACGGGGCTGCAGTAATCAAAATGAGGCATAATTAAAGCGTTATAAATTTGAATTGCAGTTTCTTTGGATATAAAGGGCCGCACACGTTTTAGGGCGCCTATAGTTGAAGAGACTTTCTTGCAAATCTCTTTAACGTGTTTACCCCAAGAGAGTTGAGCATCTATGGTAAGACCCAAGGATTTGGTATGATCGACTCTCTTGATAATTTGGTCATCAATTCTGATTTCTACATCGTCACATTGGGCAGATAGTCTTTGTCTTGATCCAATAATCATTAGCTCTGTTTTAGCAACATTTAGACTGAGCTTGTTAGCTTTCAGCCAACAGCTAAGGTTATTTAATTCAGGGGTTAGAGCTAGCTTAAGCTCTGTTAACGTCTTAGCAGATAACGTAAGGTTGGTGTCATCGGCAAACATTCTTGGTACGGCGCCCCGCAGGGAGTTGGGAAGATCATTAATGTAAATTAAAAATAGCAAAGGACCCAATATGCTACCCTGCGGCACGCCGCAACTGAGGGTACGAGCAGATGATAGTTTGCCACTGACATTACATCTTTGGGTTCGGCCACTTAAGTACGACGAGAACCATTTTATAGCTGCCTGATCGACACCCAAGTATGACATCTTACGCAAGATGATCTCATGATCAATGGTGTCGAATGCCTTAGTAAGGTCAATAAAGACAACGCCATTTAGAAGGCCATTGTCGATGTTTACTGACCAAGCATTTGTTGCCTCAAGCAAAGCCGTGAGCGTACTATGTAGAGAACGGAACCCTGATTGGCAACCTAGTAGCAATTTATTATCATCTAGATAATGGAAAAGTTGATTATAAACAATTCTTTCAAAAACTTTCGAAATTATAGGGATTACAGATATTGGCCTGTAGTTGTTAGGGTCCGATTTAATGCCCTTTTTAAAAAGTGGAGTCACTTTGGCTGTTTTCCAATCGTTTGGATATATCCCAGTGAGAATAGACTTTGAGAATATTGAGGTAAGAGAGGGTGCGACGATATTAGCAGCCATTTTCAACAATTTACTCGGAATCATATCAAGACCGGTAGCTTTCTTTTCATCAATTTTCGACAAAACGTTAGAAACAATATCAGCACTCGGAATTTGCAGAGAAAACGAATGATCAGTGGGCTTTAAATAAGACTCAGGATTAACATCGACAACAGGAATATCTTCTGCTAATGCTTGCGCAACGTTTGTAAAGTGATCGTTAATAGTTTCCGCAATGTCCATAAGGGTTACTTGCTATTTTATTATCTACCTTGATCTCCAAAATATTCGTTAACTTACCACTGTTACGTGAAGTTAGCTCGTTGATAACATTCCATGTTTTGCGCAAATTCACCTTTGTTGGCTTCCAGGTTGTCAGAAACATAGAGTTTTTCTGCGAATTTAATTGCGTTATTTGCCTGGTTTCTTGCACACCTAAATTGATCCCATATAGCCGGGTTATTGGAGGAGATTGCCTTCTTTTTAACGAAATCTCGTTTTGAGATTTTGCTCAGTAACTCTCTAGTAACCCATGGAGATCGTTTTTTTCCGAATACTTTTGGATTTAAGTGGTGCGTGTTTATCGACGCAGCCAAGAAACATTTCTTTCCATACACGCCACATTTCATTGGGATCAGAATACAAATCAACATTGGCCCAAGGTAGTTGATTGAGGTCACTTAAAAATTTTCCTCTGTTAAAGTGTTTAAATTGCCGTGTTTCAATCACGCGAGGGCCAATACGGCAGTATTGAGTTTTACGTGACAAAAAAACAAGAGAATGATCACTTATGCCAAGGTGAATGACACCGGAATTTGTAATCTTCTCTGGGGAGTTCGTTAGACATAAATCAATTAATGTTTTTGAGTCCTGGGTGACACGTGTTGGTTCAGTGATTAACTGACTAAGACCATATATATCGAAAATGTTTATCAGATGGGAAGAATTAACTGTAATTGCTTCAGGCAACAAATTGCAGTTGTTATCACCGAGTAAATATAATTCCTTATTTTCCGAGTCAATTTTAGCAATAACATTCTCAAATTCGCTAAATAAATTGGGTGGAGAACTTGGGGGTCGATACCAAGTACCGACCAGAAATGGTGTACTTCGTGGCTTACTGATTTCAACGAAAAGACACTCTAAAAGATCATT
>CALNXI010000016.1:168128-175628 GCA_942486025.1 Porites evermanni
TTTTTTTTTTTTATTATTTTTATTTTTATTTTTTTAATATTGTAATGTTAATATTGTAATATTGTAATTTTACCGGGTGATTTTACTGGTTTTAATTTAGTTATTGATAATATTGTAATGCGCTTTTGAGTATTTTTATAGAAAAAGCGCAATATAAGTATTGAATATTATTATTATTATTAGTAGTAGTGGCTTGATATGATCCTTCATGTCTTGCCTTGTGCATCCCGGAAAAGTGGCTATCTTAACTTGTGAATTCTTGGACATTTTATGGCTTTGTAGGTATTTAAGAGTAGAATCAGGGGCACCCAACGATAATTTTCGGAAAATATCTGTTCGGAAGACGATTTGAGATCTAGAATTTTCGGAACATTTGTTGTAAAATTACTTTTTTTCGCTTGCCTGCCTCTCCTAGGATTTTCGAACATCTAAAAAATGGTAAAATTGCCCATTTTCAACGGATTTTTACACTAAAAAGGTCACCTAGAATTTTCGGGAGCCTTTTTTCTGGCTGAAATTTTCGAACAGGTAAGTTTTGATCCCTATAATTTTCGGATCACTAGACTTTCAGCAAGGAAATCCGAACAGATGAAAAATTTATAGGGGATAAAAATATGCCCATATTGACCGTTTAAATACTATAACACGTTTAACAATGCTATGTTTAAGCGGTTTTGAACTATATTCTCGTTGGGTGCCCCTGTAGAATCCCCCGCTATAATAACTTTCTTCTGACGGTTGGGCTGTGAATGATCAAGTTGATTTGACGAATGGATTAAGTCAGTGTTTCGCGTTCTGATCTCTGAGGACGACGAAGATGTTCTGTGTCCTGTGACAGCGCTATTCCCAGAGTCTTCCCATTTTGATTGCTTACATTTCTTTCAATTTGATCTTCAACTTGAAGAGGCTCAAATCCGTTACGGGTTTGAATTATATTAGCGGGCATTGTTTTCTGGCTATGTTTTGCATTTGTACTTCTCAGGTGTGGCTTTGCTACGGACCAACGATCACTTGATTGTAGTTGATTGTTTTCAACTTCACTCTTTTCTCGCGTAATGATTGTTAGTGCTAACTTTAAAGAATCATTTTCTTGCTCTAATGACAGAACTCGGCTTTCAAGGAACAAACATTTTTCTTCCAACTCATTAATTGCATTGTCTTTTTTGGATATAGTGGATAATAACTTTTCACACTTCTTTTTGTAATCGTGGAGCTCGACACCTAAGGCATTTCCATCTTGTTTTTGAATATTTTCCATCAACAGAAGCTTTGTATCTTCTTGAACTTGCTTCTGAAGGATCAATAAACCGAGTTTCAATCCCTCAATATCGGCAATGATTTCTGAATTTGGTCGTCTTTCAGAACCATTTAGCAGACTCTCACCATCAGTCGACGTTTGAAAATTACTCTGACCACTGTCGGTCTCCTGCAATAGTGTAGATGGTTGAAATGATTGTTCGCTAGAGCTCAGAGAATTGGCATGTTGCGTTTCAGTTTTCTTTCTCGGTTTCTTGTGAACTAATCCTATCAGCTTATCTTTTAAAGCGGGACCATCGCGGCCCTGGAAATTCAGAGTTTGTTGTTCCTTCCTGTACCAATTGATGATAACATTGCCGTTTGAACATTTACATTGCTTTGTATTCCCACCAGGCGTTAGCCACTTTCCTTGCAATTTTAAAACATTTTCCACGAATTTCTTTAGAGATTCCAAGTCATTCATCCATACCAACTTTCCGTCATTAAGATGAAGATACTCTAGCTCACAAGACTCTGGATTGAGCGAGGAGGACTCGGTTTCTAAAACATGAACAGCATCAGCATCAGAGCTACAGATTGAACGTCCGTCCGCCATGCTTGCATCAGTGTCTAGATGCATTACAGATCTTTTCCTCGATTTCCTTCTGACTAATCGTGATGCTGGTCATAGTCGGCGTATCCACATTCTCACGGCTCACCATAAACAGGGGCAGCCAACGACGGTTTCCCCCTAAATGCATTGAAAACGCTTTTTAGGGTATCCAGCGTACTTTTGGATCTCTAAAAATGTAATTTAAGCGGCGTTACAAAATTTATATCTGTTCGGTCATCCTAAGGCAACTTGAGTCTTTTCGAAATTACAAAGGCTTCGGTATTATTTTCCCGAAAATTTTAGACGCGATTTAAAGCTTTACGAAAGTCGCATCGCATCGCATTTTCGAATCCGAACTTTTAGGTTTTCTTTTACTACGAAAAAAACTTTTTGGAGACCGTCCCTCCCATCTCAGGCTCTAGATGATCGCCCCCCTCCTTATCTGAAGGTCTGAATCCGCCACTGGTAAATTCATGTAAATGTAAGTAGAGGGGTTGGTTATAATTTTTTTAATGACCAGGAGGGGGGTTAGAGCTAGCGTGCCTCTGTTAGCAGGGGCACAACGTAATAATGCTGTATGTAAGGCTCAATTCAGCCCTTCCTCCTGATGATTATTGCACAGTCCCCTATTCCATTTAAGGAGAAATAAAAGCGTTGGCGTTCTAACGTTTTCATTTTAAAGTTTTCAACGGGGAAGGTCGAAGAAACTAATTAATTTATTGGCTAATGTTACAATCGATAGTCAGACCTGCCACCACTAGGAAACTATGTTAAAATCTGTTATACGGACAGCCCTTAGGGTTGATTTCCACTATAATTTTTACGTGCGTAAAATTTAAGTTCGCAAATAAAATAGGGGCAGTGTATGAGAGGTCTCACGTAAGCTTAAAAGTAGAACCTCGCTCAACTTCACGTTTGATCTCAACACTTTATATCCTGCCTCTGTTTAATTTACGTGATTAAAATTTACGTGAGTTAACGTGCGTAGCCAAAACCGCATCAGTGGAAATCAACCTTTAGACCTTGGCCAGTTTGAACAGCCTAATAACTTGATCATAGTAGAATTAACTTTTTTTATAAGATTCAGATATTAAATATTATACAGTATTTACAGTTGTATGGTTAATGACTCTTTGAAGACTCTTTCAAGACAGAATGATATTCTCTCTTGTAGTAGTATAGTAGGGATGTTTTATTCCTTTATTGCGGTGGAATTTCATTTACTTGCGATAGAATATATAACTGCCAATGACGTCATGCCTTTTTTCTTTATCTTACAAATAAAAAGAGGTGAAATCTCAGTAAGCTAAGGTCTAAGATGGGCTATTTTTAGGTAGTTAAGGGATCTTGTACTTATTTCACTTAAAATCACCGAGCCGTAACGTAATAGCCCACTTTCGATTTATTAAAACTCCAACATGACTCCTATAGGCTTTTGGGACAAAATTGCAAATTTTTCACGACCCATTGTCACGCAATACACAGTAGAGACTTGAGCGCAAAGAAAACCAAACCAAATATAGAAAAATGACCAGAAAGCCTGGGAGTCATGTTAGAATTTTAATATAATAAACGAGGGCTATTTTCAAGCTCTATGTCCTACCGCCTTCATTGTCCATTGCAGACAACAAATTGTTCCAGTTACGGTTTACACGAGGCAATTATACATATTAACGAGGACGAAGGCAAAATAGCTCTTTCTAGCACAAAACACAATTTTTTAAATACCCCTCCCCCTTTCTGCTTACACACAATTTAATTATTACGCCCCCCCCCCCCCAAAGTTTTATTTTCCCTTTCCCACCACCCCCCCATTTCTTTTTTTTTCTTTCTCCTCCTCCTTTTTTTTTTGCTCCTAATAAAGACATTTTTCATTATTGCTTAAACAACACAAAAATCAAAAATCAACTATTTTTATTGAGTTGCTACCCCATTTTATTTATAATATTAACTCTTTAACAATTTTTTAAATACCCCCCCCCCTTTCTGCTTACACACAATTTAATTATTACGCCCCCCCCCCCTCAAAGTTTTATTTTCCCTTCACCACCACCACCACATTTCTATTCTTTCCTTCCTCCTCCTCCTACGATTTGAGCGCCAAATAAGGACATGTTACATCATGGCTTAAACCACCAAAATATAGCACATGACCTTATTTTATTGAGATTCTACCGCATTTTATTTATAACATTAACACTTAGGGCTATCACGTCAGAGATTCTACCTTAAAAAAAAAAGTAAAACATCCATACCCTACTATTAACATTTGATATGAGTATTATGCTTATAGCGATCGTAACCGTTTTTTAAGTGATATGAGGTGATTTTGTTGTTTAGAAACGAACGTTCGACTGACTGGCCATAACTCAACCTTTGCTGGTCGCGTCGAAGTGTTTTCACATGGAGTCTGGGGACGTGTCATAAATAATCCTTCTTATTGGCGTAAAAAGGAGGCTGACATTGTGTGCAGGCAGCTCGGTTTCCCAGAAGCCATCACCGCCGTGGGGTACTCAGCTTTTGGAGAGGGTTCAGGACCGGTTTTGATGTCAGGTGTACGGTGTCGAGGCACAGAGAAAACTTTACAACGATGTTCATACCAAGACTGGGTCGACAGCGATCTTTCGCCAGGTTATGAAGTGGGAGTGATTTGCAAGACTTCTAATTTACCACCTGATAACAATGGTAAGCAATTTTTATAAAGACAGGACTTTCTTATTTAAGTTTACTGGTCATACTAACCTAAGAGAAAAAAGAAAAAGGATAACAATTATAACAACGAAAAAAGGAAAAAAAAATTACAACAACAACAATAAAGATACCAAACTGCTAAGGAAGAAAGTGGTATTTCTGCGAACCGCTTTGCAATAACTACTATTAAGTGCATTAGTTGGCTTCTCCCACTTTTGAAAATGGAAAAGAAGTTTATTTTTCTACCTGGCGATATGGAGCTCGATATTGATGACACGTCTTGCCCCAGCAATAAAACCTCTAATCGAAGGTACGCTATTTTGACATTTCCTATAGTAGATATAATATTTACCAGTTCACAAAATATGATTGATTAGAATATAGTCTTCTACAATATCAAATTTTCGAAATATCACATCTGATTCATTAATTGTCCCAACATGAAGATCATTATCTCTTAGCCAGGACAAGACATGTTTCCAAACGTCAGAAGATATCCTGCAGGAGAAGAGTAAATGCTCGACGCATTCCGCTTCTTCTTGACAGAAAGTGCAGACAGCAGCAGTTTGGCGATTCTACTACACCAATTAAATAAAGTTTCTCGTTTGTAAAGATTACACAATTTAAAATTCTGTATTGAAATTCCCACCTCTTGGATGCTATACGTTTCCTGAACGAAACATATATCGGCAGAAGAGTTAAGCAGCCAATTAAAATTAGACTTCCTTCTACCAAAAGAGCGAATTCCGCGAACATTTAATGACAAAAGTTTATGTTTTGTCGCCCCATGTCCAAAGAGATAAGCTGGAAAATTTAAATGAGAAGCCAACGCTAAATTCCAGATAGACGTCCACCACCAAAACAGGGTGCCACTAAGCTCCGGCATTTAAGCTGACTGCCAGTAATTGGTCAGTATGTGTATACCCTATCTACCCTAATTTCTTTTCTTCTCATATCAACATCATTTCCCTCGAAAAAACACAAACAGCTCAGCTCTTTTCCTTTTTCTTTGACGATTAGAAAAAAATAAATAAATAAAAAACGGAAACTTTTCCTCTAGAGCCGCTCGGTTTAATATTAAACCAGTTAGAGATTTCTAAGCTCTAACCCTTAAACAAAGTTTGTTCGTTCATTACCGGTGTGATATGTGTATGGACAACACACCAAAAAACTTTTAATCCCATTTTCGTAGACAATCTGATTCGCCTTCAAGGATACACCATACCTTACGCTGGCCGAGTTGAAGTGTTTTATTCAGGAGTCTGGGGAGCCATCAGTGGCAGCAACTGGGATATAAATGACGCCACGGTAGTTTGTCGTCAGCTTGGTTACTCAGCAGGAGCGGAAGTGGCTTTAACGAACGATGTTTATGGTCTGATCAGCGGTCCAGTTTGGATAACCAACCTCCAATGTAATGGAAGTGAGTCGAATGTTATGGAATGTGTTCATGATGGGCTTGGAAAGAAAACTGAATTGCAGCATAGAGCCTACACCGCCAGTGTCATTTGTAAGGACTCGTCATTCACCAACGGTAACAACAAGTTTCACTTGTATTGTCACACACAGTTCTGCCGACGTCTCACTTTCTAGTCGTTACACTGCTTTATATAATCATTAGTTCTTAAATAATTTTGTGAATTCAAAAGGAGTTAATTAACGTTTAATGAATGTCACTAAATCTGATCCAACGAGCAAGCATTAGCTTCAGCATTTTGCATCATTTTTTCAGTTCGCTCAATAGGCCACTTCTGAGTTCCAAAAACCTTCACTTTCAAAATGAGGCCAAGTGCACAACCTTTCTTGTGAAAATGAGTTTTATTTGCATGAGAATGAAACATTATTTCCATGTTGAAAGGCTAAGCACTTAACCTCGTTTTGATAGAGAGGCCCGGGGAAACTCATAAAAGGCCCGCCTATTTTAATCCATTGCAACTGCCGGTTATTGTACCCCTGACGTGAATAGCCTATGTCAACTGTCCATGTGTTATTGCTCTAATTCAAGCCTCTTCTATCAACAAAATATTTCAGTAATGCCGATTAGGCTACGCGGGTCACACTCACCAAATATGGGACGAATGGAGGTTCATTACGCTGGAACGTGGGGTTCAGTTAGTGCATCAGGATGGGACATTGAAGATGCCACAGTCGCGTGCAGACAGCTAGGATATCATTCAGCCTCGCTTTCAGGATCCAGAATTTTTTGTTCCTCTGATATCCCGATGTGGTTCACTCACTTCACATGTTTTGGTAATGAAACATCCTTGGAACAATGTGCTTGGGATTTCTACCAGTCTTTGTCGTCTACATATTGTGCAAGTGTTGTATGTACTGAAAAAATGACTAAAGAAGGTGAGAAGTATAAGATAATCCTGGCTGTTTCTATAACGGGGAACGGGAAACAAGCACGGGGACTGGAAAATGAAAAATGTGAACAAAGGCAAACTTGAACCTTAGCCCAGTTATCCATTTTCTGGTTTTTTTGCCAGTTTTCATTTTGCCGTTCCCTGTTCCTCTTTCTACTGAACACATACTATTTTTTCGCAATTTCAAGAACATAATTATACAATCACAAAATTTAATGCTGGGAAATTCAAATTATATGATGTTTTCAAACTACAATAGAAATTGCAGGGCTGCTGTGATTTGCCGCCAGTTGATAGCTATAACTTAAAAACAAAGCCAAAAAACTTAAACGCTATATTTTCAGTATTTTTTTCTCCCACTTGGTGTGTACCTTTTACTGCAGTCTAATTATACTGAAGCCCTATACGTATAGAAAATGGGAACCTATCGATGTCAGAAAATTTAGTTATGACGTCAGCGTACGCCCGCAACTCCCGCCTGTCATACAGACTCAGAGTGTAGGGATAAAAACACTCGGTATAGGATAATTGTTACAGTTTTTGTCTCGTTTTAGTTTTGTCGGACGGTCAGGCGTAATTATTTCATGTCATGACATA
>CALNXI010000016.1:180628-190628 GCA_942486025.1 Porites evermanni
AAAACTCGAATTGTCTGTTAACAACTGGAGCAACAAACTTGAGGATTTTATTGTATATTTGATCCAAACCAGTTCCTTTGGCGACATCTAGTTTTGACGGTAACTTTAAACAGGTTTCATTTCGGTAAACTTAAAAGAGGACAGTTCTCGTTTAAGGTAATCTTCAGCATTTATAGATGCTGTTGGAGTTGTTGTAGCAGATTTTGTTTGGACCAATGATTATGGTTTAGGTCTTTTTTTTCTTTCTAGTTTTAGTCAGTTAGTTGGGTATTTAATCTTCGGATAGCCATGAAGTTATCCGCCATTTTCTAAAGTTTACTCATACCAAAACAGCTGGGCTGCCGCGCAGCTCTCTGGAAACGAGGTTTGATTGTACATTGGGGCAGTATACCATCGAATCGGATCGATTATATCTTGGCTACATCTTTCAAATTATTATGGTAAGCGCCTGATGTCTTAAGAAGTAGTCGGAGGATTTGCGGGCCAATCAGAAAAGGAGAAATACTTTGAATTAATAATGATAAAGCCGCCTGTGTGCTTATGAGGGTAGGAGTATAAGCATAAACATAAAAGAATGCCAAATACACCATTAAAGTACCAAACCTTTCCACGCGATTTGATTACAGACAGACTGTTGATATCGCCCGAAATTTGCTTCCTATATTTGCCCAAATGGGGCACAGCGTGGAACAGCAGGCGATGAATTAAAGGAATCGACATACCTATATCGCGCAGAATATCTGGACCACATTGATTTTCCATAAACAGCGCGAAGCAACAAGTTAGTGCTTTGAAATATCCTTATTAAGAGAATAACGCCCAAATACGCACCCGTTAGGGTTGATCAAACCCTCCTGTTTTTATCCGCGTTTACCTTTCATGTGTTTCGTTGCAGACTTTCAGGTTCGCTTAAATGGATCCAGCCTCTCTTCTGCGGGCACAATAAATGTGTTGTATTACGGAATCTGGGGTGGTATTCTAGGCTTTTATGTAGACATTCGTGTAGGGCACGTGGTTTGTCGCCAACTGGGATATTCTAGAGCTGAGCAGATTTTTAGCTACGCATTGTTTGGGCGAATGATAGGCCCATTGTGGATAAGGAGCATACAGTGTAATGGCAAC
Source organism: Porites evermanni (assembly GCA_942486025.1). NCBI lineage: Eukaryota > Metazoa > Cnidaria > Anthozoa > Scleractinia > Poritidae > Porites > Porites evermanni. The sequence goes on from CALNXI010000016.1 coordinate 181,751, forward strand.
GAAACAGAAATATCTCAGTGCAAAGTGGAAACTTGGGACAAAATCTGGAAAACGTCGTATTATTATTATAGTTATTATCAACAACCACGATATGCAGCTAGTTTGCTGTGTAGTAAAGAAAATTCGAGCCTTTCAAAAGGTAAGTACGGTAATAAATATTTGAGAAAACAGCCTTCTTTTCCACTGCCCTTTTAACAGGGCATACAAAAATATTTTCATCCCCCACCCAAAAAAGGGACATTTTTACATGTTCCTGGTCATTTTCAAAAAATATATATGAAGTTTAAGATGAGACCTAAAATCAAGTGGACGAATAGCACAAAACATCACAAAAGATTGGCTTCTTCAAACCAAACAGCAAGTAATGATTTTCAGGCTGCAGGAAGATAGTGGAAGGAGGGAGGGATATATTGAGTACCCAGAAATGTCGTTGACCACAAACCATAATTCACAGGTGATGAAGAAATACCGTTGAAAAAGAACTAACAAATCAAGAGTAGTAAAAGACCGAAATTCTTAATTCCTGTCTTCAGAAAGAAAAACCAATTTTGCTGATGAAACTTCTGTTTTGGAAGAAAAAGCTCCGAATTTAAAATCGATCTCTCCAATGAAAGAACTCACATTTTTCTTACTTTTAAAAGTTTTAAATGTGAGGTTGGCTGGTGCACCGATCTCCAATGCTGGGCGGGTAGAAGTATTATATGCTGGTGTGTGGGGTACGATTCCTGGCTGGAGTTGGGATATAAATGCTGCTAAAGTCGTATGTCGCCAGCTGGGATACCCTGGAGCTATATCATTTGGAAGCAGCAATCAGTTTGGTATCGGAAATGGACCGTCATGGTTTCAAAACGTGAGATGTCTGGGGAGTGAATCCAGTTTTGAAGAATGTTCAAAAGATACCCTGGGGTATCCGAATGGCGACTACTCGTCAGTGGCAACGGCCATGTGTAAATCCAAATCCCAACCAGGTGAGATTAGTATAGAAGTGAATAATAATTTTTATGTTTGATGACACTGATTGAAAGTTATCCTTAAACGATCATTTTCAAAAAGCCGTGGCAGCTAGGAAGGGTAGACTGATTGCCCCACAGTTAGAACATTTAGTAAAATTTCTACAAAATCCCTTTCTATTCTATTCTCTTCAATTTTCCTGGGTCGACTGTAATCCCAGAGGAATTAAACACTCATTCCAAGTTAAGTGGGTAAATTACCATTTTTTGGTGTCCACGGCAATTTTGGGAGACTCAGATGGTTTTCCCATAATCATTTCGCTAAAAAATACTTAAAATATGCCCAAATAAATAGCGATAGTACCCATTTGTACTCCTGTAGACAGTAACTTTGAGGGAATCAAAACCAAAAGTGTCCAAAAAATGCAATTTTGCTATGTCTGCAGAGAGGGTGTGTATAGAAGGTTACGGTATATTTCTGTGCTTGTCGCCTTATACTATGGAAATTAATCAATCCAATGTCTCAGGAGGGACCTAAACTATAAAATCCTACATGATCATTTCTCACTGCAGGTCAGTTTTGTTGCTTTTAACTACAATGAACTGGTGTCCGCTATTTTTATGAGGTTCCGTTACCGATCTGAGGGCAGATCACAAATGGCCTGAAATATCGCGAATGAATTACATCGGGTAAATATTATTAAGTTTGCTCTTTTCGATACGCAATGCATAAAGTGATAAGCAAAAGCCTGTAGAAAGAAATTGCATCTCACAATAGCAGGATTTAAGGTGAACAGTTAAGGTTGAAACTTCCGTTACTAAGATTACAGTAGGAAAAAATGAAAAGTGGGTCGTGCTGATTTTTGTGGTGACGGAGGAACTAGTGAGGATTATTATGGAGTATGTTTGGTTTTTCCGTGTTATTAATTTCACTTAAAAGTGTAACAGAAAAGGTAGAATTTTAACTTCCGTTACCAAGAATTTTTCCGGTCTCTAAAACATGGGATGAACGTCAGGTAAATTTCGAGAAATGCTGTCACACGATTGCCCCATCAAACAACTCAAGCCTTGACATCTGGTGAAGATTTCGTAAAAAGTAACCCTCACACGTGTCCCATTGGTAAGACACCTCTCCGTCAAGAGTCACAAGGGAATTTTAGCTGAGTTTGTGGTTCACGGAGTTTTTTGCATAGTTTAAAGAAGTTTATTTTCCCTTGAAGCATTTATTAGCAACTTAGGAATATAAGATGAATATGAAACGGGCATTTTGATCATTTTAATTTTTTTAAAAAGTAACGGAGGTTGCACAAAACAGGAAGTGGATTATTTGAAACTGTTTTTGCAAGTTCAACCTTCTTTTCTGTGAATGGACTTTACAATATTCATGATCTACTAAAATTCTTGTACGAATTCTAACAGATTACCATATGCATGTATCTGTTAATTTTTTTTACTTTCAATTTAATTTATTTTGCTCATTTAATTTGTTCTTTTTAGCCTCGCTCCACCCAAAAATTCCAGAAATTCCATCCAAAATTGTTTAGTATTAATTCAGTTCAATGGAATAAGTTATATGCATTGCCATCTAAGACGGTCTGTAATCCCAAAAGTGAGTCATCGAAAGAAAATGAAATATTATCTTCCTTCTGTAACTTCCGTTACCGAAACTTAGTTGATAATCACTCATTTTCTACTACATCACATTTCAAACTATAATACAGGTAAACAACACTTCCTTTCCTATACATTTAGCAAAATAATGTTTACTCTAACGGCTTTTTTAAAGAAAAAACAGTAAAAACAAAACAGCAATTTTAAATTCTCAATATTTTGTTACGTCAGACCAAAGTACACCGCCATGGCAGAACAACTTGACTTTTTCATTCCTAGAGCCACTGACTGTAAAATGTAAAACTCAGACCTTAGCCTGTCACGGATTTCATTTTAAACGTTTTAGAGTAAGCCAAATTTTAAAAACATAGATATAATGCAACACTGTGCTGCTTCAAGCCATACAAAATATCACACTACATGCTATTAAATAACAGGCTGTAACCTTTTATAGATAAAAGATATGTTGACCAAATTTTGGTTTCTTACCCTTCAATAATACATCTTTCAGTTAAACTAACTACTTGTCTGATCTGTTGACCTTCGATTTTTTCGAAAATCCTTCGCACACACTTACCCACTTCACGTGGAATGGGTGGAAAAACAAAGGTTATACAATATTTTTGGGGCAAACAAGGTGTATTATGAGAGATGTGCAAAGACTGCAAATAGTGAATGCCCAAAAATCACGACTGCTCAGCAGCAAAGCAATTCTTCAGTTGGCAGTTTACTCAACTGATCCCTGTGTTATGGCTACTCGTGGAAATTCTACAGAATTCTCACGCCATCTGCCAATAGTTTTGTTCGAAAATATAATAAAAAGTAATGCGTGAGGAATTTAACGGGTTTTTTTATCATAAAACAAATAAAGAAGCCTTTCAAGACTGTACTCCGTTCTGTTCTGTTGTAAAGCACTCACGAAGCGGCTAGAGAACTCAGGGAGAAACACTTGACCTACGTCTCGTGTTTCCCCTACGGCTTCTTTCGTGCTCTAGCTGCTTCCTAAGTGCTTTACAACACAACAGAGCACAGTCAAAGCTTCTTTATTTGTTAACTGATTGTTTTACGTAGATATTTCCCGGCGAGAAAAACTTTCCTAATCTCATTAAGAGAATCTGGAATTTTTAAATTTCTAAGCATTTATGCGCTCGCGGTTATTTTGTCACTTTTCTCAGATCGCTTTAATTTTCTTTAATTAACATATTTATGCATTTAGACAAAGCATCATCTGAAAATTGCTCTACTACGACGTGTTCAAGCAATGGGACATGCATAAACACCTCATTTGGTCCTATATGCAACTGTTCAGAAGGATTCACAGGTCCAAGTTGTGAAATAAGTAAGTAAAAGCAAGGGTAAATTACAGTTTTAATTTGTAATAAGTGGTATGTACTCAGTTAGGTTCGCTCAGTTGGTTTACAGGGCTTAATCGTAGTGTTTTGGACAACACGTCTTTGATCCTTTTACACCCAGCACCAGCCATTGCAAAATCAAAAATCATCTCATCCATTTTTATTCTTAAGGGGAGCGATCAATTCAACCAAAATTTCGGTCCAAAACTCAATGGATCGGTTCGGTCCAACCGAAAAAGTTTCGAAAAAACGGGTTTACCTTCAACCTCGTCCCCAGGTCTTTTCCCTAAAAAAGTCCTGGACACGAGGTTGGTCCACCTTTTGAGGTGGACCACTTTTCCCAATCGGACCGGTTGGAATTTTGGTTGAATGGATCGTGCCCCTTGGCTTGCAAGTGACGTCAAAAAATCCGAACTCCAAATCCCAAGGACTTTTAAGGTTTTATCTCCATCTAGCAAAAGATCTTTTACAAATAAATTTCTCTGCAAGTTTTCAACGTGATAGCGTTTTCCGTTTTTTAAATATAGCTCTTTCTTATTTCCCAAGTTTACTCCGAGTGACATTAATAGGGACCTTACGATCCGACAACGGCAACGTCCATGAGAACGTCGCTGAAAAATAGACTTCGCATCCTTTAAACTTTTGGCGATTATCCCAATTCGCCCTGTTATTAAAAAGGAGTGAATTTTGATTGGAGCTGAAGAGAGGGGACCGCGCCCGAATTCAGACAGAAATGGTAGAATTTATCGCCTTGCCGTTCCCGTTCTTAAGTAAACTTAAAATTTTGCCATTTCACGTCGTAGTTGTGCAGGGACAGCAAAGAAATGTAAAAATAAGCGTGATGCACGAGCAGACTTGTTGTTTGCTGATTAAACTATTGCTCTTTTTAGGTTCCCGTTGCCGGTCACCGTCGTAGTTTCGTAAGGTCCCTAATATGGCGACCGAGAAGGCCGTCACACATGTTAAAAAATAATTTTATCGCATGATATCATGCCCTTTGAATGGTGAAAGTATTAGAAAATGTATTAAGGGGAATAATTTGCTCTTTCGCAGTGAACAACTGATCAAATTTGTGGCGATAATGAAACCAGATGTCTGCATTATTTCCGGCCGCCATATTTGTTCTCCTCGGAGGAGCACAAATATGGCGTCCCCATAGTGAGCCCTATAAATTTCTGTTACACATTTTGAAGAACAACTCAGCAGCGGAAAACTGCACAGACGTGAGACTTAGCCAGGCTGTTAATTTATCGATATTCTATAATATCTGAAATTCTTAGCTTCAGACATTCCACGGTTTTGATTTTAGTTTTTGATGGCGTAACAGTGAAAACCACCAAAATCGCAACATTTTTTTCTAATTTCATTTTGTTACTTCGTTGTTTGTCCCGAATCACTGTCCCTAGCACTTCGAAAAATAATGTTCCGAAAGGTTACCTATCCCGCCAAGTATCCTGAAATAGAGAAAAATACACAAAAAACACTGGTCGCTGTTAAAAAAAAGAAAAAATAGTTTGACAGTTACATTAGATACCAAAAAAAAAAAACATTTCCCTTGCCTTGTAGGCAACATGGAGTCATTAGCTTTAAATTTATATCATTTTGATATGTCTTAGATGCTAGTTTTACATGGTGTTATAAAAGTGCTATTACCAACAACTTAGAACACTGGTAGTCTAAGAACCGGTCTGAATCGGATGGGGCCCTGACTTTTTGTCAATTGTGGCAAGCCAGGAAAGTTTGTTGCAAACAGACACACGCACATCATTCTTGTTCAGATTAACAAATAGATTCCATGTTGCCGTGCGTCTGTTCAGTAATAGATCACAGATGACGTCAAAATGTCGTAAAAACAAAGAAGTGGCACACGAGCCGCAGGCGAGTGTGTCACTGTTGTTTTTACCACATTTTGACGTCCTCTGTGATCTATTACTGAACAGACCCACGGCAACATGGAATCTATTTGTTTTATACAATGATCAGAAAAGAAAAAGACCGATACACATACCTGCCTCGAACCGCTTGACCTTTTGAGGATTTGTGCTAGTTTAGGCATTTTTTAAGTCCCAAACCCAACTTTTCATCTTAGCTTCTTCTTTATCTTACTTGTGTACAGTTTCTTCGAAAAGTTTTTCACCGTCTTTTCTTGCTCAAAGAAGAATAATAGCGAAAACATTTTGCAAAACAGCGAGTCTCTCGTAGCGAAGACACACGATGGCAACTGTTGTGAAGATTTCTTGTAGTTTAGGCATTGTCAAGTAGTCAATAGCTTTTTTGGTCTCCGTTTCTCCATTTTTCTTCTTTGTAAATAGCTCCTGCTAAACTTTTTCCGAAGCTTTCACTTGCCTCAATCCGAAATAATCTCACAAACATTTTCAAAACCGCGTGCCATGTTGAACAAAACAAAGAAAACAAGTTTCCCGTGACGTCATCCATGTATCTGTACTCTAATAGATCATCGGCAACGACCAATCACAGCGCGCGTAGCATTCACATCATTGTATAAATGGAACTAGATTACGACATGAGAAAGACAACAGCAGCTAGGCTTTGCCTTAGAAAAAAGAAAAGCAAACGGTACTCAGAAAGAAATTCACTGGTATCTATCAAATGTTTCAGGAACACTAAGCCAGTGCAAGTCTTCACCGTGTCAAAATGGCGGTCGGTGTTTTAGCGATGGCTTTTCGTATCTTTGCACATGCCCAAAAGGACTTACAGGACAACACTGCAAAGAAAGACTAGTTGTGGGTAAGTTGTACGTTTGAGATTTCTGTCCACAACTCAGACAAACATTCAAATCATTATGATTTTCAGCGGAAAAGATAACCATGTGTGGCCGTTCTTAAGCCTATGTAGTTTGACAAATGTATTATCCCTTGGAAAACATGAGAAGTGGTTTTGCCCTAATTTTAATAATCTAGCTAAAACTAAACTTGTACTTCACTGTAACGGCCCCAATTTCTGGCAAAAACAATTGAAATCATTCCATGTAGGCTTTATTCAGCTGGAGTTTTAAAAAGCCAGCACCACAGTCCGCCTGTCACGGCTATGCCACTGACGAGTCTATACAGCCTTCTTCACAGTTGGGAGCTTAACACTTACCTATATGTAATGAGTAATACTTTGTGCAAAGATCATGGCGCGTTCCTTTTTTTTTTTCTTTTTTTTTTCTTTTTCTATCTTGTATCATCAAAGCCAGCAACCCGTGTCAGAGCTACCGATGCCCTGAGGACAGTGCTTGTTATCACAACGACACTGACTTTACCTGCATATCACATGCACAAGAGGATTTTTCAATTTTCCTGGCGTTGACCAGCCATTATATATGCTGTGGAACGGGTATTGTTTACTGTCCTTGAATCCGTTGTATTGCGATATTTACTCAAGTCTTACACCTCGAGGGTGAACAAAACTCTCTAAAACACCAGAAGTATATTATATTTGCCCTGCAGGCCTCCGCTTCTCCCCTCCCCTAGATCCTCCACTGAAATGCATTACGGAAAATGATGAAGTGTAAATAATAATAAAAAGTGAAAGGACAGCAAATGTTTAATGCTACACGTTAAATTTTAATGAGGAAAATGGATTCACGGGTGTTGTTCGTATGTTTCGTAGCTCAATCTACCTCAACCAGCATAAAAACAGTCCCTGAAACTTACCTCATCGTGGGCCTGTCAGTTGCCGTTGTACTTGTGTTTGTCTTTGCTGCTGTGACTGGCTGTCTGATCTTTAAAATCCGTCGGCTGACGAACAATCAGTCAAACCACTCAAGGGCAGTTTTTAGTAACAGGGCGTATTGCGCTGACTCAGAAAGAAAACCTGATGACGAAGCGTCAATAAACGACGTCAACCTAGGCGTGGTACCAAGTCCGGTTGGTCCGGGTCCTAAATCTTTCATCTACGAGAACCCTTCTCGCTCTCTTCCACCAGTTCCTCAAACCAGCAACACAAAGGCAGGACCACCATCTTCCTCTGCGAGGCAAACAACCCAAAGTCATTATGACAATGGGACCAAACCAGGACAAGCTGAAAGACATTATATGGGATTGACAACTAAAAACGAGAACAATACCAGGCCATTTTCCCCTGAACCAAGCAACTACATGTCTTTGTCGCCAGAGAGACCGGAAGCTGGTTCGTATGCAGCGCTTGCAACTGCCCGCCCGCAGACGCCAAGACCAGTGAAACCGCAACAGGGAACCCACAAAAGAAAAAGTTAAGGAAGAGATAGTGACACTTACACGAACACACGGGGCTAATGTTAATACGTGAAACAAACAAACCAAACTATTGTTAATTTCACAACCTGAAGGAGGTTTAGGGGGTGTAACTGAAATGCTATTCAGTTTAGCATTTAGATGTAGGAGGTATATTTGCGATAATTATTTCATAATGTGTAGAATTCTAAACGCACGGTATCACAAAACATTGACCATTTTTACATTACCAATAATACACCTTGTCTACTCCCCAAAATTTTGCGTGAAAATTGTTTCCAATTGCTCCTTGGTATTGGCATTCGTTCCAAGAATGAAATTTTAAGGCAATTTCCTAATTGCCCAAAACCTCGGTCTCAAAGTGCAAAGTGTGAAACCATTGATAAGAAACGGTTTTTTTCTTTATTCCCATGCAAATAGAATTTTTTTTCAAGAAAGGTTTAGCATCGTCTTTAAAGTGAGAGCTGTTCTGAACTCGGAAATGGCCTATTGAAGACTGCAGTAATATGCACAATTTTGGAGGATAAACAAGTTGTACTGTGGGCGAAAGTGAAAATGGTTTGTGTGAAAAGTATAGACTTGAACTATTAACCATAATGTTATTAGGTACATTTTTAAACAGTCAGTTATATAGAATTTAAGTTCATGTTTGAATGTAGACCCCAGCCGGGTAAATTTCGAACGTTAATTGGTATTTTAATATCACAGGCGTATCCACTGGCCAAGTGGTAAATTTTAACTGTCATGT
>CALNXI010000016.1:195808-208332 GCA_942486025.1 Porites evermanni
CCCCCCCCCCCCCCCCAAAAAAAAAAAAAAGTTATAGAAAAGAATAGAAAATTCGGGTTATGACGAAGCAATATTCGTTGTAAGAAAGTGAAAGTTAATAGCTAATCAAAATTAGTAGTTAACTGAGAATTGGCCAAAAAAATAGTAGTTAACTGATATTTGGCCGAAAAATAAGTAGTTAAATGAGAGTAGGCCATTTGCCAGATGACATCATTTACTACTATGACCAGAATCCTTCAGGGTTTTCCTTTCTTGTGCAAATTACGGCTTTTGCCATTTAAATCTCGCTGGGATTACAAAATTTAAATATGAAAAGAAAAACGAAAAGGATCTGGTCGTAATAGTAAAATGACGCCATTGTGCAAATGGCCTATTGGGTACCCCATTAGCACCCTCTTATCCGTTCCGTTGCATCTAACTCAAGAAAAAAGGCGCTGTCGCAGAGATCTAATTTGCATATGGTATTTCTGGGCTATTTTAAAGTTTGATCTGCTCCCTCTGGCATTGCAGGCCAGTTCCCCTGAGAGATTTGCGAAGATTTTCTGAGATACTGATACTGGGCAGATGACAACAGCACTTAACAATTTTATCGCGCAGTAAGTAATTTTCCCTTAATTTCCTTTTTTGTTTAAAATGCACCGGCCTTTACTACTTTCTTACGGGAATATAATAGGCATTGGCCTGAAGCCATGCATGGACACTGCAACACTGCGGAGCTCATTAAGAAGATCCGGGCTATCTGGTCAGTTAATAGCAACGAAATCATGTCAAAGTCATGTTTGTTTGAAACTGAAAGAAGTTAAGCTTATTAAGAGCGAAGGAGAAACCTGTCGACCGCCTGTCAAGTCAATCACCATTAAACACAAAACCTGTCTGCTTAATGATCGGGCGCACCCGGAAAAGCTTTCAACATAGTTATTACTCGCTATAAGTGGCCATTTAGGAGCGCTTTTTCAGTGTTTTAATAGCGATGGGTGATCAGTGTCACAGTTTTCTTACTATCATTAGCAATAAATTTGTCACTGTCAACCTTGGAAAGGCTGAGACAACGGTTGTAACCACCTCAAGTTAAGAAACAGAGTTTGCCGTTTAAAAACAACAATGCTAATGTATCAATGAATGTATACTATCAGCGACAATATAAACCCCAGAAAGAGGAGGTAAATTGGATAAATTCGAGTAAAAATATAACAGTTGACAGGCCCTTTATCATGTTTAGAATCTGTCCTTGAAAATCACTGTTCATGTCATATGCTTCGCCTTTTTGCTCTCCTTTGGATATGAAAATATTGATTGAGACACTCAGACCTATGCAAATTTGCCTCCTCATTCATTTTCTAGATAAACAAGAAATCATAAAATATTCAACCCAACGTTCGCTCCGTTTGTAGGCTGTATTCACCTGTGTATTCGAAGTAAGACCGGGGTTTTATCTGCAAATTTTCTGAACACGCTTAGCTAGTTTTCTACACCTGAAAAGGGAAAATATCCATTGAAGCTCCTGATCCCATGAAAAACTAATAAATGTATTATAGATTATATACACGTATCTCTTATATTTGACAGAAGAATTGCAAGTCTGGAATTCAGCGCTTGACTTTGGTGGAACAAAATGATTTCCTTTAAGGCTTTGACCTTTTTAAAGCTCATACAGTTCTATTCTGGTAAGAATGTTGTAGCATATTGTTGTGCAAGTTCAAGTTAGTATTCTTCTGACTTCTTTCAAAGTCGCTCAGAAAGCATTCTCTTTGATATTGGTGCTATGCTGGATTGAGTTCATAATACGAATGTAATTATAACGTTACTACTAGCATTGTCGGCTTCTGTATTTTTTTAGCATTATATTGATTTACATCTTTAATACTCTAGTTTTTAATGTTACTTTGTACATAAATTTTACAGCCTTTTAGTTATAGCCTATTAGTGCGGCACTGTGCAGTAATTATAAGGAGCCGAAGCTGTAAAACCAGAGGGGGAGGCACCTCGTAAAATCGTACTAGCGTAAAGGAGGGCCCAGAACATGTAGGGTAGTGGTATCTAGTTTTCTAGTTTTCTAGCAATCTGTTTTACCAACAATAATCAGTGCTGGTTTCTTTCGAGGATCCTTTAACCCTCAGAAGGGGGTGAGGATGCCACCCCCTCCCCACCCCCATAAGATTTTTCTGAGTTTTTTCTTAGAGGATAAAACATCAGTACCTGACGTTTTCAGTAGCTGTTTGTTCATCCCTCGCGCACATTTTGAGACAAGTTTAGTGATGGTCAGTTGCTATCGTTACGAGATATGACGACATAAGTAGCAGGTGGTCAAGGCAATTTTGGGTGAAAATACACGTTTTTTCAATTTCTTTCAACAATAAAAGTAAATCTTGTGGCTAAAATCATGCAAAGTGCTTATTTATGGGTTATTTTTCATGTAAAGCACAAAAAATTACCATTTCTCACGGCAGCGCCACCACCCCTAAAATATACCTCATCTCGTTAAGAAGATCAAAGGCTTTCCACTAAATGTAAAAGCGTTTCAAAATACTGCAACATATCAAAAACGCCAGGGAGGAGTTCCATCCACCCCCCCCCCCCCCCCCCCCCCCCCCCCCCCCCCCTCCTCCACCACTACTCACCCAAACACCAAACAAAAAAAACACACCAACAGCCCCATCAACCCCACCCACCCCAGCCACCACACCAGCCGCACGACACACACACAAACGAACACACACACGACACAGATGTATTTTTTATAATACAAAAAAAAAATATACCATTCTCCCCGGGCGCCCCCCCCCCCCAAAAAATAACCCCCACTTATAAAAAAAAAAAAAGCTTTTCCCAAAAAAGAAAAAGCATTCAAAAAAAACAAACCATAACAAAAACCCCGGGGGGGGGTCCACCCCCCCCCCCCCCCCCCCCCCCTCTCCCCCGCCATTTGAATTTGTGATCAAATTGCATAACAAAGAACGAGCAATACAGTCGAACCTCTCAACAACGGCCACCTTGGGGATGGAAGAAAGTGGCCGTTATGGTGAGGTAAGCGTGTAATATGACCATTTTTTTATGGGAGTAGAAGAAGTTTATTGTGCCAAGTTCATGCCTACTTTAGACAATAATAGTAATCCAATCATAAACGGTATATATGTTATATATACAGAAAAAAAAAACACAAAACAAAAATATTAAATAATGTATTGAATCAAAATGCTTACATGACAAAACTAGCCTGCTAAAACATCCGTTTCTCCTCGCTCTTCGCCGCTGGGGACGTTTCGCGGGGAGGAACGTCTGCGACTCAGCGACAGAAATTCCATACTGATGACGCAAATCAATGTTTACTTAATAAATCCGGTAGTCATGGGGTTCCAAATGTATATTTATTCAATTTTAGGCTTCTCCTGGTCGATTTTGGTAAAGTGTTGTGTTCATCTGCGAACGAGCTCCAGCAAACCTCAAACGCTTGTTCTAGAGAAGACTATATTCCACAAATATTGACTGTTTTGTTAGAGATTCATCGCGTTTACATTTGACCTTTGTGGCCTTTTGTCTTTTGTCTGTCATTCGTAAACAATAGCTAAAACAATTTAACTACTCCGTCGACCAATCAGGGCTTCTGACCTGATTCTGGACATATTTTACGTCATCATTATGGAATTTCTGTCGCTGAGTCGCAGACGTTCCTCTGCGCGAAACGTCCCCAGCGGCGAAGAGCGTGGAGAAACGGATGTTTTCGCAGGCTATGACAAAACCAGTAAGGCTCGCAACATTGCTTTCTGCATCAGAATAAATGGAACATAATCAAAATGAGATCTCCGGGATTAAACACCAACGCGCCATAAGGATCAAATTTCGCGACCATTCCTGACTTTTTTGTCAGTCGCTGAAAAAATTGGCCGTGGTCGACAGGTTATTTTGACAGTTGGGGACGCAGTTTAGAGGCCGTTGCTGTTGTAGAGAAGTTTAAATAAAAGTCAATGTATGGACTGTCCGCCGGGACAAAAAAATAGTGGTCGCTGTAGAGAGGTGACCGTTAGTGGAGGATCGACTGTAGTTTGTACCAAAGCCGTGAACAATTCTGGTCACATGATATTTTAGAGTACTACTATTTAGCAAAACAGGAGTGTATCCAGGATCTCAAGAAGAGGATGTCCCTTTAAAGGACAAAAGCAACTAACAGAGGCGTGTCCACTCCACAGGAATTAAAAAGGTAGAGATATTTTCAGCCGAAAGGGAGTGTCAGATAAACTTCAGGGCACGTGAATCTCAGTGCACAGGAAGACTGCTAATCATGTCCCACCATAAACAGGGGTACCCAAGGACGGTTTCTCCATAAATGCACTGAAAACGCTTTTTACGCTAGCTATCCAGCGTACTTTTAGATCTCTAAAAATGCATTCTAAGCGACGCTGCAAAATTTGTATCTGTTCGGGTCATCCTAGGCTAACTCCAAGAAAGTCCTATTTCCCTTGGATTTGTACTTAGATAGCTCGAATTCCCGCTAACTCGAGCGTTCGTCTCCCTTGATCAAATTTAACTCGATAGCTCGGCGCGAATTCTGGTTCTTACAACTGACTACGAATGCCATCCCATTAGCTCCTCTTGTTCTGTAATCTGACTAACACTACAGCAATTTGTTTTTAACTTGATAAGTACAACGAACAGATCACGTATTTGACAGCCATTTCCTAGTATTAGCATAAAAATGCATAGTCGTGTTACAGTTTCTGAATGGAGATACTTATTTACACTCTACTGTATAGAGAAGTGCTGAAATATTAGCGAACTATCAATTATTAACATGGCAAATTGAAAATTCAATCGACCCCGATAACTCGAATCCCCGCTAACTCGAACTCTTTTTCATTTCCCTTCAGAGTTCGAGTTACCGGGGTTCTACTGTAGATAGTAGGTAATGTTAAGCGTCGTCATAAAATAACGTCTTGCAAAGAGTTTGATCAGTTAAACGTGACGCCAATGCACCTATACCAGATAAGGGCATTAAAACTAAAAAGCATGCTGTTTTTACCTGATTAACGCCTTTTTCCAATGCTAAATCAACCAAATCTACCGATAGTTCAATAGTTTCATGCATGGCTTATCTAGTGTAGTGTAGCGGAGGATGATTTAAAAGCAAAATTTTCTTTGATGGCTCTTTCTACTCCACTTGATTTTAAATCTACTGGTTGAAATAAAGTCTTTTGTGCATTTCTATTGCAGATGGCCTTAGGAAGATTTCCTTATCCAACGGTGAGCACGATTATTATTATTTTTTATCTATTCTGTTTTGTTGCAGTTGTTGTTGTTTTATTTTTTTTTCCCTGTCTTCAGTGTTAATCAGTCATTTTGCAGAGGCGCGAAATTGTTTCAATGTTTTAGTTTATCATTAGTATTCAATAACATACAATCGTTCTCTAGCATAATGCTGCAATGTTCATTTGACGTATAATTGTTTTACAGGAAAGTCATGGAGGCGCTGAAACCTTTCTGGTAAACTCTTTTTATTAATAATTCGGATAAAATTAGGAGAAAGAAACAAATATGAATGTTGCTTTTTACTTAATATCTGTACTTTACGAGTCCATTTATCTTTCAGCCTATCGCACTTCTTCAGTGTATCGTACATGAGGTAAGTCAAACTTATTTCGCTTTGCCCTTGTTCCTTGGTACTTAAGGCTTTGATCTCTTACTAACACAAAATGAACTAAGCTATAAACGATAAAATAATCCTCACGGTGATTATGCAAATGACCGTTGCCGGGTTACGAAACCTCCCCCTTTAATAATCAGGGTAAGTGCAAAACTTTTCATGAGTTTTCTTTGTATTTTTTAGAATAAAAAATATTTTAGGATCAAGGATGAGACTCGGGGGAAGTCGGGGCAACTGAGGGCAACTAGGAAATGGCTCATTGGCGATTATCGAAAGTCGTAACGGTGAAAACATTACCCCGCAAGCTAGCCTAGTTTGATGCGTTTGTTCGATTGATTGATTGATTGATTGATTGATTCATTAATTGACTGATTGATTGATTAATTGACTGATTGATTGATTGATTGATCGATTGATTGATTGATTGACTGATTGATTGATTAATTGACTGATTGATTGATTGATGGATCGATTGATTGATTGATTGATTGATTGATTAATTGACTGATTGATTGATTGATTGATTGACTGATTGATTGACTGATTGATTGATTGATTGATTGATTGATTGATTGATTGATTGATTGATTGATTGATTGATTGATTGATTGAGTGAGTGAGTGAGTGAGTGATCGATCGATCAATGGATGGATGGATGTTTGGGTGGATGGATATGTTCGAATGATGGATTGGTTCACTGAGTGATTAGTTGTTTGATTAATTGCTTGATTGATTGATTGATTGATTGATTGACTTACTAATCTATTGTTAGTTATAGGTACAGTATCGATACAGTACTGCACTCTTTCTTTTTAAGAATGCGCCATGTCTACCTGCGGATAAGTTTTCCCCGTCAATTGTGAATTTTGTATCTCAGTGGTGAGTATTAGTCCTCGCCAATTTACTGGTAACCACAAACGGAACTAAACTTCTGGGCCGTCTTGCGTAAAGCCGGGTTAATATGACCCAAGGTTAAGGTGAAATTTGAATACAGATATGAAAGCTTAAAAAGCAAATTCAGTGTAATCCTCTTTGTCTACAATGTGATGATTGGATGCTCTAAAAATAATGGGGAAAATTTTCCGAGAAACCCGGGCTAGTACTAATCACCCTTCGAACAACCCTGGTAAAGCTCGTCTGCGAAACGGCGCCGAAATCCTTGTTTTGTTTCCCCACCTGTGTAGCAGGATTTGAGTACATGATTGGCCTGATAAAAAAGCCATTGTCGATTTGCCAATAACGTTGGAGGGAAATTCGAAACACGTTACCAGTATTCGTTGAGTCCGTATCGGCGCTGCTTTTCAGACGTTACTAATCGGGGTTACATTAGGTCTGCGACGCAGGCTAATTTACTGTTACATAAATGTGAAAAGACTTCCTCACCAGATTCTCGTTGTTCTTTTTTTTTTCTCAGCATGCAGAAAAGCCCATCAGCAAGGCCAACTCCTGAGGCGGTTATGGTAGGCTCAGTTTGACCTTTTGTTTACCAGTTGCGGTCGCAAAACTGTCGTTGTTGTTGTTGTTATTTTTTAATCTCTCTCTCTCTCTCTTTCTTTGTGAATGTTAGACACATCCATTCATCGCATCAAATGATGACGGAAATGTGGACATTATATCCATGTGGGTGTGTCGTCAGCCAGAACAGAGAAGATCACGTGACCAAAGCTTGGACTCGCCAACTTCAGAATCATCTTGAAAGCTTCCGCCTTCCTTCCTTTTTTAAATTTTTCTCAAATGCATCGCTGAGTTTGATGCAAGATGAAGTAGAAACCCTTAGAAATCATACTTGCTGAGGAGTTTCTTTTCAAATACCAGAGGTTTTCTTATTTGAACGACAATGCTTTCTAGAAATTTGCTTTTCATTGGGACATTTTTTATATTTACTTTTTTACCTTGTGTTAAATAATTCTCCTTTGTCTAGGGAATGCGTTAAAGATTCCGATTCAAGAATTCTTCAGGTGTTTTGATTATAAATTATTTTTTGGTTCTTGGAATCCTTTTTCCTGTAAATAACTCCCCCCCCCCCCCCCCCCCCAAAAAAAAAAAAAAAAAAAAAAAAAAAAAAAAAAAAAAAAAAAAAAATAACAAAAAAAAAAAAAAAAAAAAAAAAAAAAAATTATATTGGGTATTAATTTTATATATTTTTTTTTTTTTTTTGTTGTTTTTTTTTTATGACTATTTGTCGGAAATAAAAAAAGAATAAGAAATGTAATACACANTTCCGTTGCCCACCTACCTTTGCTTTCACCTAATCCTAAGTTCCTAAAAGCTTTCCTAAAAACTATTCCCACCAAAATGAAGCCTACTAAATGCCCAGCAAGAGAAAAAAAAATGAGGCAAGACAAGCGAAAAAAGAAGGGAGGAGAGAAAGCGAAAAGTAAAAGTCAAGACTGCTGTGTCACTTTTAAACCCAAAAACTCGAAATCTCGAAATTTTGCTTTCTGCGCATGCCCGGACTACGCAAGCTGATATTTTGCATCTGGATCAGAAGGCCGCGAAGTGTACGACCTGTAAACCGGTTTGTGGTAAGTTTTAGCTCTTTATAGCACGACAGTGACCAGAAAACCACTCGACTAGCTTCAAAACGCGTTTTTCGGCAAAATCTTCAGGAGCGAATGGGTTAAGTTAACATTCGTATTTTTTGGTGGCTGATTTTTGTCAACGTTGTACTAATGGCTTAAGGCGAGAAAATTACAATACAATAAACGTAATCATACACGGCTTGTTTCGTTGCTTCCTTTCATGAAGAATTCCTGTCGTATACTACCCTCATGTAAGCCTACGAAGGAGGCGTCCATAAAAAGGGTGGCGGAGAAAGGGACTATGGGCTCTTTTCTTTCCCTTCCTCCTTCCCCTCAATCTTCTGTCTTTTCCTCCCTTTCCTCTTTTCCTTCCTCCTCTTCCCCCTTTTTATACCCGCCTCGTTGCCCAGTCCCTGTACGGCGTTTTCCCAGCTCGGTCAATACATTTCAGAGGCCCAAGGACAAGTCAAACGTTTGAGTAAAACGTTTCTTCGAATATCTCGTATAGGAAATATTCCTCTGACCTGAAATTTGGCGAGGGTCTTTGCATACAGACCTCCTTTCATTTCCCATCATTTCAATCACTTTATCTATTGAACGGTTTTGATCATGATTTTTATTTTGATCTGTTTTCAATGGCGTGACACTGAAAACCAGCCATAGGGGTTAGGGTTACAGTAGTTTCAATGATCATTGCCCTTTTTTATATTACCTGCGAATTTTTAAACACGCTCCAAACCCTGATCGCTGAAATCGATATTGCCTAAACCATCATGACTTAGCCGAAGAAATTAATTGTTATTTTCATTGCTGAAGCCTCAGTATTATCCGCAAGAAAAAAGACGCTGCTGTCGCCGTGATCTAATTTGCATAAGGTATTTCTGCGCTATTTTAAACTTTGATCTGCTTCCTCTGACATGACAGACCAGTTTCCCTGACAGAGTTGCAGAGATTTTCTGGGATACTGATACTGGGCAGATAGATGACAACAGCGCTTTATCGCACAGTAAGTAAATTTTCCCTTAATTTCTTTTTGTTTAAAATGAACCGGCCTTTACTACCTTATAGGGGAATATAATAGACATTGGCCTGAAGCCATTGACGCTGCGACACTGCGGACCACATTAAGAAAATCCGGGCTGTCTGATCAGTTAAGTACAGTTAATAGGAAGAAATCATGTCAAAGTTATGTTTGTTTGAATCTGAAAGAAGCCTATTAAGAGCAAAGCGAAAAACTGTCGACCGTCTGTCAAGATGGTGACTCACACAAAACCTGGCAGCTTAGTCAGGTCGGGCGCACCCGGAAGAGCTTTCACTATCCTGTAGTTATTACTCGCTAAGTGACCATTTAGGAGCGCTTTTCAGAGTAAAATTGCAATGGGTGATCAGTGTCACAGAGTTTTTACTATCATTAGCCAGATCATTAGCAATAAATTTGTCACTGTCAACCTCGGAAAGGCTGAGACAACGGTTGTAATCACTTCAAGTTAAGAAGCAGACTTTGCCGTTTACTGAAAAACAACAATGCTTATGCACAGGCAGATCACCCTCTGTTAGTGGGGGCCGTTGTTGATTGAAATCTGAGCAACGATCTTTTGTTATTTATAGAAGAAATACATATGAAAAATACGGTGGCTATCATTTGTTCCAAAATGCAGAATTTAAAGCAAATTTTTCAATAAAAGTTTGAAGAAAATGCTAACTGAGTCATGTGTCATGTTTTTTCAACGAGATGGATATTTGACCTCGACGGATAGAACTAAGAAGTTCTATCCGCCGAGGTCAAATATTCATCTCGCAAAATAGCTCTTAAAACAGCACGGGAAGGTGAGAAAAACATGACACATGACTCAGTTAGCATTTTCGTCAAACTTTTATTGAAAAACTTGCTTTAAATTCCGCATTTTGGAACAAATTACAACCACCGTATTGTTCATATGTATTTCTTCTACAAACAAGACGCCTAAAGTCGTTTCCGTGAGATGCGTTGGTCTATGGAAGCATAATGGCGTTCTATCTGAATTTGGAAAAATTAGGAAACCGGAAAGATGTGTCATGTTATGAGCATCGATGAGTAGGTTACCTGTATGGGTTGGTTTAATGTGCTTATGACTGAATTTATAGTAGCCTGCGTGGCAGGCTACTATTTTTCCCCAATCCACATCCCCTTTTTGCTTCCTCCCTATCCCCTACCCCTTTCCACAGTGGTCGCCAGGATGGAGTTGATCTTGTTTTGATCTATCGCTATGTAGTTATTTTCGTAGCACGATTTGGATAAGAAAAAGAAGTTATTTTGCATCAAAACAAGGTTTACCCGTGTAACTTAAATTGGAATGTTAACGGAAACAAGTAATGGAGAACATGCGCATAATGCTCTCTGATTAACCTGAACGGGAACTATATGTATAAAGATACGTCAAATCTTGGTAGTAAGTTGCCACAGGTAACTTTTTCAAAGAGAAATAAACATTGTGGTTTTAGGTTAATGGAACAAAACAAAACAGAACATCCGCTTGCTTTATCCAGGGTCGAACCCAGGGTTACAAAGTTCGATAAAGTTCCAATGTTTTAATCCAAGATGAAAGTTTAATATTCCAAGATGCTCTTGATACGGTTAAAAATTAATTGCAATGTGTTTCCAAGGTCTCAAAGTTAACAGAGTTCCAATGATTATCCCTGATTCCAAGGTATAATAAGTTTACTAAGGTCCTGATCCGTGTCCCATCCAGAAGTCCAATCCATGCCGAAAGCGAGTCGTCGATCGACGAGGACGATATTTTCGCGATTTCACCGCCAATCATCAAGGGTACGAGTTGAAATTTACGCGATTTAAGGTGATTCAAGGTGTTTTCGATAAGAAAAAAAAACTGAACTCTAGCTGTGCTCAGCAAAGACTGGCAAACTCCGAATAGAAAAATCTATCGGAAATCATGGCCCGCAACCAGACGCTACTAAAACCTTATGAAGAAGCTAAACCTAAACAAAAAAGAATCATGAAGGGAAGAAATAATTTGGCTTAGGTCGCCTTTCGTGACTTGCCAGTATCCCGAAGGATTTCGCTGGTTAACAAGTAAAAATATATCAGTTGACTGGCCCTTTATGATGTTTAGAATCTGTCCTTGAAAAATCACTGTTCACGTAATATGCTTCGCCTTTTTGCTCTCCTTTGGATACGAAAATATTGACAAACATGCAGTATGTTATAAATCGAGACAATCAGACCTATGCAAATTTGCTTCCTCATTTTCCAGATAAACAAGAAATCATAAAATATTCTATCCAACGTTCGCTCCGTTTATAGGCTGTATTCGCCTATGTATTCGGAGTAAGAGTCTGGAGCTCTGTCTACAAATTTTCTGAACACGCTTGGCTAGTTTTCTAGACTTGAAAAGGGAAAACATCCTGATACCATGAAAAAATAATAAATTTATTATTAACAATTATTCCTCGAGCCCGAATGGGCTCTGAGTCAATAGCCCATGAGGCCGAAGGCTGAATGGACTATTAACTCAGAAGCCATGAGGGCGAGAGGAATAATTGTTTTAGTGAAATCCAACTAGTTGGTCAAAAATATCGAGAATAAAAAAAAATTAGCTAGTTAAAGCTAGACTTTAATCCTTTTTTGCCTCCAAAAAGCCCGCGCTTTTCGCTGCTAGTGAGCTATAACATATAGCCGAGTAGTAGCTCAACCAATCAGAACACAGCATTGACAATAGACCAGGGATTTTACTAATAGATTACATACACGTATCTCTTATATTTGACAGAAGAATTCCAAGTCTAGAATTCAACGCTTGACTTTGGTGGAACAAAATGATTTCCTTGAAGGCTTTGACCTTTTTAAAGCTCATACAATTCTATTCTGGTAAGAAAGTTGTAGTATGTTGTTGAACAGTTCGAGTTAGTATTCTTCTGACCTCGTTCAAAGTCGCTCAGAAAGCATTCTCTTTCATGATGTTGCAATTGGTGCTATGCTGGACTGAATTCATAATACGAATGTGATTATAACGTTACTAATAACATTGTTGGCTTTTGTATTTTTTAGCATTATATTAATATATATTTTTAATACTCCAGTTTTGAATGTTACTTTATTTAGACATGAATTTGACAGCCTTTTAGTTAGGGCGGGACTGTGCAGTAATTATAAGGAGCCGGGACTGTAAAACCAGAGGGGGAGGCACCTCGTAGAAAAAATCGTACGAGCCTAAAGCGAGGGCCCGGAACATGTAAGTTCCTCTTAAGAGGAGGGTAGTGGTATCTAGTTTTCTTTTGGGCAAGCTGATTTACAAACAATAATCAGTGCTGGTTTCTTTCGAGGATCATTTAACCCTTAGACGTACAGGCCCCCCCCCCCCCCCCCCCCC
>CALNXI010000016.1:208855-252284 GCA_942486025.1 Porites evermanni
AAAAAAATAAAATAAAAAATCACTCCGCGTGTGGAGCCTCTCTTCCACCACCCCACCAACCCCCCCCCCCCCCCCTGTTAACACGTTGGGGGCCTAAATTTTTTTTTCTTTCTGAGAAACCAAAAATGATTTATCTGTAAACAAATTGCATTACAAAGCATCTCAAAGAACGATAAGTACAGTCGAACCTCTCCACAACCGCCACCTTGGGGATGGAAGAAAGTGGCCGTTGTGGAGAGACGGCCGTCATGGGGAGGGGGGTAGGGGTGTAATATGACAATTTTTTTAGGGGAGTAGAAGAAGTTTATGGTGCCAAGTTCATGCCTACTTTAGATTGTTAGTAGTCCCTTTTGCAATTTTAATCGCTGTGCCGTTTCTTTTCAGTCGCTCCTGAACATCGCTTGCAGGAGTAGTCAAAATGCCGCGCGTATCAAACGCTTTTGAAGATTACACATCGTTATAATACATTAAATTAAAAAATACATAAATAAATTCTTTATCACGCTAAAGCGTATAACTCTATTAGCCTTAATTTAAAGACCGGCTAGCCGTATAGGTGATTGTGGAAAATTTTTTAAACGGTTTCGCTAAAAGCCTACGCGTGCTTCGATCGTCCTGAATATTGAATGAGTGCAATTTTTATTGCTTTAAATGCTACATTCTGTCCGAGGTCTGTATGATAAAAATAGCGCCTCATGGTACTGTTTCACCTCAGATGTGATGTATAAAAAGTATAAAAGGTTGGTTTACACGTCTCCAGACTTGCTGGCAAGATTTTGTAAAGTAAACTTGTCGAACGCAAAAAATTCGGCCTGATTTGTTTTTCAAGAATTTGTTTTCCAGGCCTAATCTACTGTCATCAAGAACCATTATCGCTATGCTATTTTGGGTATACATATAAGGTGTAAGATCCAAGTGTAACATTTTTTCTATTATTCGTTCTCGCGTAATTTGTTTTTCCTTTGCGTACGCAAATTAGTTTATACTTCTTTTCGTCCTTTTGTTTAGTCTTTTTTTTGGCGTTAATTTAGGTGTTTATTCCTTTCTGTCAGTTTTCGCGCCCTCGTTAGCCTTTCTTTGCTGTTTCATCTTCATTAGCGCCTTTCTAAGTTTCTATAGTTTTATTTTCCGCATGTTCCAGCGTATTTTTTCATATCGTAGTTTTGCAGTACAGTTTGTGCAGCTCATTTTGGTCCGCGATTAGCGCAGTTCTGTTTAGTTTCTTGCAAGTCTCTTCGCGTTATTCGCAGTCCGCTTTACAGCAGTTTTCTCTGGCCGAAACAATGTAAGTGTACTTCACAGTCCTCGTTTTGCAGCTTTGTTATTTCCTTACTCTAATTTACCTTAGTCGCAACTTGTAACTTTTTTGCTTTTTTATCGTTTTAGTTTCAACCCACGCTGTTTGTATGCACACTCTTAGTACCAAGCACGTCGGCTACAATAAATCTTAATTCGAATTTGGTTTGTGGTGTTGTTATTAAAGGCCAAGAGACTTACACGCTTATTGCAGTTTCATAAGGTTGTCAACTCGATGTAAGATTAAGTTCACTCTTAGCTCTTAGCAAATTATTTTTCTCTAAAATCACTTAGCCTTTCCCTCAAAAGTCACATGAACGTGCTTTAAAGTTAACTGATTTGTGGAATACACGTTTATTGTGTGATTTAAATTATAAATTCGAGTTAATAGGAGCTTGGCTTTTAGCCCTGGCTAGTTGCCCTGGCTAAATCTATATATTACAATAATGGTAATCCAATCATCAATGGTATATAGAGATAAAACACACTCACAAAAGAAAAAACTTAAATAATGTTTTGAACCAAAATGTTTAGATGACAAAACGAGCAAGGCTCGCAACATTTGCTATAAGTATTATAGACAATTTATGCTTTATGCATCAGAATAAATGGAACACAATCAAAATAAGATTAACCACCAACGCGCCATAAGGATCAAATTTCGCGACCGTGATTCCGGCCCTGACTTTTTTGTCATCGCTGAAAAAACTGGTCGTGGTCGAGAGGTTATTTTGGCAGTTGGGGAAGCAGTTCAGTGGCCGTTGCCGTTGTAGAGAAGTTTAAACAAGAGTCGATGGTGTGGACTGTCCGCCGGGACAAAAAAAAAATGTGGCCGTTGTAGAGAGGTGACCGTTAGTGGAGGTTGGACTGTAGTTTGTACCAAAGCAGCGAACAATTCTGGTCACATGATAATTTAGTTTACTTCTACTTAGCAAAACAGGGGTGTATCCAGGATCTCAAGAAGAGGGTGTCCCTTTAAAAGACAAAAGTAACTAACAGAGGAGTGTCCCCTCTACAGGAATTACCATTAAATGTAAAGACATTTTCAGCCCGAAAGGGAGTGTCAGGTGAACTACAGGGCCCGTGAATCTCAGTGCACAGGAAGACTGCTGATCATGACTCACCATAAACAGGGGCACCCAACGACGGTTTCCCCCTAAATGCATTGAAAACGCTTTTTACACTATCCAGCGTACTTTTAGATCTCTAAAAATGCATTCTCAGCGGCGCTACAAAATTTGTATCTGTGTATGTTCGGTCATTCTAGGGCAACTTGAGTCTTTTCTAAATTACAAAGGCTTCGGTATTATTTTCGCGAAAGTTTTAGACGCCATTTAAATCTTTCGAAAGTCGCATAACATCGTATTTTCGAATCCGAAATTTTAGGTTTTCTTTTACTACGAAAAAAATAGCTTAATCTGGGGAGTAAAAGGCGAAAAATTAAACTTTAGAAAATGGCAGGGAATTTATAAAATAAGCTTTAAAATTGAACATGAATGAAACGGTCATCTAGAAATTTTTAGCCTTCCTCAATCAATAGAAGATTCTGGGTAGTTTTTGCTTCTCGGAACAGATATTCTACAGAAAACAGTCATTGGTTGCCCCTGCGTAAATCAAAGGTAGGCACGCAGATGACTGGGAGCTGCAATCTAGTGATTCACAGGACAACTCAGGGGACGATGCCCAATCGGACTGTTTGGCTTCGTCGAGCAACATTACAGTACAAAACGAGTGAATTCATGTAAATCAATAGAGGGATTGGTTATAATTTTTTTAGTGACCAGGAGGGGGGTTAGAGCTTGCTTGCCTTTGTTAGCAGAGGCACAACGTAATATTGCTCTATGTAAGGCTCAATTCAGCCCTTCCTCCTGATGATTATTGCACAGTCCCTTAGCCCATTTAAAATGCATGGTTTGCCTTGCTTAGTCCCTGTGCGGCGTTTTTCCCAGGCCTTTTTGGTCAATGCATTTCGCTGATGGCTCGGACCACGTGACCCAAAATGCATAGGCCACGTGGGACTAGGCAAGGTTTGCGAACGCTCCCGGCTTTTCATAGCCTTTCTTGACTCTGGGATAAATAGATAAAGTTGTTCATTAACGGTGTTTCAAAAACTCATTAATAATTCATAAGCCCATTGACCTATCAAATGGTCGATAATACATCACGTACAGTGACTTTTTACAATAAAACCTCCTCCTTATTTGTAGCAGTGTTTTATGAGAAATAATGTCACTGCACATGACTTATAAATATTTATTATCAACATAGTAACTGACACAACAAACGGTGGATGAATATTTAATGTTCTTTCACTTAATAGGCCTTTGCACGATGGCGTTATTTTACTACTACAACCAGAATCCTTTTTGTTTTTCCTTTCATATTCAAATTTGGTAATCCCAGCGAAGTTCAAACAACAAAACCCCTAATTTGCACAAGAAAGCAAAACCCCTGTTCTAAAGAGAATCGTACTGTAAAAACGACGTAGAAACCTTGAGATTAAACAATATATGGAATTTATTTTAAGCGAAAATTTTCTACAATTATTCTATACTTTGGTCATCAAAAGTTTACATTTCAGTATATATTCAACCTTATTTTTAGCAAGTACCTTTCTATTTTTTCTATGCATGTGGTGAAAATAATGTAAAGAGTACTAAAAAGCAAAAATTAACAAATAAACTATAACTGAAACGAACTCCAAATTTTGTACAATAATCCGTACGTAATCGATTTAGTTCACAAGTCGGGCAGGATAGGCTGCTTGCTCGCACGGAACCTGCTATACTGCACCACCTAGAACCAGATTACTACTCGGTTGGATTTTGGGACCTGTCTAATGGCAGGTCCAGGTTTCGTTGGAACCTTAATTACAAATCCTCTATCGAGCATTTCAATGGAAGGTTCTAAGAGTCAGTGCAACTTTTTAGACAATTGCATCAGTCTATAACTAAAGTAATAGAATCCATGCAATATCTTGATTATTTATAGTTTCATCTTATCAACATTTGTTCAACCATTCGCTAACAATTGATATGTCAACTTTATGTCAGTACTGTAGTGTGGGAATGGAAGTAACATGACTGTCACGACAATGTTTAAACTATTTTATAAAAACTGTTGGAAAATCTTTCCGCAAAAAAGCAAGACTTTGGAAAAACGGACGTATGCCTTCATTCAAACATGACCAAAGTAATTCTGGTTACTGATGAAATGGTTACGTGAGAGGCTGCAAACTCCAACGAGTTGTAAAGTTGTAAAAATCAACATTTCTTATGGCACGAGCATAATACAATAGGCGTGGCTACATCGTGAACTGGAGCCCACCTTTGAGCACGAATTCGATTCTGTCAGCTTCCTCTTGGGGAAGTTTGTACGATTTCAAACCAGTTTCGTCGGTGGTGATGTCAAAACGAACACGATTCACAATAGGGTATGGTATTTTTGACGAAAGTGGTATACGAATTTATTTTTTCTTGATGTAGACCGCGAACAGATTTATTTCGGGGTTTGCCGCTTTGTTTTGGATTTCACGGGTTTCACGCGGATTCCAATGTCTGCGATGGGTAGAAAAGTTGAAATTATTTCTTTCGTCTTCCGTTTTTATGGGAGTTTAACAGCTTTGAGTTATTCACTATTCCGAGGCTATAAAGTATTATTCATAATTCCGGATTTTCCAACTCCAATATTCATTGTTCATTTTCTTTTAAACCCTGTTATTGTCTCGCAATTCCCAGCAAATACCTGAACACAAAGAAAACCAAACCAAATATAGAAAAATAACCAGAAAGCTTCGGAGTCATGTTAGAGTTTTAATATATCGAAAGTGGGCTATTTTCACGCTCTATTTCCTGCCGCCTTCATTGTCCATTGCAGACAAAAAATTGTTCCAGTTACGGTTTACAGGAGGAAATTATACATATTAATGAGGACGAAGGCCAGATAGCTCTTTCTAGCACAAAACACATTTTTTTAATTACCCCTCCCCCTTCCTGCTTACGCACAATTCAATTATTACGCTCCCCCTCAAAGCTTTATTTTCCCTTTACCATCTCCACCACATTTCTATTTTTTCCTTCCTCCTCCTCCTACGATTTGCGCGCCAAATAAGGACATGTTACATCATCGCTCAAGTTAACCTGTCAAACTGGATAAACCACCAAAATACAGCACATGACCTTATTTCATAGAGATTCTACCGCATTTTATTTATAATATTAAAACTTAAGGCTATGACGTCAGAGATTCTACCTCCAAAAAAAAGAGTAAACATCCATACCCTAATACTAACATTTGAAATGAGCATTATGCTTATAGCGATAGTAACTGTTTTTAAGTGATATGAGGTGATTTTGTTTTTTAGAAACGTACATTCGACTGACTGGCCGTAACTCAACCTTTGCTGGTCGCGTCGAAGTGTTTTCACATGGAGTCTGGGGGCGTGTCATAAATAATCCTTATTATTGGCGTAAAAAGGAGGCTGACATTGTGTGCAGACAGCTCGGTTTCCCAGAAGCCATTACCGCTGTGGGGTACTCAGCTTTTAGAGAGGGTTCAGGACCGGTTTTGATGTCACGTGTACGGTGTCTAGGTACAGAGAAAACTTTACAACAATGTTCATACCAAGACTGGGTCGACAGCGATCTTTCGCCAGGTTATGAAGTGGGAGTGATTTGCAAGACTTTTAATTTACACTCTGATAACAATGGTAAGCAATTTCTAAAAAGACAGGACTTATTTAGGTTATCTGCTCATTGATCATTTCGATCGTCTACATTACTTACCTTTAAAATTCAAATTTCCTGCGCCCTGCGAATTTCTGAAAGCTCAAAGACTGATTGCTTTAAATGACAACAACAACACAACAACAACAAAAACCTTGTTCAGTTTTCAAATCCACCCTAACCCATCTCCCAAATTGATTTCCTTGCAGGTGATATCCGGAATAAATTTCCAGGCGAGTCAATCTTATCCTGGTCGTAGAGGAGTGTTCTGAAAAAATTTGTCATGGGCTTGACGCGAGCTCCCTAGTGGCAAAATCGGGGCCGGGAAAACACTCTATTTTGTTTTAAAAAGTAAAGGAGGGATTCTGGTCAAAAGCCTTGTTTTCCTTTTATTTCTACGCTTTTTCATCCAAATTTACAATCGGCGACAAAATTGTTGAGACATTGTCCTCAAATAGGATAACTACAGAGAATAAAAGAATCCACACCCCTTCCCCCTCCCCATCGTTCAAAGTTGGGATGTTTGTTGTTTTCTATAAGTAGCTCGATCAGCGGCACAACATTGCATGAAGGGGACGGGGGAGGAAAAACTTTACTTTTCCCCTTTTGAAGTTTTTTTTAGCAGTTTTTATTGAATTAAAGAAAAGTTTTACAATGTTATTTAAGAATTATCATTAATTAAATAAATTATACAATTCCACTAAAATAAATACTAACCTAAGATAAAAAAGAAAAAGGATAACAATAGCAACGAAAAAAGGAAAAAAGTTACAACAACAACAACAATAAAGATGCCAAACTGCCAAGAAAGAAAGTGTCATTTTTACGAACCTCTATGCATAACTACAATTCAGTACTACTATTCTCGTTTGTAAAGATTATACAATTTAAAATTTTGTATTGAAAAATCGCATTCCCACTTCAGGGGTGCTATACGTTTTCTGAAGGAAACATATATCGGCAGAAGATTTAAGCAGCCAATTAAAAATAGACTTCCTTCTACCAAAAGAGCGAATTCCGCGAACATTTAATGACAAAAGTTTAAAGTTTATGTTTTGTCGCCCCATGTCCAAAGAGATAAGCTGTAAACTTCAAATGAGAAGCGAACGCTAAATACCAGATAGACGTCCACCACCAAAGCAAGGTGCCACAAGGCTCATGCCCTATTTACCCTACAGTAATTTCTTTCCTTCTCAAATCTGGCAACATCATTTTCTCCGAAAAAAAAAGCAAACAAACAAACAAACAAAACGCCCCCTTAATGCGATGAGCCGGTCGGTCTTCAGCTCTTTTCCTTTTCGTTGACGATTAGAAAAAAAATAAATAAATAAAGGAAACTTTTCCTCTAGAGCACTCGGTTTAATATTAAAACAGTTAGAGACTTCTAAGCTCTAACCCTTAAACAAAGTTTTTTTCGTTCATTACCGGTGTGATATGGGTATGGACAATACACCAAAAAAATTTTAATCCCATTTTCGTAGATAATCTGATTCGCCTTCAAGGATCCACCTTACCTTACGCTGGCCGAGTTGAAGTGTTTTATACAGGAGTCTGGGGAGCAATCAGTAGCAGCAACTGGGATATAACTGACGCCACGGTAGTTTGTCGTCAGCTTGGTTACTCAGCTGGAGCGGAAGTGGCTTTAAAGAACGGTGTTTATGGTCTGGTCAGCGGTCCTGTTTGGATTACCAATCTCCAGTGTACTGGAAGCGAGTCAAATGTTATGGAATGTGTTCATGATGGGCTTGGAAATAAAACTGAATTGCAGCGAAGGGACAGCATTGCAAGTGTCATTTGTAAGGACTCGTCATTCACCAACGGTAAAAAAAACGTTTCCCTTGTATAGTCACACAGTTCTGCAGGCGTCTCACTTTCTAATCGTTACACTGCATTATATAATCATTAGTTTTTAAATAATTTTATAAATTCAAAGGGAGTTAATTAACGTTCAATGAATGTCACTAAATCTGATCCAACGAGGCTTGAAATATTAGCCTCAGCATTTTACAACAGTTTTTCAGTTTGCTCAATAGGCCACTTCTGAGTTCAAAGAACCTTCACTTTCAAAATGAGGCCAAGTGCACAACCTTTCTTGTCAAAATGAGTTTTATTTGCATGAGAATGAAAAATTATTTCCATATTGAAATGCTAAGCACTTAACCTCGTTTTGATAGAGAGGCCCGGGGAAACTCGGAAAAGACTCGCCTATTTTAATCCATTGCAACTGCCGGTTATTGTACCCCTGGCGTGAACAGCCCATGTTAACTGTCCATGTGTTATTATATGGCTCTAATTCAAGCTTCTTCTATCCACAAAATATTTCAGTAATGCCGATTAGGCTACGAGGGTCACACTCATCAAATATGGGACGAATAGAGGTTCATTACGCTGGAACGTGGGGTTCAGTTTATGCATCAGGATGGGACATTAAAGACGCCACAGTAGCGTGCAGACAGCTAGAATATCATTCAGCCTCGCTTTCAGGATACGAAATTTTTTGTTCCTCTGATATCCCAATGTGGTTCACTTACTTCAGATGTTTTGGTAATGAAACATCCTTGGAACAATGTGCTCGGGATTTCTACCAGCATTCGCCGTCTACATATTGTGCAAGTGTTGTATGTACAAACAAAATGACTGAAGAAGGTGAGAAAAGTATAAGATAATCCTGGATGTATCTGTAACGGGGAAAGGGGAACAACAGGGCAGGGGCACCCAACGACAATTTTCGGAAGAATATCTGTTCGGAAGACTATTTTAGATCTAGAATTTTCGAAATATTTGTTTTAAAATTTCTTGCTTGCCTGCCTCTCCTAGGATTTTCGAACATCTAAAAAATGGTATAATTGCCTATTTTTAACGGATTTTTACCCTAAAAAGGTCACCTATAATTTTCTGGAGCCTTTTTTCTGGCTGAAATTTTCGAAAAGGTAAGTTTTCTAGGGATATTAAAAGCCTAGTGATCTGAAAGTCGATCCTTTAGGCTTGTCTACTTTTTAAAAATCCCCTATTTTTATACGGATATAGTACCGTTTAAATACTAAAATACGTTTAACAATGCTATGTTTAGTGGTTTTGAACTATATTCTCGTTGGGTGCCCCTGACAGAGGGCAGAAAATAAAACTGAATGGGACAAAAGCTAGGTCAAGTTCAACCTTAGCCCTGTTATCCATTTTCTGTTTTCTTCAGCATTTTTATTTTGGGTCGTTCCTCTATTTTCGCGATTTCAAAAATAAAAAAATTCTCTTTTCACAAGCGTATAAAAAAGTATTTTAAAGGTGTACTACTATGTAGTTACAATATAATGTAGATCACAGATAATTAAATAAGACTGAGCGGAATTTTATCCTTAAAATGGCTTGAACTCCATCTTTCACTTCTAGGACCCGAGTTAAGACTAGGTGGTTCTCTAGTTCCTCACGCTGGTAGAGTTGAACTTCGTTTCAAAGGTATCTGGGGAACGATTTCCCAACGCAACAGGTACTTCTGGCATCATGCACACCTTTTTGGTCCTAGACCAACTCGAGTAATTTGTAGACAGCTTGGATTTGCTGAGGCTGTTATCTCCACTGGTTCGTCCGTGTATGGACCCGGAGATGGCCCCGAGTGGTTAGACACTAATTATCTATCGGGATGTATTGGACGCGAGAGGAGTATACTAAACTGCTCGTACAGCTCACCACGTTTTATAGTGCGTTATAATCATCAACAGGACGCAAGTGTTGTCTGCAAGCCAAACACCTCGCATACCAGTGGTAAGTAGAAAAAGCATATGTATCGGTCAACCTCAAATGCGCCCATCCCATACCCCAGGGAGGAAAGGAGTGGGATAAAGTTAGTCTTTTTTTTTCTTTGGATGGCAAATTTCCGGGAGCGGGGCCACTTATTGCCAAATGGCCCGCGGTATAATCTGTAACAGCACTAACCGATGATAATAGAGACAATAGGCAAACAACACCAAAACTTGATTTTTATATTATTATCTTTACTTATCTTCTTTTAAATACTTCGTTTAACTTTAAACGGAAATGTCAAAGTAAAGTCATTTGTTCTGAATATTCAAAAATATGCGAAGATAAACAAGTAATCTTTTGAACATTCAGTTTAGTAACAGATTGTAGCATTTTATTATTAGAATCAAACTAAATTCTATTCAAACCCTTGAGCAAAACAAGTTTAATCCAATGACCAAAACATACATCGATTACACGTTTCGGCTAGCCTGCGTCGCGGCCGTAACTCGAATTAAAATCCTGGTTAGTACCACTTAACCAGAAGTTTCGTTCCGTCTGTGGTACAGGCTTGTTTAGTCCTGATAAGGGACAAAAAAAAATGTGCAAAATATGTAATGTGTAAGACCTGTAAATTTCTTTCCAGTCCAAAACCATGTGCGTGCAAATTGCTCGGGGTGGCCCAAGGGTTAGCAAAAGCCCGACCCCCGCGGGCTTTTATGTAAGTTGAGGTTAATTTGAGACTTCTAAAATTTGAAGGGCTACATGGATTGTGTAGTTTCAGAAAATATCCATAACCCCCTTCGACGGTTGCTTTTGCTTTGTCTTTTCAAGCCCCGCCCCCCATCCCCCCCGCAATTTCTGTAAAATTCCCATTTGGTTAGGCAATAGTTACCTCAAAAATGCTGTTCCGCTATATTATTATGCGAAGAATAATTGTTTCTACGATAAAGAGAATAAAAATCCTAAATTCATGTTAATACAGTGTCTAATCATCTCAAGTTTGCCTTGTAAAGGTGTTTCTTAGCTAATAATTAACGGTAAGTCACTGAGGAACAAGGCGATACCTTACACGACACAAACCAGACGTAGCTAATCGATGGCATCAATGACATCAACGAATGAAATCAATAGGGTAATCGATGGGTAATCAATTGATTAGTCATTGATTATATCCGATATTCAATGAGTAATCCATGAATAATAAATAGGCCACAAAATTTTCAGTCATCTATTACTCATTGATTAGTTATCGATATAATCTCGCGGGTACACAAACCAGAGACTTCTTAGACATAAATGTCACGATACATAAGCTTTATTTATTCATGATCATTTACCCGGTAGGCACTCTGCGGTGGCTGCGTTCGGCTCAGCAAAGACACAAACTCTAATAGGCAAGAGAGTAAGACAGATAATTCGACCTTCTGACCATTTTGTTATTGACATTTCGGTTACTGTCCACTAAATAAATTTGATTGGCCGTTCTGTTTTTGTCATGCCTATTTTGGTTTTCTACCCGCAAGTTCAATTCAGATTTGTCTATTCTTATCGCCTGAGGTGAACAATTGTTAAAAATTGATATTAATCGAAGTCACAACTTTTTTCTTTATCGGTTTCGATCGATTGATTTCGGAAATCGATATTCATCGATGGTTGATATCGATTCAAGAAACGATTGTTATCGCTTATCGGTTTATCGATTAACTACGCCTGGAGAGTTTCTTCAAAACATTCGCTTATTTCTCGGTAAAGTTGCATATATGAACACAACAGATTTTTTTTTTTTGCTAACAAACACTCCTAAAAAAGTACATGCCATCTAAACAGCAATATTTTTTACGTGTTCTTGCGTTTGTTTTGTCTAGTTTTAGTCAGTTATTCAGCTATTTCGTCTTCGGGTAGCCATAAAGTACATGACGTTTCCCGAAATTAGTGTTCACTCATGCATTAAAACAGCTGCCGCGCCGCTGCCTGGAAACGAGGTTGGTTTGCATATTGGGGAAGCACACAAAATAATCGATTTCCTGCATCTTCCTACCCTGCTAGCAGAGTCGCTTTGATCTTTCCTAGATGAGTCGGGTAAGAGGAAGCGACTCAGGTTCCTTCCTCTTCCCGACTTATCTAGGAAGATCGAAGGAGACTCTGTTCGCAGGGTAACATCTTCCATATAATTATAGTAAGCGCCGGCTGGTTATAAAGAATTAGCAGCAGGATTTTAGCCAAAAAAAGGAGAAATCAGAGTTCTGAATAAATAAGAAGTAGCCTGTGTGTTTATGAGGGTCTTTTAGGACGGGTGATATTAGCGTAAAAATTTAGAACCAACGCTTTGATTGATGGTTACCTTTAATCATTGAGAGTACAGACACACGGCTGACGTCGCATTAAATTTGCTTAATTCTTTATTTTGCCCAAAATGCACACAGTGTGGAAATGCAAGTGATTAAGGTCTCGAAGTACCTATAACGCGCAGAATACTTGGACAACGCCATTTTTTAACAGGCGGTAGTAAAGCAGCAAATTAGAATACCTTTGTGCTTTGAAAGGTCAATTTGCTAAGGACCAAAATACAGACCCGATAGGGTTGATCAAAACCCTCTGATGTGCACGTTTCAGTTTCACATATTTCTTTGCAGACTTTGAAGTTCGCTTGAATGGATCCAGCCTCTCTATTGCGGGCACAATAAATGTGTTGTATTATGGAGTCTGGGGTGGCATTCTAGGCCATAATGTTGACATTCGTGTAGGTCACGTGGTTTGCCGCCAATTAGGGTATTCTAGAGCTGAACGGATTTTTAGCTACGCATTGTTTGGGGGTGTGATTGGCCCATTGTGGATTTGGAGAATGCAGTGTAATGGCAACGAAACAGAAATATCTCAGTGCGAAGTAGAAACTTGGGACAAAATCTGGAATACCTCATCGTATCACTGGTATGATAGTATTTTTCAACAACCAAGATATGCAGCCAGTTTGCTGTGTAATAAAGCAAATTCCAGCTTTTCAAAAGGTAGGTACAATTTACAGCGGTCTTGCCCAAGCGACTACATGAGGCACAAACTCCATTCAGAAGTTAAGAGCGGATGTCAGTAAATATCGACCAGAGGTCTAGAAAAGTGAAAAATCGAAAATTCTCAAAAAAATTCACAAAGTAGCACTAGGTAAGCTATTAACATAAATGTAATTTTTTTAAAATCGTTTTAAAATTCAAATCCATTGTAATGAGGACAACAAATAACTTATTCAGAAGAGTACATAATTGCACACATTTTAAGTGGTGATTTACTCAGTTTGAACGAAAGTGTAATATTTTGGAGATTTTTCATTATTTGCAATATTTTGAACGTTTTCGTTCAATGAAAAAATGGCAAATTTCAAAGCCCAAAATCGTCGACTGGTACCTCGATTTCAGTAACGAGTCTTGTACCACGTTAAAGAGCGTTATCTCTTCTTTTAAAATCTGTTTTCAAAACTATGGGCAACTTAAAAGAAAATTTTTGAGGCCAAAAACTAAAAGTAGTGCTTTTCTGAAATTTGAGCTTTCCAGACTCGGCGGGCCGATGCTTAAAACTCGGAAAAATGCAATAAGAAATCAGTTTGAGCAACAGTGGTTTAAAGGGACTGGTTCACGATAATGCCCATGCGCGCCGTTTGTCTGTTCAGAATAAATTTGTCGGGTCAACACTAAATTCGAAATCGCCATTACCGGTACAATCATTGAAAATCCTTCGTTTTATTCGGACATCCGTCGCTTTGGCTGGTCTAGTTATACTTCGGTAGTGGTGATTAACGTGTGGTTGTGTCGTTTGACTGGTTACGTTTTAAGAAGACGCAAAAAATAATGTTTTGATCATGGAGGTTCAGAAGAGCATCGTGGCCGTCCGGCAACAGGACGTTCTCAAGAGTCTCTGGAGATAGAGAAGCTTAGCCTATCGATCTGGTATGGTTCTAGGAGTAGTGTGTGGCTTACGAAAATAATACACGACACTTGGAAAGTGGTTAAAGGCATGAGTTCGTTCAACTTTGATTTGATTTTTGACTCCGACCTGTAGTTATACCGCAACAGGCCGCGCGATCTTCACCGATCTGGTACACTTGAAGTGTTCCTTGTATCTTTGCTTTACGATCGTATATGTTTAAGATTGATGTTTTTAAAATAAATTATTGCCTGAATATTCTGTTTATAATCTATTTTCTTTATGTGTGCTACTCGATAACATTTGTTTTGTGGAACACTGACCCGATGCAACGCGAATGAATTTGTTCATTTGCTGATAAGCAATTGAAGTTTATGCTCAATTAAGGATAATCTTTATACTCATACGTTGTGTGTTTTTGTCACCGGTCAGGCGCTATTTACAGGTATTTCTGGGTTTATATAAGGCGAACTGAGAGAACAGCAATAAGATGTTTGTTTACAAATTTTGTTTGCCGATCGGTGACTGTTTTGTTAGCGTGGGTACGACCTCGTAAAATTACACGTTGGTTTGTTTCAAAGCAGGACAGGGCTGTAAATCTTATTCTTATCGGCTGCAACATATATCTGAGGAGTAGCAAAGAATAAACTTGAATTATGGGGATAAATAAAATCAAACCAAATGCCCGGAAATACTCTCGCGTCGCGAACAATTAATTTGAATTTTGTAGATTTACTTGCGTGCATCTAACTCGCTTCCGATTGGTTGAAAAACAATCAGCTACTGTCAGAACTCACACATGCGCATTATCGTGAACCAGTCCCTTTAACGTTATCATCTTTCAGAAACCAAGACGTGTTTATACAGCGATCTTATGTAAATTAATGCCGTTTGCTATCAAGAAAGGCAGATTTAAGCTGTCAACTCCTGCCAAGTGCACCAGTCACGTGAAGTTGTCAAAGTGAGTGCAAAGCACTAATATTAAAAAGTCTTAAAATTCAAAACGTTTTACGTCCATGAAATCAGATTTTAGCGTACAAAACAATGTTGTGAATGTCTGTTGTTCGTACCTTAGCATGCTGTTTCCGTATATTGGAAATGTCAAGTATCCACACGGGAGAACATACCAAACAATAACGTTTTAAATCCAAGCGCCGAAAGATCGTAAACGGCAAAGATTGCGTTAGATTTCACAGAACGACCGCTTACCACTGTTGTCACTCCTTTTTCCGCTGGAAGCTACGAGGAGTTTTCATTCCGTTATGAGTGATTCTTGATCAGCGCTTCCTTGAAAGTACGACCCCGGACAGATGATAACTGAGGAAGTTTCGTCGAGACTCCTGTTGTTCAGTTTCAGGCTTTAGCAGGTACGTAGTCAGGATTTTTCCGGAGGTACGCCCAACTTTTTTTGGATCGTCAACCTACCCTCCCCCACCCCCCACCCCAAATCTCAAAATTTTTTTAAGGTGCCTTTATTAAAGGTGGGGTTAACGGTTGTAAGTAAAAGCATTTTTGCTGTTTATGAAATGACACAACCTCTAAAATTCTTTAATTCTGTCGGCTTTTTATGTTCATTGACGTCAACCGTTTATCATTAATTCAGCTATTAAAAATCAAGCTTGTAGTACCTCCGACTTAAGTTTACAAATGACTCTTTTAACCCCTTTTTGTCACATCATTTTTGACCGACAAAAGCACCACACATTGAGGTAATTGTGCCCTACTTCGTCTACTCCGAAGACAGGTCGTGGAGAAAACAACGCGTTCACGCTTTACATCATCAAGCTTGCCATATAAATAAATCATCCAAGATTCGGTTCTCCAATTAATGTCGTCGCTTCTCTGAAAACAGATTTTTTTGGTTATGTTTATTTCATTCTATTTTTTCTCCTCAACGTTTTCGGGTACGCACGTGCGAACCGTGCGTACAAGTAGCTACGCCCCTGTTTAGTCTCCTTAGCCCTGAGCGTTCCTCTCTTCCGGTTTTCGCAGAAGTTTAGGATGTGGTCCACCCCGTATTCCACGTCTCTGTTAAATGACAGGCAGCACTTCTTGTTTACCATTTCGTTATCAGACAGCGCTTAGACTCTTAGCCTTTCATTTAATTTTGATCAAATTTTTATCATTTTGTTACTCAGTATACGTTCGGTCCTGTCCTTGTAAACTTATACTTTTATACTTTAAGGGAGCTTAATACCTTTTATTTTTTTTTTATTCGTTTAGTGTCGTCCAACAGACCCAGTTTTTTGGCATTTTTTAAAAAAGCAAGAAAAAGAAACGACAAGCTTTATTTTTTTTTTGGACTTAAATTAATTCTTTTAATCTAAAAATGAGCATTATAACAGCATTTCCAGGCATAAAACGTTCAGTGGTGTATCCTTTTTGCTTTTTACCCTTTTTGGCCCTTCTTTTTATGAAATTGACCATCACATTTTCCGCCATATTGAGTTTGTGTCGATTTGGTAACCATGTCTTGTTGTTTTCAGGCTCCACGGCAATGATGCTGGTGTTTCAGGCCTCCTGTTCTCAGATTTCTTGTGATTTTTTTTCACCCCACCGACCGACCCAAACCCGGGAAACCTATTCGACGCTAAACGAACGAAAAGGGGCCTTGACTTAAGCCTTATGGTTTCCTTTTGGGCTTCCTCCCCACATTGCTTCTGCGTATTTCTGTATACTTGTCTTTTGCTTTGTTTTGTTCTTTTTTGTCGGTAAAATAAACTGAAACTGTACAAAGACCCTCAATATTCCCTTTGGAGGTTCTCGAACACGTATAAAAAAAAATGAAAAACGCCATGATTTATTGACGGCAAGGGCAAAGGGCTGGGGTTAGGGCTCGTTACTGCACTCCGGTTCACTCGTGCGCTGTCAAATGGTCCCGATATACAAAATGAAAAATGACTGCGGACAGACTATTCACGTCTAGACATCAAGCATCTGTTAAGATGGGACTTATCGCCTCTCCCTGTTCATGGAGTTGATTCAAGGTGTTGACGTCAATTCCGTGATGCCCTGCATGTTGCCGGGACATGTTTCAAAGGGGCCTTTCCACAGCTAAGGAGTCCGCCGTCACCTTGTCAACCGTGCGAGAAATGATGTACTTCACAAAAACAAAGAGAAGTTATTTTCGATTTGCCCCGCCCCCTACCCCCGAAAGTCCCCGACTGGACCGCTTCAAAGTACTCCCTACCCCCGGGCCCAAATGGCTGGACTTGTTCCTGTGGTTGGGCGAGGGATAGTAACAGGTCTAACTAATTGTACCGTGCATCAATGACAGTTTAGCTCAATCAGAAGCCGGAAAAGGGACCGATCCAGTTCCACACACGTGGAGGAAATTCGACAAAAAAAGCCAAGAATGACTTTAAAAACTAGAACTCCTTTAAGTGTTGCTGAGGAGCAGGTTATGGGCTTTTTTCCTACCCCTAATCCTACATCACGGGAAATTGAGAAAACCCTCAGGTTAGGCAAGAATTCGATAATCCTTCCATAATCATCCATTTTTTCACCGCGTGAATTGGGTATTTTTTTTAGCTTATTTCGAGGAAATACTTTTTGCTTCAAATCCAGGGTGGGCTTTCAAACACATTTTTTAAGCCAAATGGTTTTTGCGTGAATCTTTACGAACTTTTCGTATAAAAAACGACAAATACCCGAAAAAAATCTCGTGTTGTTTGTGGTGGTGGCATATTTCCGATAAATTCAGTTCAACGTCTCGCCATACATTTGATGTATTTCGTAACGCCCGTCTCGAGGCAAGCGTTCCGTCGAAATGCGAGCCCAAAAACAGGAGGTAAGCGGTCAATCTGTGAAAAGTAACGCAATCTCCGTCGTTCCTTTGAGAGCAGCCGAAGATGCTCTTGCCGATGCTGTCCTTGATGTTTTTTATTTCCAATAGCTAGGAAACCCATGTTAAGGTATGAATTACACTCGTAGACATCATCTGTCCGCTAAAGTCTAATTCCTGGACGCAGAAACGCTGTGTTTTTTGAAGTTTATTATTGTGCTTTGCCCTTTGACAACCTTGCGTGACTCGTGCGTTTGGTAGCAGATGATGGCTAAACCCTGCTTTTCTTGTTGGAAAACGGCTTTAAATTTTATCAGATCGCTCGATGAACACGTGTTGGTTTCTGATAGCTGATAACGTTAAACCACTGTTGCTCAAACTGATTTCTTATTGCATTTTTCTGAGTTTTTAGCATCGGCCCGCTGAGTCTGGAAAGCTCAAGTTTCAGAAAAGTACTACTTGTATCTTTTGGCCTCAAAAATTTTCTTTTAAGTTGCCCATAGCTTTGAAAACAGATTTTAAAAGAAGAGATAACGCTCTTTAATGTGGTATAAGACTCGTTACTGAAATCGAGGTACCAGTCGACGATTTTGGGCTTTGAAATTTGCCATTTTTTCATTGAACGAAAACGTTCAAAATATTGCAAATAATGAAAAATCTCCAAAATATTACACTTTCGTTTAAACTGAGTAAATCACCACTTAAAATGTGTGCAATTATGTACTCTTCTGAATAAGTTATTTGTTGTCCGCATTACAATGGATTTGAATTTTAAAACGATTTTTTTGTGACACATGCTCTCGGGCCTGGAAAACCCGGTCCGAGAGCCGCGAAACCAATAACCCCCCCGTACGTGGAAAATAATTATCGGATCCAAGTAAAAATTACATTTCTGTTAATAGCTTACCTAGTGCTACTTTGTGAATTTTTTTGAGAATTTTCGATTTTTCACTTTTGTAGACCTCTGGTCGATATTTACTGACATCCGCTCTTAATTGGCCATTTTTTTTACCTCATTTTTTTTTTGTTGTTTTGGACTATTGTTTGCGGCCGTCCGATGTGTTTATTTATTTCCTGCTGGCCATGTGTTTTTATTCCCAGTATACGAAAGCTGATGTGTTTATACTGTTTGCGGTGATCGTTAATTTTGTGTTTATTGTTTATTTTTTTCCTGCTAGCCCGATGGGCTTTACTTGTTTGCGTTCTGGGTTGTCTTTCTTTGCCAGCATTAAGTTATGTTTTTTCTCTCGAACTGGCCTTTTTTGCTGCTTTTAATGTGGCGTTGGTACTCTGTCCTACTTCATACATTTGCTTTACTTTAAAAGTTTTAGTCCTAGTTGTTTTACAGTTTCTTTCATCTAATTCTGTGCCTTTCAAAGTGTAGTTTTGAGGTCTCAGGTTTGGCGGTTGTTTTGAGGTTGGGTGTCCGCGGGTGTCTCTCTCCCTTTGGTATTTCAGTGTCTCGGAAACTATGGTTCATCCTTTTGGCCACCAGATTTTCCTATTCCTTATAATAGGAGATCTGTGGGCAGGACTGCTGTAAATAGTATACTTTGTAAATTGTTGAGAAAACAACCTTCTTTTCCGTGCTGTTGTAATAGGGGATAGAAAATAATTCCTTGCCTCCTCCCCACGAAAAAAATACAATTTTACCTGTCTCTGAGCATTTTCCGAAAAAATGTTAACTCTATAAAAAAACTGGGCTTTGCTTCCTGCGACCGAAGGGGGCTTCGGAGGCCCACCTCTACAACCTGCTTCAAAACTACAATGTACTCACGATAACGCCACCGCAATTGAAATTAAATGAAATTTTAGAGGTAAATGAAGCAGCTTCGACAACAAACACCAAGAAAGAGACAAAATTGGCTTGTCGGTGCTTACTAGTAGGTAGAAAAAAAATTTTCTCACTGAATTTGCAACAAAAACATAAAAAATTATCCCCGAAAAACTTTCAATTGAAACGTAAACAAACTCTAACAAAGTGATGTCTTTTATTTACAAAAAGTTCCTTTTTGATTTTTATCCAACTAATTTGATAAATACTAAAACAACGATCCCCCTCAGGGTCGGTTCATAGCGCTATATATATATCCACCACTATTCACCTCCCCTTCGGGGGATAGTTGTATTTAACAAATAGATTCCATGTTGCCGTGCGTCTGTTCAGTTACAGATCACAGATGACGTCAAAATGTGTTTAAAAAAAACAAACAAGTGGCACACGAGCCGCAGGCGAGTGTGTCACTGATGTTTTTACCGCATTTTGACGTCTTCTGTGATCTATTACTGAACAGACCCACGGCAACATGGAATCTTTTTGTTTTATACAATGATTGAGGACTTGTGCTAGTTTTAACCTGAGATCAGGCCATATTTTAGCGGTTCTCATACATTCTCTCTAACGGCTACCGCTAAAATTGGGCCTGATACAAACACTCTCACGTTTGTGCTCGTTACGGTCAGGTTTTGGCCGTAACCCTGATTGGCTGTTAGAACAATGCCACAAGATCTGATTGGCTATCGGAAACGCCGGAAGTTGAAAGTGTTTATTCCTTGCGTGGTTTTTTTTTTCGTGAATGATCCGCCGTCGGCGGAGAGAAAGGTCTATTTTGCTGTCTTTATTATTGTTTTATGGTCTTATGGTAGGAAAATATGCCTTAATATTTACCATGGAAATTCAGAAAATTCATATGGTTGTTCATTTCTTCTTTGGATTTGCTTTATTTACGGAACTAATGTGATTGTATCGCGGAGTTGAATCCCTCTGCAAGTTGTTGACCGCTAAAAAGGTGCTTTTCGATTTACCAACCAACTGGAGTGCAGATCAAAATGCTGTCCACCTTAAAAGTGGTTTCATTTGAAAGTTTAGCCAGGAACGGGGTAGGCAAGCGGAGGCTCAGTACAAAAGAAACTTCAATCGCCAACTGTGAAGTATTAGACGAAAAACATCGTATCGCTGTTCCAGTAATTTTTGTAGGCATTATCATAAAAGCTGGTGGCGCTAGTGTTAAGGTAACAGACTTCTTGTTTGCCTTCGAGTTTTGTAAAAACCAACCAGGAAAACTTTTGTCCTCGCTCGTTTGGCTGTTTGCTGTTTGTTAATTGCGATTAATAAATTTAGCGAGCCAAGTTTTTCGGACCTGCAGTAAAACAACAACACAACTAAGAAGAACTACAAAGTGTGTTTGTAATATTGTTTTTCGTTTTGTTTATAGGTCAGTTGAGCATGCAGTTTTAGAAGTGTCCGTTCGTTTTCCCAAAGTGGCAGATATTTATAAAAAAATTATTGTTTTAGACGTTTGTTTTTCTAGTAAATTCGCAAATTGCAAGTGTACGCACGGGACCAAGGCCAAGACCAAGTCCCTTGGCACGGGACTAAATCAGCAAGATTAAATGCACTTGAGAACTCGTTTGGTTTGTTCTAATATAATTTATATACCCTGTGAAAGAGTTTGCGATATTTTTCTCCACGATTTTTAAATATTTATGCACTGAAAATCGGGGGAAATTGCCGAGGAAAATATTAAGGCAACAGACAAATAGATATTTCAGTATTTTTAATTCGAGCGCGCCCAGCCAAAATTTAAAACTAAAACATCGTGTTGCCGTCTTTTCGAAAACTTTTTACCTTCTACGCCAACAGAAATAACCTCCAAGATCTCCTTTAATCTCGCAAGAAGTTAAATGTGATTGTGCTGATTTTTTTTTTAGTTGAAAAAAATAAAAGATAAAAGCTATTTTTCAACACAGCGAGTCTGCATTTTTCCCACGCATGAAAAATTTGCATACTAAAAAAACAAGCAACGGAAGTAGTTTTGGCTGGCTGATTCGGCAAATGTCAATCAATCAAAAAAGTGGGCGGAAGACGTTTCGTAGAAGGTTTGTATCAGGCTATGCTAGTTTAGGCAGTATTAATGTCCCAAATGCCATGTTTCTGCTTCTTCTCTTTTTCTTTATCTTACTTGTATACAGTTTCTTTGCAAAAATGTTCAACGTCTTTTCTTGCTCAAAGCAGAATAATGACTAAAATATTTTTGCAGAACAGCGAGTCTCGTAGCGATAACACACAATGGCAACTGTTGCGAAGATTTCTTGTAGTTTTGGCATTCTCAAGTTGTCAAGGGCTCTTTCTGTCTCTGCTTTTCCATTTTTCGTCTTTGTAAATAGCTCCGGTGCTAAGTTTTTTTTAAGCTTTCACTTGCTTTTATCCGAAATAATCTCACAAACATTTTCAAAACCACGCACCATGTTGAGCAAAACAGTCAAAAAGAGTTTTCCGGGACGTCATTCATGTATCTGTCCTCCGATAGATCATGCGCAACGACCAATCACTGCGCGCGTATTATCATTGTATGAAATAGTAAGGTGTCTGATAAAATCAAGAAGTTGGCTAACACATAAATAGTCTTTAGTAACGATAGCAGTGTTGTCATGATGACGTCATCTATTATTAAAGAAGAATCTGCAACCATCCGCCATCTTGGATCCGCCATTTTGAATTAATTATAGTGATTTACTAAAAAATAAATCGAGGTAATTGTGATAGAGAATCTGATCCATGTATAAAACGATTCTTAGGAAATAAAAACTCTACAAGTTATAAAATGCAGAGAGAACCACCACTGTTGAAAATTCAACCAAAAATCTGCCATTTAATTTGGTCATGTAATTTCTCAAATTTGTCACTAAAAAAAAGATTTTATTAAGAAGTAAAATAGATGTCATTGATAAAATAATGCAAAATTAAGTGTAACATAATAATATAATAAGTAAAAGGCGACGAATGCCGTATTACAAAAGACCATAACAGATTGGTGTATTCAAACCGACCAGCGAGTAAATATTTTCAGGCTACAGGAAGGAAGTGGGAAAAGGGAAGGAGTTAGAGACTGGCCAGGAGTGTCTTTGACCACGAACCATAATTCGTAAGTGATGACTAACTACCCTCAATTTGAAAAAGGAATAACAAATCAGTTGAGATGTTTCAACGTTTTTTTTTTTCGATTCTTAATTCCTTTCTTCCGAAAGAAATCCTAATTTTGCTGACGAAACTTTTGCGATGGAAGCAAAACTCCGAATTTAAATAAACGTTCTCTCCAACGAAAGAACTCACATATTTCTTGCTTTTAAAAGTTTTAAATGTGAGGTTGGCTGGTGCACCGATATCCAATGCTGGGCGAGTAGAAGTATTGTATGCTGGTGTGTGGGGAACGATAAGCGGTGGCTGGAATTGGGATGCTGCTCACGTGGTGTGTCGCCAGCTGGGGTACCCTGGAGCTCTATCATTTGGAAGCAGCAATCAGTTTGGGATCGGAAATGGTCCGTCGTGGTTTCAAAACGTGAGATGTCTGGGGAATGAATCCAGTTTTGAAGAATGTTCAAAAGATACCCTGGGGTATCCGAATGGCGACTACTCGTCAGTGGCAACGGTCCTGTGTAAATCCAAACCCCAGCCAGGTGAGATTAGTATAGAAGTGAACAATATTTTTTTATGTTTGATGACACTGATTGAAA
Source organism: Porites evermanni (assembly GCA_942486025.1). Lineage (NCBI taxonomy): Eukaryota > Metazoa > Cnidaria > Anthozoa > Scleractinia > Poritidae > Porites > Porites evermanni. Next base: position 231,821 of record CALNXI010000016.1, read on the forward strand.
GTTATCCTCAGATGAGCATTTTCAAAAAGCCGTGGCAGGTAGTAAAGGGTACACTGATTGCCCTACAGTCAGAAGATTTAGTCGAATTCAGTACAAAATCCCTTTCCCTTACCTCATTCTCTAACCTGGATTATTCTATAATCCTTCAGAGCTGTCAATTACCGGTTAAAAAGGGTTCAATAAACGGTTTTACATGTGATAAAGTTGCCAACCAATTTTGTGAGACTATATAAAAGAGCTATTTTGACGGTTCGCGAGAACAGATTCTCGGTTACTGCTAAAGTCCAGAAGTCAGTCCGGATGGTCTAACCATTTTGTGCGAAGAACCTCATGCTATTCCTGTTATTACGATCAAATTGGCCGACTTTGTTTCTAGATCATTTTGCTGGCGTAGAATTGCTAGCCGTGATTTAACTTAGTTTGCAGGGTGTTTAGCCTGTTTGAAAACGTCCCTGTGAGACGTCAATCACGGGCTGACACACGAAATTTTTCCAAAGGTCAAAACAGCGTCGACTTCACTCTATTCGCCAGGGCGGATAAAGGTTGGGCGGTGAAACGAGCGCTCCGCTCTTCATTTTATGTGTGATACGGAGTAGGACTAGCACGAGCGCTCTTTCCGCGCTTCCGGTGCGCTTGAAGGCCGGCAAAATTTTCCTTTTTGCAAACCGGAAATCCTATTTTCTTTCTGTAATTTCAGGCTACAATGTTAAATAGATAAATTTGTTTCATAACAATATCAATAAAAAGTTTCATATGTTTGTGTCTGTACGTCTATAAGTGCCAAAAATTGGAGTTTAATTTGAAAGTGTTGAATACCTCCTCCTTCCACTAAATATCACCTAATCGTCCTTATCGCCGTTTCGTTTGCAAAAGCTTTATCACTTCTTAACCTGAATTTTTACATATGTTAAAGGGGAATAAATTTTATACAACATAACAAAACATTAGATTGATATGTATTGATATAGTGGCGTTGTACTTCTTCAAACTTTGCTTCTCGAGTGCAACGCGCCATGGCGATTCGCGCAATGCGTTGCAAATCCGGCAACCGCATATAAACAAAATTTATTGAGGTTAGTTGTAAGGTTTTTCTCCGTTTTTCTCTCTAAAATAAACCAAGGTAAACAGTAAAAACTGAGGGGAAACTAATTTTGAAGTTTTTAAGAAACAGAAAGACGTATAAGATGTTTTTTTCAAAATTAAAAAGAAGGATGATGGTGATTGAAATTAGCATAATTTCACCTTGCACGAGCTGCACGCATTTATAAAACACACGTCATCTAGTTATGAAACACGATCTGCTGTCTTTTAGTTTTGCCATGGATGACATGGATGAGATTTTCCTTCGTGTTTTAGACAGTACTTAGTTGTTTTTGTTTTGGAATAACACCGACATTGGCGAGTAGCAACAAATTTGCAAAACATTAGCTACCATTGTCTTCAATTTTCCTGGAACGACTGTAACCCCAGATCAGAGAAATGAAAAACTTAGGTTATGCAATATTTTGGGGGGTAGACAAGGTGTATGATGAGAATGATGTGAATGCCCAAAAATCACAACTGCTCAACTGATCGTTGTGTTATGGCCAACCTCGTCCCCAGGGCGCTTTTCCCTGAAAATTTTCTGACTGTGGGTATTTAGTTTGTTTAAGACCCTTCCCGGCTGCCAGGCATATAACCAAAGCGTTTTCTAAATTTACTGAAAAATACAATTGACTCTAAATGATATGTCCGTCTTTTTGAAAGGCCAACGTCTGAAATTATCCGCCATACATGCTTCCGTTTCCATCAGCCTTCGCACGCCATGCTTTACAACCTGCAAAGTGGTCAGACAGTTTGTTCTTATAGTCAATAGGCCGCTTCTGAGTTCCAAAAACCCTCACTTTCAAAATGAGGCTAGGTGCACAACCTTTCTTGTGAAAATGAGTTTTATTTGCATGTGAATAAAAAATGATTTCCATATCAAAGGCTGAGCACCTACCCTCGTTTTGAAACAGAGGCCCGGGGGAACTCGGAAATAGACTATTGCCGGAAAGTTTGGATTAAAAGTAGATTTGTGAATCATTTCATGCAAGTTTTTAAAGTTTATTGTCAGAGTTTTAAGTTTTATTGTCAACAGCTTAGGAGTTTTACTTTCAAACTTCGCTAAATCTATTTATAATAAAGTTCAGATAGAACTTGCACTCTGATAGTTTGAAAAGGTGTGCATCAGTTTAGAGTATAAAATTAACATGAAGCTAAAGCTTTCACGCCATCTGCCAATAGTTTTGTTTGAAACTTTAATAAAAAATTAATGCGTGAGGAATTTAACGGCTTCTTTATCATAAAACAAATAAAGAAGCCTTTCAAGACTGTACTCCGTTTTGTTCTGTTGTAAAGCGCTCAGGAAGCGGCTACAGAACTCAGGGAGAAACACTCAACTACGTCTCGTGTTTTCCTTACGACTTCTTTCGTGCTCTAGCCGCTTCCTAATGCACCTATCAATGGTTTGCCCAAGGATGGGGGGGGGGGGGGGGGGAGTTTTTTTACTCAAAAAAAAAAAAAAAGCCTGTTGTACGTTGTTCTTCTTTTGTTTGGTGTGTAGGAGGCGGGAGGGGGGGTCGCGCGAAAAGAGAGAAAAGCACCCCACCCTGCGGTTTTTTTTTCTTTCCTTTTTGTTTCGCCGCCTCGCGGCCTTCTACGCACCTTACAGGTTGTTGGCGGGGGGGGGGGGGGGGGGGGGGGGGGCAACCCACGGAAATTAGACGTAGTGAAGCGCACGTGGGTAGGGAATTTGACATCCTCATGTCCCCAAGGTGGGAAATTTGACTCAGCCGCCACCTTGGAAAGTGGAGGACCAGGGAATGAGTGATAAGACTGATAAGAGGTCCGCCAACTTAGAAAATATCCATTAATACCCCATAGCTATTGGATGAGTTTCCCACATTTTGGTGTGTTCATTTCTTTGTGAAGGACGGCAGAACGAAACTTGCTTTTCAAGTTTTGAAGTTTTATGACAAAAAAGTATTTTGTCCCTCAGCATTGAGAACCAATACTTGCCGCAAAGTCTCGTTTTGAAAATATGCTTTCTATATACTTACATTTTTTCACCACATGCTGGCGTGCCCTGCCACAAGTTTTTGATAAAGTGAAAGATCAAAAAATCATACTTAAAAACATGAAAGATTCCTGGAATTCTGTGTTAGATTTGCTAGTATATACTCAAAATGTCCAATTAAATGAAATTCTGGACCAGAGGTACAAAACACCAGCCTTTACATTAGACATTAACCCTTCTTGATGATGGCATGTCATGTTCTGACATTGCACATTTTGCATTGCTGTATAAACATTGTGTGAAACAATTCAAAGGTACTTTAGGGAGTATAGCATGGGTGTTAATCCACGCTAAATATCCAGCAAGAATTTGTCTTCTACACTCAGTGGGGAAAAACACAAAGTTTGTGGGTACCGTTATTTTGTCTCCAAGTAATGACTCTCTGCGGACGCTCAGTGCTGCAATAAAGACTGTTGTGATGAGTGCCTATTAGTTCCCCCAGGGATGTGATTATGACTCAAAATGGAGACCCAAAGGGTGGGGAAATTGACAGTTGAAAACTGAAAATGTCAAAATTTCCGTGGGTTGCCCGCCTCCGGCCACCATCCTGGGGCAAATCATTGATAGGTGCATAAGTGCTTTACAACCGCTTAAAGCACAGGCAAGGCTTCTTTACTTGTTAACTGATTGTTTTGCATGAATACTTCCCATAGCCTCCCCGCAGACGTCCTTTGGGGTTCGTTTGTCACGCATTCATTTCTCCCCCACGGACGTCTGCTAAACACAGCCGACTTTTACGTTCTGGATTGTTTGAATAAGCCAATAAGCGGTTAGTTATTGTGTCACGATCAGCCAATCACGCGCTGTGATATAAGTGATGTCTTTGTATTCTCAAGTGAATTATTTATTTGCACCGCTATCTTCTACCTGAGACGACTCAAACGTTTTGAAAAAATCACAGAAACGATGCAATAAAGCTGCAGTCAGCTGCATATTTTTTTCGGAAGTTGTGGCTATAAAATAATCTGCTTTTCTTTGAAAGACTTCAGACAACAGTCTCCCACACGAGCGCGGATCGGTTTTCAGCGCGGTCGAAACCAATAATTACTATTACCTCTGCATATATTCGAAGTATTACAATGTAAGAAAAGAGAACTTGTAAACGTGTATACGGAAGATATTCAAAGCATTCTTCGAAAACAAAGGCCGTTTCCTTTTTTGCGAAATGTAATTCCACCAAGGTCATGGGTCGCGGACCAAGGACCAGTACGCAAAATTTGGTTATATTTTTTCAAGAGTCGGTAAAACAAAAAATTCGAAGTCTACAGCAATGTACTTCCAACGGCAGAAAAAGGTTTATCTGAAAACTTGTTCTGCAAAAAGGCACGTCCTCCCGTTGCGTTTTATTTATTCACAAGCTTAGTAAACATGACCACGGTGCCGCCGAAGTCCAAACTTCAAGCTAGAACGACAAATTAACCTACCTGTCAACAAACTTTAATCTCGCTCCTTCAAAGAAAGAAAGAATGCTTATAATCAATAAATCATTGAACCTTTTATTGTTCATTGTATTTTATTTCTCGACGAAATATTTAATCATGCTCGGGAAAGTCGCCGACCAAGGACCACATACTAACTGTACAAGTCACTCGCTAACATTTCCTCCGCCGATCGATCTTCAAGTAATATATCAAACATGAGATGCAGTGTTTCATTACCAGATGAAACACCGAGAAGAGAGTTGAAAATACGACGCGCAGCGGAGTATTTTTGACGAACTTCGAGGTGTTTCATCTGGTGATGAAACACTGTGTTGAATGTTTGATATTTCTTCTCAAACAAAATCATTTTTGAAGGAGAAATTAAGGATGCAAATACTAAGCAGTGTTTCATCCGATTTCCAAACACTCATTAAACATTAATTTCCTTTGTATTTTCTTAATGAATTATTAATGAGTTTGAGAACCAAGCTTCTGGGCTTGCGTAAACAACAGAGAAAGTCCCTCTCTCGACAACCCTCATATTCTCTTTGCTAATATCACTGAGCGTTACAGCAGGAATACCAATATTTTCCAGCTTTGTAGATTGATCTTTCAAGATTTACCAGGGAAGAAACAACAACAACAATAATGTCCAGTAGTTCCACGCACTGTGTCGCAAACAAGCAGCAAAGCTTGATAGATAAGGGATTTGCCAAATCCCGTCGGCAAATTTATGAACTCATCGGTCTTCGCTATAAAATTTGCAGGATAGCTTCCCTCTGATACTTGTTTAACTCTGTATTAATTACAAATATCTCGCACACTCGATCAAAAGCCTCACCGATCGTGCGAATCTTAAAAAGCGGCTCGGGTTACGTTTTACAAAAATCCGTAAACGGCCTGTGATTGGTGAACGTAAAAGTCGGCTGGGTTTAGCAGACGTCCGTGGGGGAGAAATGAATGCGTGACAAACGAACCCCAAAGGACGTCTGCGGGGAGGCTATACTTCCCAGCGAGAAAAACTTTCCTAATCTCATTGGGAGAATTTGGAATTTTAAAGTTAATTTAAGCCTAAATTTCTAAGCATTTATGTGCTCGTGGTTATTTTGTCACTTTTCTCAGATTGCTTTTTCTTTAATTAACATATTTATGCACTTACACAAAGCGTCATCTGAAAATTGCTCTACTATGAAGTGTTCAAGCAATGGGACATGCATAAACACCTCATTTGGTCCTATATGCAACTGTTCAGAAGGATTCACAGGTCCAAGTTGTGAAATAAGTAAGTAAAAACAAGGGTAAATTACAGTTTTAATTTGTAATAAGTGGTATGTACTCAGTTAGGTTTGCTCGATTAGCGCCAACCCAGGGTTAAAATTTAACCCGAGTTTCTTTTTCTTTTGGTCTAAAGTATTTTCCCGGGTAATTTCCTCTCTTCTTTTTAGAGCATCCAATCATCAAATTGTTGGCAGAAACAATAAAACTGAATTTGCTTCTCAAGCTTTCATAAAATCAAATTTCGCACTAACCCTTTGAACAATCCGGTCCTGGTTTACAAGGCTTAATCGCAATGTTTTGTACGACACGTCTTTAATCCTTTTACACCCAGCACCAGCCCGTGCAAAATCAAAAATCATCTCATTTATTTGTATTCTTAAGGGACGCGATCAATAGAGAGAAGCCGTTACGTCACGTTGCCATGGTAGCAAACTTTGGGGGTGACAACAAAGCGATGAAGTCACTTAAAAGTCTTTTCGCACTATTTCAAACTGCACCGATCTTATTCAATTTCATTTAATTTGGCAAAATTTTCTTTGGGACCGTGTCTATCGTTATCTAAGTTTAAAACAAGAAAGCGACAACTTTTGTGTTTTGTTCACCTACTCCATAAAGCGGGCTCGTGCAATTAGGAAGTTTCCAGTGTCATAGTGGTGCAACGGCGGCAAAGAAATGTACAAAATAGCGTGATGCACGTGCAAAGTGGTAGTTTGTTAATATAAACATATTATTTTTTGCCGTTCTCCTTGCCGTCGCCGTCGCCGTCGTCGTTGGTTTTGATGTCATCCAGAAATAGTGCTACCATGGTAACGTGACGTCACACTTCTCCTCTCTATTCAACCAAAATTTCCGGTTAGAATTTTGGTTGAATGGATCGCGTCCATTGGTTTTCTAGCCTGCGAACGGCAGACGTTTCTCCTCACTCGTCGCCGCTCAGGGACTTTTCGCGAAGAGGAATGCCTGGGAATCAGCGACAGAAATTCCATACTGATGACGTAAGACAGTGGTTACTTAATAAATCCGGTAGTCATGGGGTTCCCAATGCAAATTTGTTCAATTTTACGTTTCTCCTGGTTGATTTTGGAAAAGTGTTGTGTTCATCTGCGAGTGAGCTCCAGCAAAACTCAAATGCTTCTTCTAGAGAAGACTATATTCCACAAATATTGACTGTTTTGTAAGAGATTCATCGCGTTTCCATTTGACCTTAACCGCCTTTTGTCTTTTGTCTGTCATTCGTAAACAATAGCTAGGACAATGAAACTACTCCGTCGACCAATTAGCGCTTCTGACCGGATTTCAGACAGATTTTGCGTCATCAGTATGGAATTTCTGTTGCTGAGTCGCAGACGTTCCTCCTCCCGAAACGTCCCTCAGTGGCGATGAGCGAGGAGAAACATCTGCCGTTCGCAGGCTATTGGTTTTCAAGTGATGTCAAAAAAATCGCAAGGACTTTTAAGGTTTTAGCTCCATCTAGCAAAAGATCTTTTAAAAATAAGTTTCTGTACAAGTTGTCAACGTGATAGCGTTTTCCGTTTTTAAAATATAGCTCTTTCTAATTTTCCAAGTTTACTCCGAGTAACATTAATAGGGGCCTTAAAGCCCCGTGCAAACGGACGCAACATTGTTGGATGTTACATGTTTCGTCCGTTGCACACCCTGTTGCATGTTTTTGGATGTTGTTGCGTGTTTGAAACCAGTCAAACTTTTCAGCCAACAACTCCCAACATTTCTTTTGTTCCTTGATCGCTGAAGCGTAGCGCAACAGTGTTGGATCAGTTTGCACAGCTCTTCCAACATTGTTGGGGCCACGCACGCTCATTACGCATGGATTACAAAGACTTACGGGTTGTATGCTTCCCACGATGAACTGCAGATCCCAACATTGTTGGGAGTTGTTGCATCCGTTTGCACACCACTGCCAACATGCGCGCAACAACTCTCAACAATTGTTGGCGCAACAATGTTGGGACTTGTTGCGTCCGTTTGCGTGTAGCCTAAGATCCGTCACCGGCAACGTCCATGAAAACGTCGCTGAAAAATAGACTTCGCATCCTTTTAAACTTTTTGGCGATTATCCCAATTCGCCCTGTTATTAAAAAGAAGTGAATTTTGATTGGAGCTGAAGAGAAGGGACCGCGCCCGAATTCAGACAAAAATGGTAGAATTTATCGCCTTGCCGTTCCTGTTCTCAAGTAAACTTAAAATTTGGCCATTTCACGTCGTATTTGAGCAGGGACAACAAAGAAATGTGCCAAAAAGCGTGAGGCACGTGCAGAGTTGTTGTTTTGCAAATTAAACTATTGCTTTTTTTAGGTTCTCGTCGCCGGTCACCGTCGTAGTTTCGTAAGGTCCCTAATATGGCGACCGAGAAGGCCGTCACACACGCTAAAAGATAATTTTAGATAAGATAAGATAAGATGTTTGCATTATTTCCGGCCGCCATATTTGAGCTCCTCGGAGGAGCACAAATATGGCGTCCCCATAGTGAGCCCTATAAACAGTATAAATTTCTGTTACATGTTTTGAAGAACAACTCAGCAGAGGAAACCTGCACAGACGTTAGACTAGGCCAGGTTGTTAATTTATCGATATTCTATAATATCTGAAATTCTTAGCTTCAGGCATTCCACGGTTTTGATTTTAGTTTTTGATGGCGTGACAGTGAAAACCACCAAAATAATTTTTTTTTCTAATTGCATTTTGTTACTTCGTTGTTTGTCCCGAATCACTGTCCCTAGAACTTCGAAAAATAATGTTCCGAAAGACTGCCTATCCCACCAAGTATCCTGAAATAGACAAAAATAGACAAAAAACACTGGTCGCTATTAAAAAAAGAAAAAATAGTTTGTCAGTTACATTAGATAGAAAAAAAAACATTTCCCTTGCCTTGTAGGCAACATAGAGTCATTAGCTTTAAATTTATATCATTTTGATATGTCTTAAATGCTAGTTTTACATGGTGTTTTCAAAGTACTATTACCAGCAACTAAGAACACTGGTAGTTTAAGAACCGGTGTGAATCGGATGGGGCCCTGACTTTTTGTCAATTGTGCATGGCAAGCCAGGAAAGTATGTTGCAGAGGGACACACGCACATCATTCTTCAGGTTCAGAATGGAACTAGATTACAGCAGCTAGGCTTTGCCTTAGAAAAAAGAAAAGCAAACGGTACTCAGAAAGAAATTCACTAGTGTCTATCAAATGTTTCAGGAACACTAAGCCAGTGCACGTCTTTACCGTGTCAAAATGGAGGGCGCTGTTTTAGCGATGGCTTTTCGTATCTTTGCACATGCCCAAAAGGACTTACAGGACAACACTGCAAAGAAAGACTAGTTGTGGGTAAGTTGTAAGTTTGAGATTTCTGTCCAGAATTCAGACAAACATTCAAATCATTATGATTTTCAGTGGAAAAGATAACCATGTGTGGCCGTTCTTAAGCCTATGTAGTTTGACAAATGTATTATCCCTTGGAAAACATGAGAAGTGCTTTTTGCCCTAATTTTAATAATCTAGCTAAAACTAAACTTGTACTTCACTGTAACGGCCCTAGTTTCGGGCAAAAACTAAATCTTTAGATGAACATTGCAGGCTTTATTCAGCTAGAGTTTTAAAAAGCGAGCACCACAATTCGCCTGTCACGGCTATGCCGCTGACGAGTCTATCAAGCCTTTGCTTCACAGTTGGGATCTTAACAGTTACCTATATGTAATGAGTAACACTTTGTACAAAGGTTATGGCGCATTCCTTTTTTTTTCTTTTTTTTTCTTTTTCTATCTTGTATCATCAAAGCCAGCAACCCGTGTCAGAGCAACCGATGCCCTGAGGACAGTTCTTGTTATCACAATGACACTCACTTTACCTGCGTATCACATGCACAAGAGGACAGCAACACAAAGAATGGTGAGATTTTCTCCACTACAGTGATTTTTCAATTTTCCTGGTGTTAGTCAGTCATTATGCTGTGATACGGGTATTCTTTACTGTCCTTGCATCCTTTCTATTGCCTATATGTAATTAGTAACACTTTGTACAAAGATCATGGCGTGTTCCTTTTTTTTTCTTTTCTTTTTTTTTTTTTACTTATATGTAATGAGTAACACTTTGTAAAAAGATCATGGGAGTTCCTTTTTTTGTTTTTTTTTCTATCTTGTATCATCAAAGCCAGCAACCCGTGTCAGAGCTACCGATGCCCTGAGAACAGTTCTTGTTATCACAACGACACTGACTTTACCTGCGTATCACATGCACAAGAGGACAGCAACAGAAAGAATGGTGAGATTTTCTCCAGTACATTGATTTTTCAATTTTCCTGGTGTTGGTCAGCCATTATGCTGTGATACGGGTATTGTTTACTTTCCTTGAATCCTTTGTATTGCGACATTTACTCAAGTCTTACACCTCAAAGGTGAACAAAACGCTCTAAAACACCAAAAGTATATTATATTTGCCCTGCAAGCCTCAGCTTCTCCCCTCCCCTAGATCCCCCACTGAAATGCATTACGGAAAATAATGAAGTGTTAATAATAAATAATGAAAAGAAAAAAGACAGCAGATGTTTAATGGTACACATTAAATTAATTGACTTTGAGGAACCTAATGAGGAAAATGGATTCACGGGTGTTGTTCGTATGTTTCATAGCTCAATCTACCTCAACCAGCGAAAAAACAGTCCCTGAAACTTACTTCATCATGGGCCTGTCAGTTGCCGTTGTACTTGTGTTTGTCTTTGCTGCTGTGACTGGCTGTCTGATCTTTAAAATCCGTCGGCTGAAGAACAATCAGTCAAACCACTCGAGGGCTGTTTTTAGTAACAGGGCGTATTGCACTGACTCGGAAAGAAAACCTGATGACGAGGCGTCAATAAACGAAGTCGACCTAGACATGGTACCAAGTCCAGGTAGTCCGGGTCCTAAATCTTTCATCTACGAAAACCCTTCTCGCCCTCTTCCACCAGTTCCTCAAACCAGCAACACAAAGGCAGGACCACCATGTTCCTCTGCGAGGCAAACAACCGAAAGTCATTATGACAATGGGACCAAACCAGGACAAGCTGAAAGGCATTATATGGGATTGACAACTAAATACGAGAGCATTACCAGGCCATTTTCCCCTGAGCCAAGCAACTACATGTCTTTGTCGCCAGAGAGATCAGAAGCTGGTTCGTATGCAGCGCTTGCAACTGCTCGTCCGCAGACGCCAAGACCAATGAAACCGCAACAGGGAACCCACAAAAGAAAAAGTTAAGGAAGAGATAGTGACACTTACGTCACGAACACACAGGGCTAATGCTAATACGTGAAACAAACAAACCAAACTATTTTTAATTCCACAACCTGAAGGAGGTTTACAGGGTGCAACTGAAATGCTATTCAGTTTAGCATTTAGATGTAGGAAGTATATTTGCGATCATTATTCCTTTCACTCATAGTAAAAACATAACGTGTAGAATTCTAAACGCAAGGTATCACAAAAAATTGACCGTTTTTACATTTACCAATAATACACCTTGTTTACTCCCCAAAATTTTGCGTGAGAATTGTTTCCAATTTCTCCTTGGTATTGGCATTCGTTCCAAGAATGAAATTTAAGGCAATTTCCTAATTGCCCAAAACCTCTGTTTCAAAGTTCAAAGTGTGAAACCATTGATAAGAAACTGTTTTTTTTCTTTATTCCCATGCAAATAGAATTTTTTTTTCAAGAAAGGTTTAGCATCGTCTTTAAAGTGAGAGTTGTTCTGAACTCGGAAATGGCCTATTGAAGACTGCTTAATATGCACAATTTTGAAGGATAAACAAGTTGTACTGTGGGAGAAAGTGAAAATGGTTAGTGTGAAAAGTATAGATTATAGACTTGAACTATTAACCATAATGTTATTAGGTACATTTTTAAACAGTCAGTTATATAGAATTTAAGTTCATGTTTGAATATAGACCCCAGCCGGGTAAATTTCGAACGTTAATTGGTATTTTAATATCACAGGCGTATCAACTGGCCAAGTGGTAAATGTTATCTGTCATGTCATACTGGATTGTACTTTTCGAGATTTTCTATCCAAGGAAAATGCACGGCCGTATTGAACTAAGAGACGATGCGTTAAATCCAGTTTAACTTCACGCCTTTGAATTTTAGATTTAGTAATAAATAAATATATATTTTTACACTTCTATAATCCCATTATATCGATACCATTTAGCCATCCATCTTGGGATAGAGGCACAATTGCCATTATTATCATTTCTGTGCTTTGTAAAAGCGGGTTGCATTTTTATTCAAGCAGTTTCCATTTTTAATTTAGAAGTAAATTAAAATACGTTTTCAAATGATTATGTGATTGATGTGTTCAATACTTATTATCACTTGCTAAGAAACATACCCGTCCTTCGTCGTAGGCGAGTGACCCTTTATTTGCACATTTTCTAACTGTAAAACCTACAAGACAAATTCTGATAAAAATCAGAACCTCGATGCTCCTTCGGGTATCGTGATAAGGCCTCCGCCATATGTAGAATTTTTTGGCTCGTGATCCGCTCCCCACAGGATGGACTCAGTCTATTACACAACTGTGTTCAAAGCGTTAATCTTCTCATCATCATCATATACATCGTCATCAAAAATGTCGCAATTCCAAGAGTGGTTTTGCGTTACTATGCTGACTGGGCAAGCACTCGCTTCTAAACAAATGATTTTCTTGAAGAAATACCTCATGAAAAATGCTCAAAATAAATTTATAGATCTTCTAAATTTTCACAATTTTCGCTGGGTCACTCACCATATCTCCTTTTCCGTGCGCTCGCACATTGCAAAAATTAATTGAAATTAATCATAAAGGTTAAATACACTACTTCCTTAATAGGGTCGCCAAGCTTCGCCAAACAGAGTAACAATCAAGCCTCCCGCTTTACCCTAGCAGCCGCAAATTTCGCTTTTGTTTCTGATGAAAACGAATGAGATGAGAATCAACTAAAATATTTATCGTTTTACTTAACTATCGCCCCATGCAAGGGAGTCCAAGACACTCTTGGATTCTGTATTCTACAGCATGGATTTCTAATTCCAGGTACTGAATACTGAATCTTTATCACAGATACTTGGATAACAGATTGCACTCTTTGTACTGTTGGGTTGCACTCTTTGAATTAGTTTCTTCAGCATTGAACTAGCTGATTCACACTCAATCATAAGTTTATACCATTGTACTCAACTTTATGTTCGCCTTTCTCGCTAGCTCTTCAATCTCTCTAAGGCCATCAAGAGATTCTTTAATTTTCCTTCGCAGCATGGAGTTACTACACTTAGCCTCTAAATCATTCTCCCTCATTTCGAAGCATTCTTTATTCCAGTCATTGAAGATGTCTTCCAATCGTCTAAAATTCATTTTTAAGTTGTCAAGAATATCATCTCTGATTCTTCTAAACCTTGCACTGGCGTACTGTAGTTCCCAATAAACAACTCTGACATCACTTCCTGCTGTCGATGAAGTTTGATGACCGAACTTTAATTTGAATCAAATGATGTGATATTATTGTTATTTGTTACTTCATTTGCAGGGAGACAGGGGATGCCATCTATATTGTCACGATGCCTCATCTAAGAAAAAATATCATTAAAAAAATTATCATTAGAATTACTTTTTTCCTGGTTAAAGGGTCTACGTTACTCAGTTTAGCTCATTACGTGTGGTCATTCGCTATGGAACCTCACCTTAGAAATTTCTGACAAAAACACAGCTTCGTGTAAAACAGATATAACTGATATTAATGTCTTAACGTTATTATATTAAACGTTACAACAAAAAAGAAAAAGATTTGAAAAACTGTCAGACTTTTTAAAAAAACACCATCGCAATCCGCTTTAATTTTCTCTAAGTTTTTCCATTCGCGCCTTCTTTGTATGTTTTTTCTGTGTTATTCATATCCTCTTTTGAATGTATTGAGCGGTTATTGTTATGTTTCAGCCAATTTCCAGGCAATTCCAACTGGTTGAATTTGTCATAAATTTCTAAGCATAGCTCCGTTAACTAGAATAAGATTATTCCGCTTCAAGCTAATATAATGGTGATAGGAATGAGTGGAGTCCAGTTCGGTCGGTAATCATACGAGTGATTAACAAAATCGGACGACCGCGTAGCGGGAGTTTGATTTGTGTAACTCGAGTAAAATTAAAGACCGAATTGGACGACACGAAGTTCTGTTGCCAATTAATCATAACTATAACAAAATTTATGATATTTTGAGCTCCTCTAACAAAATTAAAACACGGGATATTCCGATTCAATACCAATTCAAGTGCCCGCCTACGATGGAGCTTACTGTCCAATTACTTGGGCATGACGCCTACTGTTCTATTAGTATAGGTAATAGCATGATTTGAAGTGGTATTTGGCTTAAATACCACGAGTGATATTTCGAAATTTTTATACGTAATTTCACGAGCCGATAAGCTAGTGAAATTTGAGACAATTTTGAAATATCACGAGTGGTATTTATGCCAAATATCACGTACAAATCATGCTATTATTTGTTTATACTACTACCCGCAAAAGGTTTGTTATTTTCACATGTAGGTATTTCAAATTAAGCTGAAATACCACTCGTCTAAGCCAATCAAATTGCAGAAATTTCTCATGTAGTAGTAAAAGTATAGGTAACAGCATAATTTGTAGTGATATTTGGCATAAATACCACGAGTGATATTTCGAAATTGTTCTCCTTAATTAATTTTAAGAATTTTGAAATATCACGAGTGGTATTTATGCAAAATATCAAGTACAAATCATGCTATTATTTGTTTATACTAATACCCGCAAAAGAATTGTAATTTTCACATGTAGGTATTTCAAATTAAGCTGAAATACCACTGCTCTAAGCCAATCAAATTGCAAATTATTTTCAACCTCTTTAGCCTCTTCTATCCACAAAATATTTCAGTAATGCCGGTTAGGCTACGCGGGTCACAGTCACCAAATATGGGACAAATAGAGGTTCATTGCGCTGGAACGTGAGGTTCAGTTCAGTCATCAGGATGGGACATTAAAGACGCCACAGTCGCGTGTAGACAGCTGGGTATCATTCAGCCTCGCTTTCATGTAAGTCTTCGAGGGAAGCGTCCATGAAAAGGGTGGGAGAGAAAGGGACTTTGGGCTCTTTTCTTCCCCTCCCCTTTCCCCTCAGACTTCTGTCTCTCCCCTCCCTTTCCTGTTTCCCTTCCTCCTCTTCCCCCTTTTTGTGCCTGCCTCGTTGCCCAGTCCCTGTACGGCGCGTTTTTCCATACCTTCTTAGTCAATGCATTTCGGAGGCCTAGGGACAAGTCAACCTGCCTGGTAGGCTACCCCAAAATGTCGTCAGACCCAACCCTGTCGCTGACTCTATATAATAGGCTGATTTAGCAGCAGTAGGGGAACGTCAGTTGAAGACGGCGCGCGCAAATCAAATAATTGGCTTGACCAATCGCGGAGCGACAAATTGGGCACCGGAAGTCGTGTTTAGTCCTTTCCGCGCGCTTTCCCGTCGTCGAACGACGTTCCCGTTCTGTTACTACATCAGCTTAATGTTTCTTATGAGACTGACCATTTAAAGTAGTAAAAAGCTCTAACGAGCAAAGGTTAAAATGTGTCAGTTTTACGCTAAACCTTTTGGACGTTTTATGGCTATAGGGGTTACAGTAGTTTCACAGATCATTGGCTATCCTTCGCTATCTTTTGAAATACGCGAAAAACGTACGTCTGAAGGTAACATTGAGAGACACGGAAGAGGAGGCTGACAAAGTCTGTAGCAAGGTACAAAGAACTTTTGACAACGCAGTTGTAAAACTACCCGCGGTTTCTTCCTTTGACAAATTTGATCACTTTGAACTACGCCCAAGACTTTGGAACTTTTTTTTTGGACTTTCAAAGTGGGCTACAGTCACGAAAGTCGAGTTGTCCTGTGTCTAACACTTTAATTTCGGCCAGCCTTTGTGAGCACTCTCAACTATACGGTCTGTCTTATCGCTGCAAACACTGACAAAAGAATATTAAGTTGTGATTAGGGACTGGTTAAATAACTTTCGACCTATTTGACAGCGAACCAACTCAAGATAAAGAGGGATCTTTACCACCAGCGTTATGGGACTATGTCATGCTATTTGCTATCTTTTTAAAAAAGCCAAAACTTTTTTTTGCATCCGTTGAACTCCAAAAGTAATAGTCCAGTTTTGTTATTTTAGACCATAATTTGATATTGATATTGTTTCCCGTCGTCTGTTGCAATGGATTGCAAGGATTAAAAATGGATTGAAACTTAGGCTAACAACAAGATACATGACATACAGCAACCGGATGATTACGAGACTGGTTCAGATACGGAAAGTGACGAAGAAGATGACTTTGAAGTAGTTTTATAGCAGGACATGCATGATCAGTACGTGGCTGGTGCGTCTCGGTCTATGAGGCCGGTGTCCTCTTTTTTTTTTGTAGTACTGTAAACTTTCTAAAACATTTTTCTATTAACTTAGTGTCTCCAATTAGCTTATGTATTAGCTAAACACATCAACACTTAAATTAAGTTGTGTTATGTTCTATATTTTCAGTTACTTATAAATTGTATTAGTCGGGTGGAGTTTATGTGAATGCAATTTACTCCTTGATTTTAGTAGGAACCTCCCCCAAAAGTGATGATTGACGTGCTTAAGTAAAGAAAATTCAGGTTATGACTAGGTCTTTCCCGATTGCGCTGAGCACCTTTTGAGCACTTTTTTGAGTTTGGAGCACTGTTTTGCATTTTGAGCACCCTTAAGCACTTTTTTGTACTTTGGGCAACATTTGAGCAATATTTCACATTTCGAGCAAATTTCGAGCAACATATGTCTTCTAAAACGTTTTAAAGCAAAAACGGTGTGTCGCTCGCAACGAGAATCGTGTTCCAGGTCATAAATTTGAATAACTAATGATGTTGTCAAGAATAAAAGACCGTTGTCATGGAAAGACACGTGGACTTATCCTTACTGAGCGTGAGAACAGAAGTTTCTGAATGGCTGATGTATCATGCGTATCAGCGTTTGTCATCTCAAATTTCTAAATCATCTGATGTCTAGGCTTTGCACTAGTACTGCTGAATTTATTTACAATTCGTAACCGGCTTTAGTTTTTTAAAAATATTATTGTTCTATATTCTATCAACCTTTCGTAACAACCTGTCGAATAACACTGCGCAAAATAGATTGTTAATTACTTCAGTAAAAATTGACATATTTACGAAAAGCTTAGAGGTAACTGTTCACAACTTTTAGCACTTTTTGAGCACTATTTTGAGATTTTGAGCACTTTTTGAGCACTTTTTAGCCATTTTTGCCAGCACTTTTTCAGGATTTTACGAGCGCAATCGGGAAAGGCCTACAATCAGGGACAAAAGTAGTTGACACACTTGTTTAAAACGGCTGCTTTTAGCAAATATTTAATTCATCTATTATTTCATTCTTTTTAAACGTCGTAAATCCCCTCACCCCCCGAATCAATGTTGTCTGAAGTAAAAAAAAGACTTGAGGGTCCAAAATTCAACATTGATTTTGGGGGGGAAGGGGTGTGGGTAGACAGGGGAAGGGGATAAGTATATCCACTATGCAAAAAGGGGCCATTTTACGGAAGTGTGTCAACACTTTTGTCCCTCATTGTAGTTATGACGAAAAAATATTCGTTGTAAGAAAGTGAAAGTTAATAGCTAACCAAAATTAGTAGTTAATAACTGATATTTGGCCGAAAAATAAGTAGTTAACTGAGAATGGGCCATTTGCTCGATGACATCATTTACTACTATGACCAGAATCCTTCATGGTTTTTCTTTCTTGTGCAAATTATGGTTTTTGTCATTTAAATCTCGCTGGGATTACAAAATTTAAATATGAAAAGAAAAACGAAAAGGATTCTGGTCGTAGTAGTAAAATGACGCCATTGTGCAAATGGCCTATTGGGTACGCCATTAGCACCCTCTTATCTGTTCCGTTGCATCTAACTCAAGAAAAAAGGCGCTGTCGCCGTGATCTAATTTGCATAAGGTATTTCTGCGCTATTCTAAAGTTTGATCTGCTCCCTCTGACATGGCAGGCCGGTTTCCCTGAGAGAGTTACCATGATTTTCTGAGATACTGATGCTGGGCACATGACAACAGCACTTTAAAATTTTATCGCACAGTAAGTAAATTTTCCCTTAATTTCTTTTTGTTTAAAATGAACTGGCCTTTGCTACTTACTTACGGGAATATAATAGGCATTGGCCTGAAGCCATGCATGGACACTTCAACACCGCGGACCACATTAAGAAGATCCAGGCTATCTGGTCAGTTAATAGGAACGAAATCGTGTCAAAGTTATGTTTGTTTGAAACTGAAAGAAGTTAAGCTTATTAAGAGCGAAGGAGAAACCTGTCGACCGCCTGTCAAGTCAATCACCATTTAACACAAAACCTGTCTGCTTAGTGGTCGGGCGCACCCGGAAAAGCTTTTAACATAGTTATTACTCGCTATAAGTGGACATTTAGGAGCGCTTTTCAGTGTTTTAATAGCGATGGGTGATCAGTGTCATAGTGTTCTTACTATCATTAGGAATAAATTTGTCACTGTCAATCTTGGAAAGGCTGAGACAACGGTTGTAACCACCTCAAGTTAAGAAACACAGTTTACCGTTTAAAAACAACAATGCTAATATATCAGTGAATGTATACTATCAGCGACAATATAAACTCCGGAAGAGAGGAGGTAAATCGGATAAATTCGAGTAAAAATATAACAGATGACAGGCCCTTTTATGATGTTTAGAATCTGTCCTTGAAAAATCACTGTTCACGTCATATGCTTCGCCTGTTTGCTCTCCTTTGGATATGAAACGAATAAACATGCAGTGTTTTAACAGTAGACTGAGACACTCAGACCTATGCAAATTTGCCTCCTCTTTCATTTTCTAGATAAACAAGAAATCATAAAATATTCTACCCAACGTTCGCTTCGTTTATAGGTTGTATTCACCTGTGTATTCGGAGTAAGAATCCGGGGTTCTATTTGCAAATTTTCTGAACACGCTTACCTAGTTTTCTAGACTTGAAAAGGGAAAGCATCCATTGAAGCTCCTGATCCCGTGAAAAATAAATAAATGTATTATAGATTATATACACGTATCTCTTATATTTGACAGAAGAATTGCAAGTCTAGAATTCAACCCTTGACTTTGGTGGAACAAAATGATTTCCTTGAAGGCTTTGACCTTTTTAAAGCTCATACAATTCTATTCTGGTAAGAAAGTTGTAACAAGTTGTTGAACAAGTTCGAGTTAGTATTCTTCTGACTTCGTTCAAAGTCGCTCAGAAAGCATTCTCTTTGATATTGGGGCTATGCTGGACTGAGTTCATAATACGAATGTAATTATAACGTTACTAGTATCATTGTTGGCTTTTGTATTTTTTTGAGCATTATATTGATTTACATTTTTAATACTCTAGTTTTTAATGTTACTTTGGACATAAATTTCACAGGTTTTAGTTTGGGCGGGACTGTGCAGTGACTATACGAAGCCGGGGCTGTAAAACCAGAGGGGGAGTAAAAATCGTAAAATCGTAAAAAGAGGAGGGTAGTGGTATCTAGTTTTCTTGTTGGCAAGCTGTTTTACCAACAATAATCAGTGCTGGTTCCTTTCGAGGATCATTTAACCCTTGGACGTACAAGGGTGGAGTTTGGATTCCCCCCCCGCCCCATAAGGCTTTTCTGGGTTTTTTCCTAGAGGATAAAACATCAGTACCTGACGTTTTCGGTACTGTTCGTTCATCCCTCGCGCACATTTTGAGACATGTTTAGGGATGGTCAGTTGCTATGGTTACGAGATATGACGTCATAAGTAGCAGGTGGTCAAGCCAATTTTGGGTGAAAATACATTTTTTTCAATTTCTTTCAACAATAAAAGTAAATCTTGTGGCTAAAATCAAAGTGCTAATTTATGTGTTATTTTTCATGTAAAGCACAAAAAAAATTACCATTTCTCGCGGTTTTAAGGTGTTTCGATATAGTTTTTCAGAGGCCATACCGATATTTTTCAATCGCTTTAAAAGTGATTTTATGCTTGTCTGATCGCTATAAAATTTTCACCAATGATTGACTATAGATTGAAATTTGTCAAAATTTAGGTTTTAGTAAAATCGATATTACTATGACAACAATAAACAAAAAACTTTGAAATTGATAAATGCCTAATTTTGCGTGCTCTAGACCAGCAACTGAAAATCCAACACGAGGAACTTAAAGTTTGGTGTTTAGCAAATAACCTCCGTAAGAAGTAAAAAATTCTGTATGTTTGAATTCGACTAAAACGAAAATATATTTCAAACCTTAAATTTTCAATAGAGGATAGATTATTTAATAAAAACGTTATAAATTACTCTGATTATTCTTAAGTAGCGTCAGAACGCTGCTTAATATTATATTTCCATGCTAGGAAATTTTGGTGAAATTTTGGAGACCGTCCCCCCCCCCCCCCCCCCCCCCCCCCCCCCCCCCCCCCTCCCCCCCCCCCCCCCCCCCCCTCCCCACTCCACCCCCCGCGTTGGTGTTTGTGGCTGAGTAGCTGAGGTTGGGGATGTAGTTTTTTTTTTGTTTTTTTTTTGGTTTGTTTTACTTATGGTGTGGGACGTGTACGTACTAACTTTTGTTAGTATG
>CALNXI010000016.1:267004-284504 GCA_942486025.1 Porites evermanni
CCAACTTAATTCACTGAATCAAATAACTGTCATGTTACACTAAGCGATGATTCTCGGTTAACGTGACACTTAAGCACTTGTAATCGGTTTGTAATAAACGCCACTTGAGTGGCCAAATTATTCCAAATACGTGTCTCCTTCATTCAGTGAATCCAGGCTGCGTGCACGAACGCAATTATAAATATTTCAGTCTATTGTCTATATAGTTGGTATAACTGAGCCGCTCTCGGCATAAAAGACTTTTCAACTCCACAGTTTTCTGTATGTGTTTTGTTTATAAGTCAGGGTTTTAGAGCTAAATAAGATATAGGAAGCCGTTTCTCGCGTTGCTAGGTGATCGCTTCTGTTATTCCTATTTTCCTTTTAATATGACGGTCTGAAAACCGGGTTCAAGTTACTTCACGGGCAAGCCGAGGCAAGCCTATTGTTTCTATTAAATAAGGGAGACGCTAATTAGTAAACCTATACCGAATTAGTATGCAGGAAGGCATTTTTACCCAGCTAGTAAGACACTGACTAGGCACATAATTAATATGCAGGAAGGCAGTGACTAGGCACTTAATTAGTATGGAGGAACGCACTTCTTTCCGAGGTGACGTCATAGACTAGGCACTTGCTAGGCACTCACTAGGCACCAGCGGGGTTAAGTTTGCTGAAGCAGTTTGCTGAAGCATTACTACTAACATTTGATATGAGCATTATCCTTATAGCGATCGTAATTGTTTTTAAGTGATATGAGGTGATTTTGTTGTTTAGAAACGTACGTTCGACTGACTGGCCATAACTCGACCTTTGCTGGTCGCGTCGAAGTGTTTTCACGTGGAGTCTGGGGACGTGTCATAAATCATCCTTATTATTGGCGTAAAAAGGAGGCTGACATTGTGTGCAGGCAGCTCGGTTTCCCAGAAGCCATCACCGCTGTGGGGTACTCAGCTTTTAGAGAGGGTTCAGGACCGGTTTTGATGTCACGTGTACGGTGTCTAGGTACAGAGAAAACTTTACAACAATGTTCATACCAAGACTGGGTCAACAGCTATCTTAGGCCAGGTTATGAAGTGGGAGTGATTTGCAAGACTTTTAATTTAGAACCTGATAACAATGGTAAGCAATTTTTATAAAGACGGGGCTTATTTAAGTTATCTGGTCATTGACCATCGATGGTCTACATTACTTTCCTTTAAAATTCAAATTTTCTGCGCCCTGCGAATTTCTGAAAGCTCAAAGGCTGATTGCTATAAATGACAACAACAAAAACCTTGTTCAGTTTTCAAATCCACCCTAACCCATCCCCCGAAGTGACTGCCGGAATAAATTTCCTGGCGAGTCAATCTTATCGTGGTCGTAGAAGAGTGTTCTGAAAAAAGCAGTCCCGGCCTTGACGTGAGGTCCCTAGTGGCAAAATGGAAAACAGTCACTCTATTTTGTTCTAAAACGTAAAGGAGGGATTGTGGTAAAAAGCCCTGTTTTCCGTTTATTTCTGCCCTTTTGCATCCAAATCTACAATCGGCGACAAAATTGTTGAGACATTGTACTCAAATAGGGTAACTTCAGAGAACAAAAGAATCCACACCCCTCCCCTCTCCCCATGGCATTGTTCAAAATTGGGGTTTTTTGTTGTTTTCTATTATAAGTAGCTCGATCAGCGACACAATATTGCATGGAGGGGATGGGGGAAAGGAAAAGCTTTATTTTCCCCTTTTGAAGTTTTTTTTTTTACCGGTTTTTATTGAATTAAAGACAAGTTTTACAATGTTATTTAATAATCATTAATTAAATAAATTATACAATTCCACTTAAATCAACACTAACCTAAGAGAAAAAAGAAAAAGGATAACATTAAAAGCGAAAAAAGGACAAAAAATTACAACAACAGCAACAATAACTATACCAAACAGCTAAGGAAGAAATTGGCATTTTTACGAACCACTGTCTATTAACTACTATTAAGTGCATTAGTTAGCTTCTACCACTTTTGACAATGGAAAAGAAGTTTATTTTTCTCCCTGGCGATATGGAGCTCAAAATTGATGACACGTCTTGCCCTAGCAATAAAACCTCTAATTGAAGCTACGCTACTTTGACATTTCCCATAGTAGATGTAATATTTACCAATTCACATGCTTAGAATATAGTCTTCTACAATATCAAATTTTCCAAATATCACATCCGATTCATTAATTGTCCCAACATGAAGATCATTATCTCTTAGGCAGGACAAGACATGTTTCCAAAAGTCAGAAGATATCTTGCAGGAGAAGAGTAAATGCTCGACGGATTCGGCTTCTTCTTGACAGAAAGTGCAGTTTGGCGATTCTACTACACCAATTAAATTAAGTTTCTCGTTTGTAAAGATTATACAATTTAAAATTCTGTATGGAAATTCCCACCTCTAGGGTGCTATACGTTTCCTGAACGAAACATATATCGGCAGGAGATTTAAGCAGCCAATTAAAAATAGACTTTCTTCTACCAAAAGAGCGAATTCCGCGAACCCTTAATGACAAAAGTTTATGTTTTGTCGCCCCATGTCCAAAGAGATAAGCTGTAAACTTCAAATGAGAAGCCAACGCTAAATACCAGATAGACGTCCACCACCAAAACAAGGTGCCACTAAGCTCATTTAACCCTCATCTACCATAATTTCTTTTCTTCTCATATCAACATCATTTCACCCGAAAAAAACAAACAAACAAAACGCCCCCTTCACGCCATGAGCCGGTCGGTCTTCATCTCTTTTCCTTTTTCGTTAACGATTAGAAAAAAAAATAAATAAAAAAAGGAAACTTTTCCTCTAGAGCACTCTGTTTAATATTAAACCAGTTAGAGACTTCTAAGCTCTAACCCTTAAGCAAAGTTTGTTCGTTCATTACCGGTGTGATATGGGTAAAGACAACACACCAAAAAAAACTTTAATCCCATTTTCGTAGATAATCTGATTCGCCTTCGAGGATCCACCTTACCTTACGCTGGTCGAGTTGAAGTGTTTTATACAGGAGTCTGGGGAGCAATTAGTAGCAGAAACTGGGATATAAATGACGCCACCGTAGTTTGTCGTCAGCTTGGCTACTCAGCTGGAGCGGAAGTGGCTTTAACGAACGGTGTTTATGGTCTGGTCAGCGGTCCTGTTTGGATTACCAATCTCCAGTGTACTGGAAGCGAGTCAAATGTTATGGAATGTGTTCATGATGGGCTTGGAAATAAAACTGAATGGCAGCATAGAGCCTACACCGTCGCCAGTGTCATTTGTAAGGACTCGTCATTCAACAACGGTAACAAAAGTTTCCCTTGTATAGTCACACACAGGTCTGCCTACGTCTCACTTTCTAATCGTTACACTGCATTATATAATCACAAGTTTTTGAATAATTTTATAAATTCAAAAGGAGTTAATTAGCGTTTCATGAATGCCACTAAATCTGAATCAGATCCAACGAGCAAGCATTAGCCTCAGCATTTTGCTTCATTTTTTCAGTTTGCTCAATAGGCCACTTCTGAGTTCCAAGAACCTTCACTTTCAAAGTGAGGCCACGTGCACAACCTTCCTTGTGAAAATGAGTTTTATTTGCATGAGAATGAAAAATTATTTCCATATTGAAAGGCTAAGCACTTAACCTCGTTTTGATAGAGAGGCCCGGGGAAACTCGGAAAAGACTCGCCTATTTTAATCCATTGCAACTGCCGGTTATTGTACCCCTGGCGTGAACAGCCCATGTAAACTGTCCATGTGTCATTATATGGCTCTAATTCAAGCCTCTTCTATCCACAAAATATTTCAGTAATGCCGATTAGGCTACGAGGGTCACACTCATCAAATATGGGACGAATAGAGGTTAATTACGCTGGAACGTGGGGTTCAGTTTATGCATCAGGATGGGACATTAAACACGCCACAGTAGCGTGCAGACAGCTGGGATATCATTCAGCCTTCCTTACAGGATCCACAATTTTTTGTTCCTCTGATATCCCAATGTGGTTCACTTACTTCAAATGTTTTGGTGATGAAACATCCTTGGAACAATGTGCTCGGGATTTCTACCAATATTCGTCGTCTACATATTGTGCAAATGTTGTATGTACTAACAAAATGACTGAAGAAGGTGAGAACTGTAAATATTATTAAGTTAATCGTTGCTCCTGTTTCTATAACGGGGAACGGGAAACAAGCACGGGGATCGGAAAATGAAAAATGTGACCAAAAGCAAACTTGAACCTTAGCCCTATTATCCATTTTCTGTTTTTCCCAGTTTTCATTTTGCCGTTCCCTGTTCCTCTTTTTACTGAGTAACATACTATTTTTTCGCTATTTCAAGAACAATATAATCACAAAATTTAATGCTGTGAAAATTATATGATGTTTTAAAACAGTTGGAACGGCAAGGTTGTTGTGACTTGCAGCCAGTTGATGGCTATAACTTAAAAACGAAAAAGAAAACTTAAACGCTAGATTTTTAGTATTTTCTTCTCCCACCAGGTGTGTATATTTTACTGCAGTTTAATTATATTGAAGCGCGCGCAGCGGAGCCCTTTACGAACAAACAAACATAAAGGAAAACAAGCTTTTCGGAAACATTTCAGGCATTCTACTTGCTCTCTTGAATAAAAAGGTTTGTAGTTGTACATCTTTCATTGTAGTTTTATTCACGTTTTGATTGTCAGTCATAATTTTGCAAGGTTTTATGCAGTTTTTCTTCCTTTTGTGGACTGCCGAGTCAGAATGACGCGTGAATGAAGTGGTTTAAGGATGGAGTGTGATTTGTGCCTGTGTTTACCCATTAACTAACATATTTTTCCATCAGCCTCGCCGAAAAGAAAGTACATATGCCGATTATTCTACCGACAGACTCGTGACTTTTCTGTAGTTTACGTCTAGTGCGCATTTAGCCGCATGAAATACACAACACGCTAAGGGCGGTTTGTGTAGAGTGAAAATTGTGATTATTCATAGCGGGAAATGTTAAATAAGTTATCAACCTTCCTTTTCGGCAGAAAAAACAAAAACCAAAAAGTAAAGTATAACTTATACAGTTACTGTTACTGAGTATCAGATATTGTGATAAAGTGTAGTTTGTCGGTCGAATATTGCAAAGAAAACGTATTCTCGGCCTAACACAAAAATCGGCCTAATTTATAATTACCATTTGGGTAGAATACCTTTGAGACGGAAAGACCAATAAACATAAACACTGTGACCTGAATGCAGCCGAATGACAGCAAGACTTTATTAAACGGCATTAAATTTTGTAGGCTATTGGCTCTCAAAGGGGTGTGGTGGCGGAGTCAGTGATGCACACGTACGGGGAAGAATTCCTTTCCAACATAGTTACTGTGATCGAATTTCACTATAATGTTCATTGTCTTTTTGTTTTAAAATCAGATAAGTATAAACTTCTGGATTTGCATAGATTGAAGCTTATTCATTTCAATTTTTTGGTTTTAAGTAACTTTAAAAAAGTTTTTAACTGGACGCTTCACTTTTAGCCTTGGATAAATCTATATAATATACATATAAATCTATATAATCTATTCAAACACGGATTTCCGGAAACATTTTTAGGCGATTTTTCGTGATATTTATATCTATAGACTTAGGCTGAGTGGAGATTTCTCCTTAAAATGCCACGAAATCTATTTTTCACCTCTAGCACCCGAGGTGAGACTCAGGGGTTCTCCAGTTCCTCACGCTGGCAGAGTAGAACTTCGTATCAAAGGTATCTGGGGAACGATTTTCCAAGTAAACAGTTGGTATTACACTCTCGGTCCAGGAGCAACTCGCGTAATATGTAGACAGCTTGGATTTTCGGACGCTGTGATATCTGCTGGTAATTCCGTGTATAGACCTGGAGTGGGCCCCGTGTGGTTGCGCAGTAACCATCTGCGTGGATGTTTGGGACACGAGAAGAACATATTGAATTGCTCAAACAGCTCACCTCGTGTTACAAGTTATTATGGTCATAGCGGTGATGCAAGTGTTGTATGCAAGCCAAACACGTCACATACCAGTGGTAAGTAGGAAAAGCTTATGCATCAGTCAATTCTAAATGCGACCCCCACCCAACCAACACAGCACTCCCCAACCCCCCAACAGATAGAATACTTATTTAGCCATACGTTGCACTTTTTTTTCTTCCCAAAAGCCGTGAATTACAATAAAATAATAACAATTTAACGCCTGTGATAAAATTTACACATATACATCAATATTTATCAATATATTATAATATCTTGACCAATATATTATAATATATTGACTACCCTACCCTAGGAATAAACGTTATAAGAGCCCGGTTCAACTGAGTAGCAGTGAAGAAACTAAACTTCGATAGAGAGATTGAGGGAAACTAGTCTGTCCTTAATTGCTCCGAAGGATCTTTCGCATTTTAATTCGTCTGATAATGCATTCCAGAATTTTGCCCCGGTGTAAGCAAAGCTTTCCGGTAACAATCTGTTTTAACTGCCGGCAAGGCTAGATTGCATTCCACCTTGAGGTCCTTAGATTATATGCCGAGCGCCCGCTGATACTCGAAAGCATTTCCTGTAATTACGCTGGGGCCATATTCTCCTATCACGTTTATTTACTGTTGGTGTTCGAATTTCGTGGGAAAAGTTGTGTTGGAAAGGGAGCATGGCCGCCAAGATGCCAGCTAGTGTCTCCTACCTTGTGTATTACGTTGTATGGAGGGTGAATTTGAGCAAATTATGATGAAAATTCGTTGGAGTATTAAGGAAAACAGCAACTATATAACTGCAGAGTTGCAAGTTTTATTGACCTTTATTTTGTATTTCCTACAAATTTTAGGAGTGTATTTTTACCCAATACAAACACTACTATTTATTGAACCGTACTGTGGTACTATCACAGAGCCTGTGGGTTACTTGTAGTCAAATTTGAAACTGTAACAAAAAGGCCTAATCTTTTTTAAGACTTCTATACCAGATGATACTTTTTTTTTTACACTAGTGATAAACTCTTCAAAAACATTTGCTGCTGGCTACTTTATCATAGCGATTCCGAAATTCTGTTTATAGAGATATCGAGCCCTTTCTCTTGTTTTAGAGTCACTATTCTTTGCCTTAAACCAAATAGCATTAATATTCCGTTTTTAAAGTGAGCCTGTTTGCTATCAGCTAATTTTGCTATCAGCCACATTCATATGGTACTGTAGTTCAGGGAAGCTGCAAGCGGTGAAAGTCAAATTATTAGCATCATCTGCATACATTCATGTGGTAACATAATCATTTTAGTATTCATTCAAAATATTTCCCCGATTCTGATTGGCTAAAAGCACACGCATAATTGACTATAACCAGCTGCTAAACTGTCATATTGAACCGTTGACCAAGGAAACCCGGGCACGAGGTTGAGTTGTTTTAGTTGTTTGAACAAAATGGCGGAACTGTAGGGCGGACATTGTACTCGTTTCACGGCGAAATATTGTCTAAAAACATAGGAAGAACAGTGAGAAGTCAACTCGACGGACAACATCTGCTATTTAGAGTATTTTTGCAGACCTGAGCAGATCTTTATCTGCTAAATTTCCCGAAAAAGATGCAGTATCGATGTGAACTTAACATCGGCCAAGGTAAGCATTTTTAGCTTGTTTTTAAAGTTGGAATTATTTTGAATGAATAATAAAGCAATTATTCGGCGTATCGCAGGATATGAAGAATTCTGCAGATCTCGGAGGGTGTTATCCACCTCCGCCTTCGGCCTCGGTGGATAACAACCTCATTCAATACTCAGCCTTATTCAATAATTGCTAAATATTACAAATATTAGAAACAAGAGTGGCCCAATTATACAACCCTGGGGAACACCACATTTTAGAATGGATTTCTCGGAGATTACGCTTATCAGTCCCCTGTTTATATTAAAATACGCCTGATTGGTAAGATCAAGAAGGGCAGTTACTGTTCACTGAGGGAATCTGAAGACATATTGACGAGGATCTAACGTTATTTATAATTAAATAGTGGTAGACTTGCTCATAGACTAGACCCTGGATACGGTTAATAAGACTGATATTGGTCTATGATTACTGATTTGGATTATTACGTTCACCTACTTTGAACAAAGGGAAAACTTTGCCAACTTCCAGTCATCAGGAAATTCTAAACCTCTTAGTGTAAATAACCGAAGCAGCAAACTTGAGGATTTTTTTTGCATATTTGATCCAAACCAGTTCCTTTGGCTATATCTAATTTTGACAGTAACTTTAAAACTCTTGCAGGTTTCATTTCGGTAAACTTAGGTAATCTTCAGCATAATATAGATGCTGTAGGAAGATTTTTGTTTTAGTCAGTTACTCGGCTATTTAGTCCCCGGATAGCCATAAAGTTATCGGCCGTTTTCTAAAGTTTACTCATGCCAAAACAGCTAGGCTGCCCCGCCACTGCCCGGAAACGAGGTTTGATTGGACATTGGGGCAGTATACCATCGAATCGAATCCATTATATCTTGGCTGCATCTTTCAAATAATTATGCAAAACGCCTGATGAAGAATTAGTCGGAGGATTTGGGCCAATCAGAAAAGGAGAAATACTTTGAATTAATAATGATAAAGCTGCAGCCTGCGTGCTTATGAGGGCAGGCGATATAAGCATAAACATAAAAGAATGCCAAATACACCATTAAAATACCAAACTTTTCCGCGCGATTTGATTACAGACACACTGTTGATGTCGCAGAAAATTTGCCTCCTATATTTTGCCCAAATGGGGCACAGTGTGGAAAAGCAAGTGATAAAGGAATCGAAATACCTATATCGCGCAGAATATCTGGACTATATTGATTTTCCATAAACAGCGCGAAGCAGCAAGTTAGAATACCTTTGTGCTTTGAAATATCCTTGTTAAGAGAATAACGCCCAAATACGCACTCGCTAGGGTTGAACAAACCCTCCTGTTTTTATCCGCGTTTACATTTCATTTGTTTCGTTGCAGACTTTCAGGTTCGCTTAAATGGATCCAACCTCTCTTCTGCGGGCACAATAAATGTGTTGTATTATGGAATCTGGGGTGGTATTCTTAGCCATAATGTTGACATTCGTGTAGGTCACGTGGTTTGCCGCCAACTAGGATATTCTAGAGCTGAACGGATTTTTAGGTACCCATCGTTTGGGCGAGTGATAGGCCCATTGTGGATATGGAGCATACAGTGTAATGGCAACGAAATAGAAATATCTCAGTGCAAAGTGGAAACTTGGGACAAAATCTGGAAGACATCATGGTATCACCGGCGTTATTATTATAGATATTATCAACAACGACCACGAAATGCCGCTAGTTTGCTGTGTAGTAAAGAAAATTCGAGCCTTTCAAAAGGTGAATTACGGTGATAAATATTTGAGAAAACAGCCTTCTTTTCCACTGCCGTTTTAAAAGGGGATAGAAAAATAATTTCATCCCCCGCCCAAAAAAAGAACATTTTTACATGTTCCTGGTCATTTTCCAAAAAATATATTAAGTTTAAGATGAGACCTAAAATCAAGTGGACGAATAGCACAAAACATCACAAAAGATTGGCTTCTTCAAACTAAACAGCGAGCAATGATTTTCAGGCTGAAGGAAGATAGTGGGAGAAGGGAGGGAGATATTGAGTGCCCAGAAATGTCGTTGACCACAAAGCATAGTTCGTAAGTGATAAGGAAATACCTTTGGAAAAGAAATAACAAATCAGGATGGATACAGATGTTTCAACCTAAAAAAAAAAGCCAAAATTCTTAAATAAATAGCTATCTTCAGAAAGAAAAAACAATTTCGCTGATGAAACTTCTGCGATGGAAGCAAAAGCTTCGAATTTGAAAACGTTCTCTCCAATGAAATAACTCACATTTTTCTTGGTTTTAAAAGTTTTAAATTTGAGGCTTGCTGGTGCACCGATCTCTAACGCTGGGCGAGTAGAAGTATTATATGCTGGTGTGTGGGGTACGATTCGTGGTCGGAATTGGGATTTCAATGGTGCTCACGTGGTGTGTCGCCAGCTGGGATACCCTGGAGCTATATTATTTGGAAGCAGCAATCAGTTTGGGATCGGAAATGGACCGTCGTGGTTTCAAAACGTGAGATGTCTGGGGAATGAATCCAGTTTCGAAGAATGTTCAAAAGATATCCTGGGGTACCCGAATGGCGGCTACTTGTCAGTGGCAACGGTGCTGTGTAAATCCAAACCCCAACCAGGTGAGACTAGTATAGAAGTGAAAAACATTTTTTATGTTTGATGATTCGTGAAAAGTCGTGGCATCTAGGAAGGGTAGACTGATTGGCCCACAGTCATTAAATTTTGTCGAATTTCTACAAAATCCCTTTCCCTTACCTCATTCTCTAACCTGGATTATTCTATAGTCCTTCAGAGCTGCCAATTACCGGTGAAAAAGGGTCCAATAAACGGTTTACATGTGATAAAGCTGCCAACCAATTCCGTGAGACTGTATAAAAGAGCTATTTTGACGGCTCGCAGCACAGATTCTCGGTTACTGCTAAATGCCCGGAATTCCGACCGCGCGCGAGGGAGGAGGGGAACGCCTTCAAGGAAGTCATTGTTTTCGCCATTCCGCCCACTAATTCAAAAATAACAAAAATAACACAACTGTGAATGACCAGCCGTCAAATAAGTCTGGCTGCGGTGCACGTATTCTAGACGTATTTCTTGCACCATTTTTCTTTTGTTTTCCTAAAACAAGAAATCTAAAGTAAAGGTACTATAAAAAAAAGTTCAAATACGATCGTCCATCAAAGGAATCTTCCTTGAAAGTTGCAACGAGTTACATAAATCCAGCATAAATCTATTCAAGTTGTTGCTGAAGGAATCGGGCTGGAAAACTATTTAATAAGAAATGTAGCGGCTCTTCGCAACTTTCAATGCAATGTTTGTCCAAAAAAAATTAAAACACTTCGCCGTCACGCACTCTTTGAATTTCTCTCAGGACGAATTGGATCCAGCGGAGCACACAAAAGAACGCTGGTGGCGGGGATCAAAAGAAAGGCTGAACTTCGAAGGTCTTCGAAGATCTACAAGAAGGCAACAATTCATTATTAAAGTAAGTTCCTGGCAGTTTTATAACCGGCAAGAAGAAGTCCTCAACCAAAAATTGCTAAAAGTTATAGATCGCTTCGTCTTCAATTATCTTGCCGTTGATAACGCGGGTCAAACAGCAGATAACAGGCTTTCTGAGGGCGAGTAAAACCGACAAGCCGTTGGGACTTGACACTTTTCAGAACCAGTCAGTAAAACTCATCTGCTGACAGGCCTTTTCCTTCATACGGTTCTTTAACTGTTTTTTTCTATTCGCCTTTTAAGCTGAAATTGATGCCTTCTGACGAAGAATTCCCGAAGAGAAATCTCATCACTCTTCACTAACGACATATGTTTAGTTACTCAAATGGCGTGATGTTAATCAGAAAAAGGTATTAAGTCGAAGATTGACATTTAATTAATTCTGACCAATCACTATTTTAAAGCTCAGAATCTGAGCGTGAAAAATGGAGAAAACAATGGCGTCCTTGCAGGCGTTCCTTTCCTTTCTCCCTCGCGCGCCCCACGCGCTCTCGCGCCCAAATTCCCCCTTCCCTTTCCCCTTTTAACGCCTGCCACGCAGGCTATGGTTTCCTCAACTGATCGTTCTGTTATGGCTCCTCGTGGAAATTCTACAAAATTTTTTGACCGTGGGTATTTACAGGTATTTAGTTTGTTTAAGACCCTTCCCGGCTGCCGGGCGTATAACCACGGCGTTTTCTAAATTTACCGAATAATGTAATTAACGCTTATATTACGTCCGTCTTTTTGAAAGGCCGACGTCTCAACTTATCCGCTATACTTGCTTCCGTTTCCATCAGCCTTCGTACACCGTGCTTAACGACCTGCATAGTGGCCTTAGACAGTTTGTTCTTTTAGTCAATTGCCGCAAAGTTTGTAATTTATCAATGCTGTAAAAGTGGATTTATGAGTCATTTCATGCAATTTTTTAAGCTTTTTGTCAGGGTTTTCAATGTAATTGTCAACAGCTTAGGAGTTTCACTTTCAAGCTTCGCTAAATCTATTTATAATTTAATAAAGTTGAGATAGAAGGCGCCCTCTGATAGGTTGAAAAGGTGTGCATCAGCTTAGAGTATAAAATTAACAAGGAGCTAAAGCTGTCAAGCCATCTGCCAATAGTTTTGTTTGAAAATTAAAAAGTAATGCGTGAGGAATTTAACGGCTTCTTTATCATAAAACAAAGAAGAAGCCTTTCTGTTCAGTCTGTTGTAAGGCACTCACGAAGCGGCTAGAGAACTCAGCTGGCAGAAACACTTGACCTACGTCTCGTGTTTCCCCTACGGCTTCTTTCGTGCTCTAGCCGCCTCCTAAGTGCTTTACAACACAAAAGAGCACAGTCAAGGCGTCTTTATTTGTTAACTGATTGCTTTGCGTGGATATTTCCAAGCGAGAAAAATTTTCCTAGTCTCATTAGGAGAATTTGGAAATTTTAAGTTAATTTTAGCCTAAATTTCTAAGCATTTATGCGCTCGTGGTTATTTTGTCACTTTTCTCAGATTGCTTTTTCTTAACATATTTATACACTTACACAAAGGGTCATCTCAAAATTGCTCTACTACGAAGTGTTCAAGCAATGGGACATGCATAAACACCTCATTTGGTCCTATATGCAACTGTTCAGAAGGATTCACGGGTCCAAGTTGTGAAATAAGTAAGTACAAACAAGGGTAAATTACAGTTTTCTAAACTAATACATGAGAAATTTCTCCAATTTGATTGGCTTAGAGCGGTGGTATTTCAGCTTAATTTGAAATACCTACATGTGAAAATTACAAACCTTTTCCGGGTTGTGGTATAAACAAATAATATCATGATTTGTACTTGATATTTGGCATAAATACCACTCGTGATATTTTAAAATTGTCTCAAATTTCACTCGCCTAACGGCTCGTGAAATTACGGATAACAATTTCGAAATATCACTCGCGGTATTTATGCCAAATATCAGCACTAATCATGCTATTACTTATACTAATATCAATCCACTGCTTAATGAGGAATTAAAACCGCGCTTTAAAGTCGCAATTAAACATTAAAGTGTACACTTTAATGTTTTAACGGTACCGTTGGAAGGCATGCATTCAGTGTCAAAATGGCGACGAAGTTTTAAAATATGAATGAAGATGTCAGGGCACAAAAAGACGCTTTAGAAAACCTGAACACACGAAAGAGCACATCAAGAAGGATTCTAACAGATATTTTTGTCGAAAAACTCTGAACTTAAGCCCATTTTAAGCTCTAAACGTTCGAGAGAGTGCTGGAGCTTTTGATCGATACAATCCAGGATAAACATGTCAAAAATCCAAGATTGCTAACGTAATTCGTCACCCATGATATATTAATAGGTAATCAGATGGTATACTCGTGAAATTAGGGAACAATTTCACTTGTGTTTTGTCCAAATCCTAATAATTTCCCGACCCTTCAGGCGAGGGAAATTATTAGGATTTGGACAAAACGCGCGTGAAATTATTCCCTAATTTCACTCGTCACCATTTGATTACACATACTAATTTAGGTTTGCTTTGCTGGTTTACAAGGCTTAATCGCAATGTTTTCATTTTGTACGACACGTCTTAAATCCTTTTACACCTAGCAACCAGCCCGAGCAAAAACAAAAGTCATCTCATCCGTTTTTATTCTTGGTTTTCAAGTGACGTCAAAAAAAGAATTTCGCTAGTATCTATCAAATGTTTCAGGAACAATAAGCCAGTGCAAGTCTTCACCGTGTCAAAATGGCGGTCGCTGTTTTAGCGATGGCTTTTCGTATCTTTGCACATGCCCAAAAGGACTCACAGGACAACACTGCAAAGAAAGACTAGTTGTGGGTAAGTTGTAAGTTTGAGATTTGTGTCGAGATTTCATACAAACATTCAGATCATTATGATTTTAGGTAGAAGATAACCATGTGTGGACGTTCGTAAGCCTATGTAGTTTGTATCATCCCTTGGAAAACATGAGAAAATGGTTTTGCCCTAATTTTGATAATCAAGCTACAGCTAAATTTGTATTTACTGTAACGATCCCAATTTCGGCCAAAAACTAAATCTTTAGATGAACATTGTAGGCTTTATTCAGCTAGAGTTTTAAAAGTCAGCACCACAATCCCCATGTCACGGCTATGCCACAGACGATTGTATCAAGCCTTCTTCATACTTGGGAGCTTAACATTTACCTATATGTAATAAGTAACACTTTGTACAAAGATCAAGGCGTTTCCCTTTTTTTTTCTATCTTGTATCATCACAGCCAGCAACCCGTGTCAGAGCTACCGATGCCCTGAGGACAGTGCTTGTTATCACAACGACACTCACTTTACCTGCGTATCCTATGCACAAGAGGACAGCAACAGAAAGAATGGTGAGATTTTCTCCAGTACGGTGATTTTTCAATTTCCCTGGTGTTCATCAGCCATTAGATATGCTGTGGTACGGGTATTGTTTACTGTCCTTGAATCCTTTGTATTGCGACATTTATTCACGTCTTACATCGCGAAGGTAAACAAAACTCTCTAAAACACCAAAAGTATTTCATATTTGCCCTGCAGGCCTCAGCTTAGCCCCTCCCCTACATCCCCCACTGAAATACATTATGGAAAATAGTGAAGTGTTAATAAAAATACCAAGTAAAAATACAGCAAATGTGTAATGCTACACATTAAATTAATTGAATATGAGGAACCTAAAGAGGAAAATGGATTCACAGGTGTTGTTCGTATGTTTCGTATAGCTCAATCTACCTCATCCAGCGTCGCGGGCCTGTCAGTTGCCGTTGTACTTGTGTTTGTCTTTGCTGCTGCGACTGGCTGTCTGATCTTTAAAATCCGTCGGCTGACGAACAATCAGTCAAACCACTCAAGGGCAGTTTTTAGTAACAGGGCATATCGCGCTGACTCGGAAAGAAAACCTGATGACGAAGCGTCAATAAAGGAAGTCGACCTGGGCTTGGGACCAAGTCCGGGTGGTCCGGATCCTAAACCTCCCATCTACGACAACCCTTCTCGCCCTCTTCCACCAGTTCCTCAAACCAGCAACACAAAGGCAGGACCACCGTGTTCCTCTGCGAGGCAAACAACCGAAAGTCATTATGACAATGGGACCAAACCAGGACAAGCTGAAAGACATTATATGGGATTGACAACTAAATACGAGAATATTACAAGGCCTTTTTCCCCTGAGCCAAGCAGCTACATGTCTTTGTCGCCGAAGAAACCAGAAGCTGGTTCGTATGCAGCACTTGCAACTGCTCGCCCACAGACACCAAGACCAGTGAAACCGCAACAGGGTACCCACAAAAGAAAAAGTTAATTAAATAAGGAAGAGATGGTGACACTTACGTTACGAACACACAGGCCTAATTTTAATACGTGAAACAAACAAACAAAACTATTTTTAGTACCACAACCTGAAAGAGGTTTAGAGGGTGCAACTGAAATGCTATTCAGTTTAGCATTTAGATGTAGGAAGTATATTTGCCATAATCATTGCTTTCACTCATAGTAAAAACATAACATGTAGAATTTCAAATGCACGGTATCACAAAACATTGACCGTTTTTACATTTACCAATAATACACCTTGCCTACTTCCCAAACTTTTGCGTGAGAATTGTTTCCAATTTCTCCTTGGTATTGGCATTCGTTCTAAGAATGGAATTTTAAGGCCGTTTCCTTATTGCCCAAACCTCTGTTTCAAAGTGAGCTAAAAGTGCAAAGCCATTGATAAGAAACTGGTTTTTTTTTATTCCCATACAAATAGAAATCTTTTTTTTTTTAAGGAAGGTTTAGCCTCGTCTTGAAAGTGAGAGTTTCTTTGAACTCGGAAATGGCCTATTGAAGACTGTTTAATATGCACAATTTTGGAGGATAAACAAGTTGTAGTTGGAGAAAGTGAAAATGGTTAGTGTGAAAAGTATAGACTTGAACTATTAACCTTTATGTTATTAGCTGAATTTTTAAACAGTCAGTAATATAAAATTTAAGTTCATGTCGGACTGTAGACCCCAGTCAGGTAAATATCGAACGTGAATTGGAATTTTAATTTAGTATCACAGGCGTATCAACTGGCCAAGTGGTAAATGTTAAATGTCATGTCATACTAAATTGTACTTTTCCAGATTTTCTATCCAGGGAAAATGCACGGCCGTACTGAACTAAGAGACGATACGTTAAATTCAGTTTTGCTTCACGCCTTTGAATTTTAGATTTAGTAATAAATAGATATAAATTCCTACACTTCTATAATCCCATTATATCGATAACATTTAGCCATCCATCTTGGGATAGAGGCACAGTTACCATTACATTTTAATTTGTGCTTTGTAAAGGTGGGTTTCATTTTTATTCAAGCATTTTCCATTTTTGATTTTAATTTAGAAGTAAATTAAAATACGTTTTCAAATAATTATGTAATTTATGTGTTCAATTCAAGACTTATTATCACTTACTAAAAAACGTACCCGTCCTTCGTCGTAGGCGAGTGACCCTTTATTTGTGCATTTTCTTACCGTAATAATTACGAGACAATTTCTGATAAACATGAGAACCTCAATTCTTCTTCGGGTATCGTGATAAGGCCTCCGCCATATGTAGAATTTATTGGCTCGTGATCCCCTCCCTACAGGATGGACTCAGTCCATTACACAACTGTTTTAAAAGCGTTAATCTTCTCATCATCATATACATCATCATCAAAAATGTTGCAATACCATGGTAGGTTTTGCGTTGCCATGCTGACTGAGCAAGTACTTGCTTCTAAAAAAAATTATTTTCTTGAAGAAATACCTCATGAAAAATGCTAAAAATAAAGTTTCAGATCTTCTAAATTTTCACAGTTTTCAACGGGTCACTCACCATATCCCATTTTCCGCGCGCTCGCACATTGCAAAAATTAAATGAAATTATTCATAAAGGTTAACTACACTACTTCCTTAATAGGGTCGCCAAACAGAGTAACAATCAAGCCCCTCGCTTGACCCTAGCAGGCGCAAATTTCGCTTTCGTTTCTGATGAATACGAATGAGACGAGAATAAACCAAAATATTTATCGTTTTACTTAACTATCGCCCCATGCAAGGGAGTCCAAGACACTATTGGATTCTGGATTCCACGGCATGGATTTCTAATTCCAGGTACTAGATACTGAATCTTCATCACAGGTACCTGGATAACAAATTGCACTCTTTGCGCTCTTGGATTGCACTCTTTGGATTAGTTTCTTCAGCATTGAACTAGCTGATTCACGCTCAATCATAAGTTTATACGATTGTACTCAACTTTATGTTCGCCTTTCTCCCGAGCTCTTCAATCTCTTTCAGGCCATCAAGAAATTTTTAAATCTTTTTTCGCAGAATTGGGTTACTATACTTGGCCTTTAAATCATTCTCCCTCATTTCGAAGCATTCTTTATTCCAGTCATTGAAGACGTCTTCCAATCGTCTAAAATTCATTTTGAAGTTGTCAAGAATATC
>CALNXI010000016.1:289504-456396 GCA_942486025.1 Porites evermanni
GTAAAATCTTAGTTCTAAAAGGGTTCACTGATTCACCACAAAAGATTTCAAGTCAGCAACATCAGTACAAGGGAAGG
Organism: Porites evermanni; assembly: GCA_942486025.1. Lineage (NCBI taxonomy): Eukaryota > Metazoa > Cnidaria > Anthozoa > Scleractinia > Poritidae > Porites > Porites evermanni. The sequence continues at coordinate 289,582 of CALNXI010000016.1, forward strand.
CACTATCATCCTGGGTATGTAGCTCTAGGGACAATGCTCAGTCTGCTTCAACACTTATTCACTCATTTTCTTTTCTTTTGTTTTCATTCTTCCTTTCTTTGATTCCTTCAACAAAGTTATTTTTTCACTTTTTCAAAATTAATTATTGTTTAAAATACTTACTGGTTACTTCCATTTATACATACTAATGGGTCGAATTCTTAACTAATAATTACGTTGGAGTGTAAAATTTACCTGTAAGCGGAAACGCATACCCATACGTTGCAAAATAAGTAACTTGAAGATGTTTGACAACCAGATCCAAAGATTCTTCCTGCAAGAAAATAAAGAAACTACAAAGTTGAAAGGTCAGCCCTGTGGCTCTGTGCCTATAGGGTTACTGTGGTACATGTAGTATTAATTGGGTTAAAAATAGTTCCACGCGGGTTTATAAATGGCATAATAATTGGAAGCTATATACAACTAGCAGTAACCAACGGTTAGGAAGTGCGGTTGAACATTTGCGTTTACCTTAGAGGTGCGATTGATTTTGAGAACCGCTTTCATGATTACGTGAATTTATACGCTGACTACGTGGATTCGAAACAAACAAACATGTTGCAATTGTTCTTGGGAAGATTACCGCTGGGGCATCAGTCATCATATGGAACTTAAACTCAACACCAGGGCCTTCCCGGCTAGATTCCACGCACTTTAGTTGGTACAACACGGGCATCCCAAGAATGTGGACAGATTTTGCAAGAACCTTGCTACAGAGTTTCTTAAGTGCCGCTGACCACTCCACCGAGAATACGACTGTGGGCTCGCATTTTGCTCGCCCGCAATTACAGATTTTTGAAAACAGTTTGCATTACTATATCCCACAAACTGGCAATTGCGTATGCACCACCATGAACTCAGTTGTCAATAATAAGGAAAACCTCATTAACACATAGCTTCATTACACATAGCTTCCCTAAACTTTTATAACAAACTTCCCACAATGGTTAATTCCACATTAACCATTTAACAATTAATAATATAACGTGAAAATTTGACATTTTGAGAATTTCCAATTTCATTTCTTGGTGAAGAGGGACATACAGTATTCATGGCGCCATTTTTAAAACTGTTTAACTATTTAATAATATTATATTGTAAAAGGTACCTACTTCAAGAGAAAATTTTCAAAAAAGACATTTTTCTAAAATCCTTACATTCAGTTGTAGCATCTTATGTTCCATTCGTGATCTTCGAGCTCGGGATCTTCTTTCATTTGTGCGCTATACAACAAATAATAGAACACCTTCTTCAGTTTCACTACACATTAATCTAATTATACCTGAAAAGAATCAACCCAGCAAAAGTACTGAGAAAAGCAACACATTGCAGAGTGATCTGCAACTATCGTAAAAGTCTTATATACTTTTAATTATTGGTGACGAGAGCTCCATATATTTTCAAGGGAATAACTTGAAAAAACTTTTTGCTTCTTTACAAGTTCTCAGGCCGTAGCTAGGACTCATGTTCTTCTCGTCCACTTCTTTTTCCTTTGTCGAAAGCAAAGCGAAAATACTGGTTTAACTATTCACAAAAATGGTCATAAAATAATATATTGTTGTTATTGTCATTTGTATTCAATAATAATAAATCAACTAAAGAGGAAAGTTTCTTGCCACTACATCCCACTCTAAGGGCCTGTTTACAAGGAGAGAGGGTTACCCTGTGCTAGGGTTACCTTAGTAAGCCTGTTAAAGTAAGTTCTGGTTTACAAGCAAATTTCACAGTTAGGGTTACCTTAACACCAGGATCAACTTTGCCAGCTTTACTGAAGTGATTCGTCATGCGTGACATTCTTCGCAACGGTCCAAAATTTGAAACTAGAAATATCTTATCGCAAAAATCTCGCGAAGCTAAAAAGGGTCGGCAATGAGAATAAACGGAAGCAAGCCAAAAAGTAAAAAATACGATGTTAAAAAAAAAAAAAAAACCTGCAACTAGCCACGCCGGAATTTGAACCTGCAACCCAGCCACCTCCAGTGCAAAAATAAGCCTGCGTGCAACTGGGCCATGCGACCACTACGTAAAGACTCTTTAAAATTAATAGCCTTGAGGCCTTCAAATATTTTTCTCTGCCATTCACACTGTTTGAACTTTGTGGAGGTGTTTTATTATGAATTCAAATATACATTTGAGGAAAAATGGCTTAAACGAGTATTTCAAAGCCATTTCGCATTATCTCCGTGTTCACTCACTCTCAGGCTTTATAACGGCCGCTCGATGAACATACTAGTCTTCTTCGTTGCTCTCGCTGAAGTTCAGGTTTTCTTTCTGTCGGTGAATAAAAATCTTCCACGGCAAGGATTCCGAGCCCTTGTCGAATCAGGCAATGTTGTATTTGCAGCCTGCTGTTATTTGAGTCAAAAATACTTAGCGATTCGCCAACGAACGTGCAGCAAACAGAGGAAGAAAATTCTGGTCGGTGGCTAACCAGCTGTGTTGCCTGGAAAACGAATATGCACGGTGACGTCATGCCAAATGGTGTCTTCTAGAGTTTCTTTTTGGTTTGTTGCTATAGATCGTTTTCACTGTCACGCAACAAAAAATTAAATCGGAAACCGTCCAGTGGAAGAAGCCAACAAAATGAAGTGTTATAAACGACTAACATATAAACAAGTCTCAGGTCTTTGTGGCCCATAGTTTCTGAGTTATTTGCCGAAACGTTTCACGCACCTTTGTAGAGCTTTGTATGGAGACGCCATATTGGTGCACAGTTTTGGTGCACCAAGGTGGCCGCCGGAAATCAACAAAAACATCTGGAGTTCACGTTTTCTATAAAAGCTCTTTCTTTTCACTCGAGAACTAGCATACGTACGCATAAACATATCCTCTAATACTTGAAGTGGTTATACAGCTGAAAATCAAGAGGAGAGACTTTTTTTTAACGAGACAGCATTCCTGTTTTGGTGTCACGCACTGTGAAAACTCGGAAGTTCAAATTGCTGTATTTTCGAAATAAAACATGCTATGGCAATGGAAACTTGTACAAAGATTTACTTTTTGGTTATTTTCAACCTAGTGTAAATAAGGATTCGTAAAACCTCGCTATTTTGACTTTGCACTTTGATGCCGTCACAGTGAAAACCATCTATCGGCAACTGCGGGTACCAAACCAATGGAAAGAGTTATGACCAAGGCGAAATCGCACTCCGCTTGCGATCCTTGCGCGATAAGCACGTTGCGCGTGCTGCAAAATTATAGAACTCGCTCCGCGAGAATAATCTTGAAGTTCTTTATGGAAAACACGTCAAATTCCAAGAAAAGGAAAAAAATTATCATCGTATACAGGAAAAACCTTTTTATTTTTCAGATGTTTATGATTAAGCTCAGAAATTGGATAATACCGTTCAAATTGGCACAATTACTGGTCACGCATGACGGCGGAAAGTTGACCCTGGTAGGCGAGTTATCCCCAGCTGAGCGTTTACAAGGCAGGTATTGTAACCCTCGTGCTAGGGTAACCCTAGCACATATCGGCAGGTGTATGCGACTAGCTACAGCGAAATTTAGTAACTAAATCGTTGGACTTACTGTACGACCACGACTGCATACTCTCCAAACCCAAAGCAAACTCAATATAAGATTTGAGATGATATTAAACGGAACAGGAATAGGGTGATAAGAACTGTAGGTCTGAATTCTGATGGCTTTCTTGAAAGACCACTCCTTCAAAGAATTTTCCTGAGAAAGAGATGGTAAGTTGCGCCCCAACTCAGGTTAACATAGGACAGATGCAGGAACCGATTACTGACAGATGCTAATCTAATATTCGTTATAAAAAAGTAGATTCCATTAGACTGTTTCCTTAGCTTTTCTAGCCCCTGATGAAGGCTAGTTTTGTCTAAAACAAAATAGATTCATAACCCTTAACTGTCCGATCAGCCTTGCCTTCAATTTTTTGGCCTATAATTTTAACTTTCTAGATGACCGTTCCATTCATGTACAATTTTTGAAGCCTAATTTCAGTCACATTTTACCATCCAGATTAGGCTATTTTTCGTTAAAAAAAAAGAAAACCTAAAATTTTGCGATTCAAAACTGTGATGGAATTTCCCATAGGATGACCGAGCAGATACAAATTTTTATAGCGCCGCTTAGAATCCGACTTAAAATGTATTTCAAGAGATCTAAAAGCACTCTGGATAGTCTTAAAAGATGTTCCATTGTACTTAGGAGGAAACCGTCGTTGGATCCCCATGTGCTTTAAATCGCACCATTTTTGGTCTTTATCGCATAATTTTTGTTTTAAATACAAAATGAGATGTAAAAGCCTTTAGGTACTGCGAATATTTATATATATTGGTACTGCAAACTGAATTATGCGATTTCATAATGGCCGTAATAAAGTGGCAATTGAACTTCGTGTCGTAAAATCGATCTCGCGATTTTGAAATCGCGCGTATGATTTCAGACTGAATCAGATTATGGATTTATCAGATTTATAACGAAAAATTACAAATAATAAACGTCACCTTTAACCAGAGATTTTGGCCCTTTTTATGGGGTACCAGATAGCGTGGATGGGCGAAAGCGATTCCACTATGCTTGGACCACAAGAATATTTTTTGATTAAGGGAAAGTACATAATTCCAAAAAACAAATTACGTGTTTTAAATCGGAGACTTAACAGCCAGGTTCTTTGCTCATTTGCATGGTTATTGTCTGCTGAAACAAAAGGCATTGTAACTGAAAGGAATAAATTGTTGTTTGCTTTTAAGAATTTCTGAACCAATTTTAACCGAGACAACGAATATGAATAAATGATTTGACCAGTACTGAATCAGATCCGGTAGTATTTAAAACTTAATCTTTATTTCTCTCGCCTATTTGTTTTGCAGTTTAGGTTCAGAGGGACTTTGATCGATTGCTTTGTGTTTAGAGGCCCCGAAATCAAAAATTCACAAACACTGTAAGGTTTTTACCATTTCCAAAGCCTGTATATCGCGAAATGAATTGTAGTCTGTTTACAGATTCGTTAATCTTTCTCTTTATTGAATATGAACGCGCAGTGTGCTGTATTACGATTAATTTAGAAGGTGTCTTATCAGTCCATTTATTAACGCAATTTGCTTTCCTAAAGCAGAGATCAGATTTTTAAAAAAAAAGTTAAATAATAAACTCCGCTTTTAAATGAACAATCAGATTGTCTTACGTAGCTGCTCAAGAAAACCTAGTTTCATCATGATCGTTGATCGCCGAACAGACAGCCCACAAAGTCTAGTAATCTGAACCTTTATACTTTGGTAGCGCGACCGCTACGATTCGTTGAAGCGCAGTTTTTCAATTAATCGTTGCGATCGTTGAACTTTTTTATCATCGATCGTAGCGATCCTAAATCAAGAACGAGTCTTTATCAGAAGGTACATTTTCCCGTGCGAGAAGATCTTATAAATTGTTTCAATAAGAGGCAGGCTAGCAAGAAGGTTTAATTTTGTATTCCTTGATAATTCTTACGTAGACCCTTTTCATCTCATTCAATTGCAAATTGCTGAGTAAACAATCCTCAAACAAAGAAAAAGAACTATCCAATCAGTTTGATCTGATTTGATGACGTTAGTCTTCCTGATTGGCTGACAATTCCTCTATTGTTCTTTCTCTATATATTTGCGATACCACCCGGATGGTTTGGGCGGATCAGTAAACCACTGCACAGTACACCACACACACTTCTCCAACCATATTTAATAATGTCCCCTTGGACCCTTGAATTCCACTGCAGCTTCCCAGCCTCGTGCATTAGATTGCCCTCGTACACTCAGGCTGCTGAACATAATTATAAACAAGTAAAGCTATTCATATGTTATATTGTACTGTCGGTGTTAATACGAGGTATTAAACAGGTTTTAACCTTGCGAATAAGCTAGAGGATAAAGCACTCAAGGCAGTTAATACGTATCACACAGATGGAACAATTACAGAGCGTGGTACCTGCAGTCTAAATCTTTGCATTTCTACATGACAAAACAGCAGAAAATGAAGACTTTTCGGGAGCATTAAGGGATTATTGTCAAAGCAGGGTTGCTTGGTTTCTTCAATTTACGCCATGGTTTCGTCAAATAATGGTACAAATATGGATAGCAATCGAAATTAATATCAAAGTGCACCCAGAACACAAACGCGGTAATGCAGTGAAATTGAAATATTATGTTCAATAGATCAAAATGGTTTATAGAATATACTACAAAAATAAATGACGCTTGTGGATTGCAGCAATTCCATTTCGTCATGCCTATTTTACCGAATGGATGGCACAGTTTAAAAATCTACTGAAAGTCATATCTCAGATTTCTCTCAGATTTCCCTCAACTGCTTACAATGTCTCTCGACAAGAGGACCATTACAGAGGAGGTTTCCGACAATGTGTAATTAGGGTCTAATTGCTGTGTATTCGCTCTGGTCACATCGCAACATGCATAGCAGTCTGAAGTTTCTTCTGAATTTCCTCTGAAATTTTCTTTAGATTAACAGATGTTTGTTTACAGTTTTTTCAGCCGTTTGGATGAATTTTACGAACGCGTGCGTGGATTGGGAACGCCCCGGAAAGGCCTATTAGGGAATTTAAGTGTTCGGTAGGGCTTAGTTAGTAGAGGGGAAAAATTGTTCATGGAAACGTTACTATCAACTTTTCCATTTTGGTTTTCCCTTCAAAATGGCTTGGGCTTCCAGCTAAGGAAAATCGACTAGAATATGTGGATTCACGGTTCACGAACGCCTTATGAACGCTCGCGGTACTTTATTAGCTGCGAGCAGTTTCTTATTTTTCTTTGCAAAGTTACTGCACGCGAAACTCAAGCACGGCGTTTTGTGCGATTGCGCTGGCTGAGATAAGAACTAGACTTATTTTAAGAAGAAAAGGCGGACTGCAAGCAGTTTATACTTTATTACACCTTTTGAGAAGATGGCAACAACCAAGGCAAAACGCTTTCGGCTTCCACACTACTGTTAATTGGGTTTTTAGAATTTATTTAAAAATGATTTAAAATAACTGAAACTTTCGAAATCCAACTCTAAGTCTAACTCGGCGAAGTCCAAATCGAACTCGAACTCAAACTCGAATCCGAACTCAAACATACTCTACTCCCTACCAAAAGGGCAAACAGATGAATTTTATGGCTTTAAAAAGTCTTTTAAAACGTTCTTTTATGTGATTAATTCCTATTCGAAAGATTACATTTACAGTAGTAAAAACGGATGCGAAGTTCTAGACAAGGTGTGAAAGGGGTACCATTTAAGCAATAGAAAACGTCTTCCGTGTTTGCATAGCCTGATATAAACACGAGAGGGGTTGGGAGAATTCGAGACAGTTATGCAAACCCAAGACGAAGTTGTGGATAACTGTCGAGAATTCTCCCAACGCCTCGAGTGTTTATATCAGGCTATGTAAACACAGGATAAAAGTTTTCTAATGCTTTTATAAAATAACTTTCCCGAGAAAAAAAAGCAAAACTCTTTGTATGTCACTGATTAAAAGAGAAATTCTTACCAGTCGCAAAATTTTGTCCACGAAGTCTTGCAAGCGTAATCAGCTCTTGTTTTGCAAAAAGATGCTTTGCAAAATACGGATTTTTGTCGCTTAAAATGTCAGCTTAAGCGAAGAAAAATTGACTCACCTTCTTTGTAACGATTTTCCATGGTGCAGCCGACGAAGGAATGGGTAAATAAAGTAAACTTGACGAGTTTTGAACTCCAAAACTTTTTCAAATTCGTGCTTGCGTGATTAGCGCGCGAAAAGCCAAACAACTTGATGCCAAAACCCACAGGTTCCAGAGGAGTTTCGTGTGAATAAATGAATTACTTACCTTGAAAAATGTCTACAACTTTCGCTTAGCACGATTAATTAGCCCAATGGGATCTTTATAAATCTACTGTAAACGCTTTTTTTTTCGCTTCTTATCTGACCCAGATCGACTTTTGAAAATCAATAACCGCAAGCCATATCCTCGCTGGCGCACGGCACGTCGCCCGAAGGGCGACCGAGGCACGAAGTGCCGAGTAAAAGTATTTTATACTGTAAGCCGATCTTGCGAGCCCCAAGTCTCTTGGTTTGCGGTCTATAGAATGTGTAACGAAACCGTAACGCGATCAAAATAACCCATTTTTTCAGAGGTTTTCGACGGGTTTTGATGTTCTAACGACAAACACATCTCCTCTGGACCCTGTGCATCCCCTCTCCCCCCCAAAAAGAACGGAGTTAGACTCAAATATCGCATACAGGTGTTCGCACCATACCGAATAAAGAAGGCTTCAAAGACTCGAACAGTAGGTTTTCCACGCTTTTCCGACGAAAATTTAAAATCAATAATTTCATTTTAAATTCGAACTTTGACTCGAACTCAAACTCGAATTCGAACTCGAATCCAAACTGGAACATAGATAGCAAAATTTTACTATCCACGGCGCTCCGCTGAAAAAAAGATATACATATACTTCAATTATTTCAACTTACTTGAACTCGCTGGTAAGTGCTGGACAGAAGTGCTATCATCATGTTGACAAGCAAGATAACTCCCATGATGAGGTAAACACTATACAGGATGCGGACCACGATCACTGTCGCAGCGTCAGCTGAATCCAGTGGATCAAGTTCCACGATACCAAACAAAGACCAACAAAGATGCTTGACTATTGCCCACCAACTATGAATATGAAAGTACCTCCGAATTCAACACCATAGCTTCATTTTTACGGAATTTTTAAGTTATTGATAAGTTGATGATAAAAACCCTTTGAAAGGTTTTACAAGGGTCATCTTGACAACTTAGTAGCGCCTAAAACTTTAATTAAGAAAACAACGCGCTGGAAAAAAATCTTTAAAAGTAGCTTGTCAAATAAGAAACGTATTTTAGAACCAATGCATCAAATACACTTTTGAGTATGTCTTATTCCCTCGATCTAGTACCGACTCATCTTTAAAAGAATCACCTCGAGGTCATAGGTCCAGCTATAACAGCTATCGTTAACATTTAAAATTTTAAATGATTTAGGTAAACAGCTTACTATTTGTCTTCACTCCTTCTTAAATACCAGCCGGCTCGAAATTAGCAATATTCTACCAATACAACATGATTCAAGTCCGTAAGAATGTACTAATGTACCTTTAAAATTTCATTTTTCCCTGACTTCCAAAAAAGACTTAAATTTCCCTGATTCGAAGTGAAATTCCCTGACTTTGAAGAAATTATATTTTCCCTAAACTGTGGCAACCACGTAATTATTATCCTTAGTAGTAGTAGTATTATTATTAATATTATTATTATTATTATACTACTTTAGAAGTGTAAATTGTAAATAGACAAGTATACTTCTACTGGATAGTTTTTCAAAAGCGAAATTTAGTTCTAAATAGAGTTTTGCAGTAGAAGCTTTCTTATGTATAAAAGATTATTACTTAAAAAAATTATTACGTATTTAGAAGGCCAATGGATGTTTTCCGATAGATTAACATAGCTAATGGTCTAAAACTGAAGTTATCATACAAAAATTTAAGAGATTTTTTCTTTTTGTTTCAAAAGTCTCTTGTAGCCTCAAAGGAAAGTTATTTATTATCATAAATGAAAAACTGGATAAACCTACCAAGAATAACCAATTGTGTTGCAAGCCCTGAAATGTAAAAAAGAAAGTTCTCAACTAAACGTTAACGGCTACGGTTGAACCGGCATATGATGATGATGATGATGATGATGATGATACCTTTATTAAAGTGTCAAAACTGTAATAGCGGTGTATAACCACTAAGTGGGAACACTAAAATAAGTTTAAAAAGAATAAATCAATTAATTAATTAATTAAAAATGAAAAAAAAAAGAATATAAGAATTAAGAAATTAAGAAAAACTATGTACAGTATAAGCAAATAAGAAATTCGAGAGAACTATATACAATATGTACAAATGTATCCACTATCTCATAAAAAATAAGAAATGAAAAATTAAGAAATGCAAAGAGAGCAGTTAGAGCAGTTATTGTCATCTAATATTACTTTTTCATTAATGCGCCCTGTTAGCCACTCTTAAAAGCTAGTAAGGTTCGTTTACGTACGTATTCTTGTCTCTGTTGTCTTTTTCAAGATATGATTTTTCTGCCATATAAACTTTAGTAATGGCAATGGTGAATGCTAGGATAGCCGCTATGAACTGCCAAAATATAGCCACAACATCGCTGACGATATGAAACAATGCAATCTGAATAGAGCCAATTTCTCTCGTGTTTTCCATCATGTGACCGAATGCTCTGAACGTTAGAATCAGGGTGCTGAGGCCATAAAGGTACCCAGTAATCAGAAGGACTCGGTCGTTTTCCACGGAATTGGATAAGCCCCACGTGACCATTCTCAATACAAAGATAACAAGGTAGATGATAAGTGTCGTGAGATCTAAGACGTTCCACTGATCACTGCAGGGGGAAAAATAGACTATTTTAGTAAAGATAAATACTAAACCCCTAACAGAAAGCCGATAAATCAACACTTCCGTCTAAAAATGGAAGCCGTAGTTGTACACTGTTTAACGGAAGCTTTTTGTTGTACACACGCGTCTAGGTACCTTAACTGATTCGAACATTGCCAGATGGCCATGTTTCAAAATTCACTGAAATTTATCCCCATAACTCGAATTCCGTGATTCTTGTAACCCAATTGAATGCCATCCCTGAGTTCCTTTTTTCGAAACCTCGCTTGCGCGAACTGTTTTTCGTTTCCCTTCAGAAAAAGATTAAAAAACGAAAGACCAGCATCTTATAAAGCAAGCAACTGGCCTATTATTCAATTACAATTTTTATTTAGACACTAAAAACAACAACAAAAGAACAACAATCTTTTAATGAATTTCGTGTAACAAGTTGTACGGTTGTCTTGTCCACACATTTGGGAAAAATTGTATTCTAGGCGGATCAATTATAGTTTACAATTATATTTACATTAAAGAAATAAGCAAGCATCGAAGAGAAATAAACAAACTGTTATAATTACTAATGTCATTTATTTGAACACTGCGTAAATAAGTATAATAATATCAAAGGTTATATACCTTAAATACTTTGAAAACTTCTTTGTTGTTAGTGACGTCGGACTTGTTTTGCGGCTGCTTCCTTGCGGTTCAAATGATACTTCAATTAAATCCATTGAACCGTCAAGTGAAATCCCTTCCTCCTTAACGCGATGAACTTTTATATCACCAAACTGCTTGCTTTCCATGACTATTCTTCCCATATAGAAAACCCAAATGGCCCACTCTAACCTGCTGAACGAAATGCTTGATGGGGCTAGGCAAACAGCAAAGTGGAGGCCAAGATGGATCAGGTAACTCATTGTATCGCGAAGAAAGATGAAATAAGGAGTATTGAAGTACTGGAGGTACCAATCTATGGAAATAAAACAGAAAGGAAATCCTCGCATTGGGAAAGTGATCAATGATCAAAAGTTCCGTGACTGCTATATAGTTACTATAAGCATAAACTGAGATTGGATGGTATAATGTTAGTACTGGGCTGATATATCTTAGGTGCGTTCTCGTCATATCATTCAACAAATGAGTAGTATGGTCAATAGTCATTAAAAAAAATTTACCACCTCGCTTTCATTGTCCCGAAGTTCTCAATGACTAGATATTCAGGCATGCATTACAATGACGGAATGTCGGCTAAGGCGCGCTACGAGGACTTAATATAAATTTTATTTGGTTCAAGTTCTATAGATGCTGAATACTCAAGGTTTTATTTGGAAAGAAATCGCATGGCCGCCCGGACTTTTAGAAAGAAAAACAACAACAAAGTCGTGTCTTTTTCAACTTTATTTTTGATGTTTACACTCACGTGGATAACAGCGTTGTAGTTGTGCAAAACAACGGCAAAGAAAGACAAAAAGCGTGCTGCACGTGCAATTTTTTTGGCTAATTGGATCTATTGATCTTGATACCATGCCATTTTCATTGCCGTCCCCGTTTAGCATTACACGACTCATTTTTTTTGTTTATAAGTATTATTAACCAGAGCTTCGCTTTTAGTCGTGGCTAAATCTATATATTATTATTACAGAATCACGAGCAATTATATTAAAATACAATTACACTGATTTAAATAGCACTTTTAAAGTTCATCAGAGCCTGGTTTTCACTAGCGCACAAGCATAAGGATATACGCACGGGCAGAATGGCACATTTGACTTGTGCTTATGCTCATGCGCTAATGAAAACCGGACTTTAACTCACCATATATGTCGCTTTTGTTTATGTACGCACCTGCAAAATTAAAAGGGACAAGACTGAAACATACGATTTTGTTGTTTGCGTACTACCTGTTGTGCTGGCGAAAACTGTCAAGCCCAGAAAATTGTAAATGAACGAAATGTTCGCATTATTGTATAAACGTTTAGTTTTGTTTGCTTTTTGTTTGTTTGCTTGTTTGTTTGTAATTTTTGTCCGAACCAAATTACCTATTCGACTGGCCAAAGGCACCAAAATGGTAATAAGTTAGCGGATTAACACATGTCAAATGAATTCTTTTAACATCGACATGTAATAAGGTAATTTCACGACTTTAAGACTGTAAGATGTTAAGTATACAAATTAGTTGTATTACAAGTAAGATCGTCTGGTCAGGTCGAGCCTTTTTGTGACAGTCACTGAAAAAAAGACTTATTAGGAATTGGTCTTACCTTTTCTGTTTCTAATCTTTTTTCGCACAAAATGGTAAGTTCCAAAAGCCAAGAAGAGGAAAGGAAAGAGCACTATATCGAACAAACACCAGATATTGAGAAATCCCCATGTCCAGCGTTCCCTGGTTAACCAGGATTGTTTTCTCTTCATTCCTAATTCACCGTGCCATTTCTCTGACATGAGGGTATTTATAACAGGATGAGCAAAAAACTGCAAATAAAGCATATCAACAAGAGTAATTTGCAATATGAAATTCCTTATAAAGTACAGTGTATTCATTGAATCGTGAAGGTGACTCCTGTCCTCTCGATTATTTGAATCGCTCGTCTGGCAACTAAAGGAAAGCTAAATAAATACCGATTGTTATTGCTTTTACCGAATCAGCATTTTGGAAGGTATGGTCGCTTGTGGGAGGTTTGACTTTAAAACATTACTCATTCTTTTGGTAGTCTTGGGTTAAACGTTTATATGTTTAGCATTACTGGCAATGGAAAACCAACACCGAATCCTTTAACTACTATAACAGTATCTTCATAATTCTGTAGGAGTATATTGTGTAGGCAGTAAGTAATATACTGGCACAGAATTGACCTTAAATTATAGCGATATCCTCGTGACATAATCCCTTTAAGACTGACAAAGTTCGCATTAAACTATGCTTTAAGATTGCAAAACTATAAGGCAAGTCCCTGAAGAGATTCGACCTAAAAACAGTCTTAATGAGAACTGAGACTCGCGTTTAGGATCACTTACGTTTTTCTGTTCGAATTCAATAGCAGCTTCCAGGACGTCATTAATAGCTGATTTCAAGAAAACGTCTCGAATTCGTCCACCTGATCTTAGGGGATCGAAAAGGCGGAAAATGAACTCATCTAAAGTACTGGCCATCTTCGTCAAGTCTTCTTCGTCCGGTCCTTTTTTTCCAGCTAATCTACGAAGTTCGAAGTTCATCTGTAACATGATGGCAAAAAGAAAGGTCAGTATTCACCAGGGCCAGTTGTGCAAAAGCTGGGTACGCTATCCACCGGATAAATAACTTTCCAGCAGATAAGTACAGGGAAATCAATTGCGGTATCAGAGCTGGGGATCGGGACTCAGTATCTGGTGGATAGCGTTATTACCCCTTAGAAACACTGGGGCCAGCTGGTCTCAGAAACAATTACTGATATTTTACTGATTGTTGCGCAATCCCAAGTTGGAAGACTTCGCACTGAAGTGTCGTATCAAAAAATGTTTTAAAATGCTCAGTTATGATCGGGTGGATAACGCTATCCGCAATGGTGTCCCTAATCTCTACGCTTTTCCGCTGGGTAATGATGATGGATAGCGCTATCCAACTTTTGAAACACTGGATCCTAGATGGGGCGAGTCTGAAAAGTAACAAATCAGATACCAAAGATATGTGCTGTCTTTCCACTTGCAATTCTCAGCGATGATTTTGTTACCGTTATACAGACTTTACTGTAAACATTTTTTCTACAATGGTTTGAGGACATTTATTAGGTTCCGAAAAATATAGTCAATCAATTTGTAGAATAACAATCAAAACTTTGAGTCAAAATCTGGCAGTGATACCTATTGATGTTTCTGGCTAGCACTAAACTGCACTAATTTGAATGTGCCTATGTTTTACAGACAGAAAAATAGGAAAAAGCCATCAAAATGCTCCTTATGTAAATTAAATCAGCTAGTTGTCAGTTTCAATAATGCAGCAAGTAAATTATTACCTCCATTGCCATCAACAAAGCATTTCTGGAACACTTTGACAAGGATCTTGGGGAAAGTTGGGCGATTATTTCATCAATGTCGCCATTCTTTATTGTCTTCCTCAAAGAATCTTCAAATGCTGGTCAAAAATACATAGCTAATGATCAGAACTGATTAAATATAAACTTGAAAAAGTATAAAGTAGTATTATCACTTGAATATTTAAACAGCTAAAGTATTTCTTATACCAAGCAGTAAAAGCGGAAAATAAATCTCATAAACTAGCAGCTAGTAGGTTGAATGTTGTGCAGTTAGCAATAATATAGTGTGGTCGCATCTAAAGAGGCCTCAAAGGTAGGCCTTCACTAGCAATGGAGTTTGAGTTAAAAAAAGACACACACACACAAATATCGGAATCGTATACGAATTTTAAGCTCGAAGAACTTATCAGAAAGGTTCCTTTTTTTTCTGACTCGACTCGTGACTCCGACACTAATGATCAAGTGTAAAACCCAGATTAATGTTACGGACTAAGCAGAAGCAAAAGAATAAACTTAACGCATTATTCGTCGCCGCTTGATTGATTGGTTAACTCGTTCGGCTTCAACCTGCTTGATTTTAGACGATAATTTCACTTAGATTGTACGCCAAAAAGTCATAGGGAGAACAGTTATAATGACCATTACTAGTTATAGTCACGTGACATGTCACGTGATCAAAAATTGAAATTTAAGGAAATTGCGAATTGGTGGCGAATTTCTTTTGTTTAGATAAGTAATTATACCTAACTTTCTACGTTTGGAATGAATGTGCGCGAAGTTTAAAATGCAAATTTTGAATAATTCAAGATTAAATTTAAAATGATAATTACTCTCATAGGTTTTCATTGAATGCAGTGTACAGCCATTTCAAAAGTGAAGTTTTAGAATTATTTAATATGAATGGGTAAAATGTTATGCTTGCTTTCTTTTTTGAAACTAGCTACCAATTTGTTAGTTATTTAAATTTTTTTAACAAAATGGTCACGTGACATATAACCTGACTTGTCAACACAATATTTATACTTTAGTATATACACACTCAGTGATCTTGGTAATTCAAGCAATCTGATTGGTTAGCTATCTCGGACTATGACGTTATATTCACCGCGCTAGGCGGTGAATATAAAGCCGAGCAAAATCGCTGTCGTGAACTGGGTGTTTTGCCAAAGTTTCAAAGTAAAACCTGTTTGAAAATACACGAATATCCAAGTGCTGATGACTTTGAAGGCAAGAAAAGACTTCATGGTGTTTAAACAGCGTGATTTATTGTGAAGTGGTTTACTTTAGCTGACTTTTTGTACGCTCGAAGCTATGTTTACCACTACAGAGGAAAACGAGGTCGCTTTGTCACTGTTTTGTGATTTCGGGATTTTCTCGCAAGACCAATTTTGCCTATAAATAGAGGTTAATTTATGGAGAAGAGAGGAAGGCAAATATTTTCGAAAATTGTACGTGCCAGCAAGTTAACAAGGCAAAGAACTTTGGAGATAAACAACGCTTACCTTGATCGCAGCCGCTGTTGACAGCATTTGCAAGAAGCGACGAAGAAAACTTTCTCATTCACGGTGAGTTGACAGAAACAAATAAAGCTCTAGATACTTTTCTTCTCAGAATTGGGTAGTAATTTAAATTTTCGGCGTTTTCTTTTAAACCGTTGATGCTAAAGCTTACAAAACTCGATACAAAAGGATTAAAACTATCATTTGCCATGTTTGAAGATACTGTAAAGATCTAACTTTTGCGCATCCACTGTTTACGGCTTCGTGTTCACGCATGAATTTTCACCCGTCAATCAAACTAATGGTTTTTTAATGGTTTCCTTTCTGATTCTGTTGAGATCACTTCGTGTGAATATACTAAAACAATTATTCACCTCAGGCTCAGTTAATATTGATGAATAATCCCCTCGACTTCGTCTCGGGGATTATTCAACAATATTAACTTCGCCTTCGGCGAATAATTGTTAATTAATATGTTAAGATGAGTTTATTATGGGTGGAAAATTTTGATTCAGCCCCATGATCTTTGCTGAAGTTATCGCCAATAATTCGTTTTCAAAAGGAAAACCTTTTAGAACCAGGGCTTGCCTACTTGCAACCTCGTCCCCAGGGCGCTTTTCCCTGGCTTTGCAGGTGGCGCCCTCGGGACGAGGTTGTTCTATTTTCTTTACGAAAAAAACTTTCACAAACAAACAAGGCAGGCAAACTAATTATAGCTCTCTACCCAGTATTAATGAAAATTTCTAGTTCTAGCTATCTTACCTTTTCTTTTTCGCTTTTCTTCATCAGTTACAACTTGAAGTTCCAGCCAAGCGTAATACTCTTCCATTTTTTAAAGCCAATACAACTGTTTAAGAGAACTCCAAATACATCAAAAGTTTCAATAGCCTCCAGTTTTTAAAGTGGAGATAAAGTTTTCGTACCTGTCACACACAGTTTTATATCCGTCATACAGAGAGGAACAGAGAGAAAGGTGCTAATCAGAACCGTGGATCGTAAAAAGGCCCATAATGTTTTTAGTAGTTGTTTGGCCTGTTATACTATTTGTCTCCTTAGCCTGCGTAACTTTACGTGGAAGTGGGGGACCCCAGGTAGGTGAGATAACCCCTTTTAACCCCCTTTGGTGGGGCAATCCGCCTGTCCTTATAATCTATCACTTTACTTTGATCACGTTTACATGGGGGTGGGGGGGGGATGGTGTATTGCTCATATGAAAGCTTATATGGACAGGCAGGTTACCTCAGTTAACCGGGTTAGCTCACCTACCTGAGGTCCCGCACCTTTACGTAAACAGGCCCTAAGAGTCAGAGCGGCGGGAATCATGAACCCTTCGCCCTTCCCCTTCGTTTGTCGTCGGTTGTATCTATAACTTTACGAACCGAAAATGTAAAACCGAAACCAAAAAACAGCAACAACCACCATCTATGCAGGCTATTGACTCCTGTGTAGCAGTCGCTGATATTCATTTACAAGCTAAGATCTTATCATGATCATCACCCCTGAGGTTAGTCTACCTGTGCTCACGGATCGAACGAAATATACAATTTAAATTCAAATTAAAATGGTTTTCGTATAATTTAACAAGCTCCAACACACTTTGCTGTATTAGTTGAGCTATAATGAACATGGGGAAAAGTACCGAAGTACCGATTATGAATCAATTCTTAGGATGGCAGATATGAATACCTTGGAACATAGACGAATAGAACAATCCTTAATGATATTTTTTATATGTTTCAAGGAGAATGGTCCAGGCTATGTAGCCAATTTATTCAAAACCCGAGTTACACCATATAATCTTAGAAGCAATGGTCTGAATGTTGTTCAAACCTCATATAATAGTAGATTCCTTCATGGTTCATATGCGTACACGATCTCGCACATCTGGAACCAGTTGCCATCTGCTGTAAAAAACGCACCTAACGCATCATCCTTTCAGAGACTTTTAACTAAGTTAAATTTTATCGGCTGTCAATGCAGCAATTGCCTTTGACCCGATTTATTTTTATAGATAGATGTCATTTTTTTTTTTAATTTAAGTAGTTGCTATTGAGATATTAATTAATTAATTTTTCTTTTATATTGTCAAACACTTTTATCATGAGCCCGAGGCTCGGGGGATTGGGAGACCACCCCCTGTGTATCTGACATTAAATAAATTATCTTATCTTATCTAACGATGTTCATGATACGTTTCATGTTTTGAAAAAAAAGCTGCGTTTTCCATCAGACTACTGATGGTGCTACAATGACTTTCCCACCGTCTACCTATTTTCAATACCTTGTCGGAACATTGAGTTCTGCACTAGTTACAATTTGCATGTGAATTACTTTACTTCACTTATATTTACTTTATTTTAAGTCTCGCCTGCGAAATCATCAATCGATCCTCTCCAATAGGGTACCGTCCGTTGAAGCCACCCCTCTAGGTAATCAGTAAGTACACACGTGTACCCCATTTGATAAACCTATAAAGCTCTATCTATCGGTATTTTTCGAACCCAGAGTATTAAATATTGGCAATTCGTGATCTATGACCAGCACTAACCTCATTTGCTGTAAGCTGGTATCGTTTCAAACCTCGTTAATTTTTAGAAACAACTGTCCTAAAAAATGATGCACCAACGATTTCAAATGATTAACTGTCAGACCTGTAGATCGAGATTTACAGTTTCGCTTTACGGTCTTCAATATGCAGGTAAACTTCACTGACATGTTGTGCAAAATATTACTGTAAGACAAAGGACCTTTTATGAACAGTCTACATGATTAATCCCTAGCCAATTGCAGTGACTATTAATGAACTGACGAGGAGAGCTTAACAATGCATCCAAATTAGTCTAGGGATAAAAGACTTAGTTTTAGTTTTTAACAAGGTTCGTGATACTGCATCAGTTCGAAAGTGAAGCACGATAATTTTGTTTAAATTAGATGGAACATTAAGGTAATATAAGACCCACTGATGTTACCTATTTCCGCTTATCACAACTTAGCAGTCCTGCAAGCAAGCTTTCCTTTTGATCCATTGGCGCAATAATTGCGCTAAACTAGCCGCTCGGGCGTCAATTTACGTTTTAAATTCAAGAGATTTGAAGTCTTTTGATTATTATAAGCCTCGAATTTGAGGCTGTTTCGGTAAGTTTGGTTACCTTAGTTTATGCCATGGCAGCTATATAGACCCGCGAGTTCAGATCAACTGATCGGCGCATAACGACAACTACAGATTTTCCGAGTTAAGTATCCGTATGTCATTCAACTTTCAAGTTCAAACACACTTGAGCTGATAAAACAAGGAACTGTGGGAATGGATAACGGATAAAAATTCAACCACCACAGAGAGCAATCCGTGGCTTTTACATTTTAATTACGTATTGAAGAAACGTTATAATTACATGCATACATACATACACACATACATACATAGATACACTTTATTACGACTCCTCTGTCGTAATATACAATAATAAAATTACAATGGGGCAAAAATATTTACATCTGTTGCCACAAGAAATATTTACATGAGTTTATATCTACAGTCATAAAAACTTGATTCAATCTTAGAAGAGTTTCCAAGAAAGTGGGCGGCCACTTTCATTTTAAACCTTGAGATATTGTTTAAGTTCCGAATGTTTTCTGGGAGTAGGTTGTATTCTTTTGCCCCACGAAAGGCGAAAGAGTTATGACCAGTTGATAATCTGCATTTAGATAGATTCAACAATGACATGTTTCTAGTGCTGCGTCCTGACAAACCAAATAAATCATGAAATAAACTACAAGTCGCAAGGCTAATTCAGTAGAAATCGTTAGTTCATTTAAATGATTTGGCTCATGAATTTGGGCCAGTAACAAGAAGCTACATTTCCATTCGTTAGAACATTCATTAGTAGTAAACAATATAGGAATACAAAGAAATTAGAGTACGCTAAACAATTTTCGGAAAACAAAGTTATTCACAAAACCACAAATATTTGTATTTAAAAGGTAAGCTCTTGATTCATCGTTTTCTGTGATTAGCTCAAAATGATGCAGTAAATTCTTTTCTTAAATCAAACCCTTTTTTTTATAAGTATGGCAGGGAGTTCCACCAGGTCTATGGAAATGAAACGTAGAAAGAAAACGTTCGTAAACGTATTCCTTTTTGTTCAAGGCTCCCACGGGGCTCTTGCAGAATGTATGCAACTTAGTAGTTTCCGCCATAAACTATGAAATTGAGTTTACTGTACATTATTGTTGCTTCGCTTTCGCAGTTGATCTTTTTAGAACTCGAGTGTATATTTTTACAAACAAAGACAACTAAGAGAAGACAGTAATTCCCTTTTTAACTCCGTAATTGACTGATCCACTCTTAAGGTTGCAAATACATTATAGGATAATTATGATAATTGATAACATAGAAGCCGGCAGGAACGGATCAATTAAGGTTTCTGGGAAACTGCCCACCTACCCCTCCCCTAAGCTAACATTAACACTCACTTCTCACTTAGGGCAAAATGATGGCTTAGGGGAGGGGTAGGTGGGCTGTACCCTGACCCGGGTAGTGAGGCAGCTGCTTGTAAGGTCTCTCCTGGAGTTTTCCTTACTGGACTTCAAATAATATGTACATGTTACATATACTATTTTTTTGAACCAGTGTTTATCGTTGTAAACACAGGTAGTTGTAATATGAAATGATTAGTAAAACTGTGGAATTAGTGACCTTATTAAAATATCACACAAAAGCTATTCTAACCTTCAAAGTCAAAGTTTTCCGTACTGAACCTCCTAACCTCCGAATATAAGCCCCTCAAAAAGGGCCTTTAAAAGCCCTGGGGCTTATTTTCGGAAGGTTACGGTATTTAACTAAGAAAAACGTGCGCTATTACTTTATTCAGTAATAATCTAGTAACTGTAGAGTACCGCTTTTTAGCCCTTCTCGTAAGGGGTTTTAGACGGGCTTGGCAAAGGAAGCTGGGCTTGTAGTACTCGAGGAGCCTTATAAGCGGAATAGAAAAAGTGCTTCGAAACAAGCTCTATCAGTGCTCAAAAAACTGAGATTTGTGTTAACTTGTTATTAATTGAGCTTAAAAAGGTCACAACAATTAGAATTCATTTCAATATATTTGGAACAGGACATAGGGGGTGGGGGGTTCTTACATTCTGAGGCGTTTATAATAGGATGCGTTTTTTGTTTACAGGCAGATGGGCCTACAACGGGAGCAATATAAGCGACGGTTTACTGTATACGCGCCGGGGAGCATTCAACATAAACTGCTGACTATGGCCGGATTTCATTTACAATCCGCTATCGTTACTATGGTTGAAGATAAAATCATTTATGGCGGGAATGTCATTCTGAATTTTATTGTCTCCCATGGGAGCACAACCTTTCTACTCAGGTGTAATAATCTAATACCTCAATACCATTTTCATTTCACTTATTATATTCTTAGACCCTGTTTACATGGAGTGGGGGACCCCGGTCTAGTGGAGTAGGTTTCTTTTGTTTTCACGCTCTGGCGGACACAAAACAAAAGAAACCTACCCCACTAGACCGGGGTCCCCAACTCCATGTAAACAGGCCCTTAGAAATCCTTACCACTTGTGCAAGAGTTGAGAGTTAAGCTATCTATTGGAGGTTCCCGACGGAAACAAAACACAAATTAATAGAAACATCTCGTGGATAACGATATCCTTTTGAATGAGAACTAAATCTGTGATGTTATTCATTCGTTTGCGTACAAAATAACAATAAAATAATCTGAATTTACTATTTCTATTCTAACTGTATAATCCTAAACAAAGGCTTTCATTAAAATAAATACACTGCCTTCTTGTATTTCCACCCCTATGGTACATTTCAAAAGTGTGCTTTCAACACCAAAAGCCAAAGATGCCTCTTTGGCGCCACAAATAATTAAGCAAAGCAGTTGAATAACTTAACCATTTCAGCTTAGCCGTTCTACGAGCTGCATCTCAGAGACGTTCTGACTGATCATCAAAGGTAAGCTGCTCCTTCCTTTGTGATTGCTGTTAAACTAGAAAAAAAGATTTATTTAGTTAAGGAAAGTAGACTATGGCAGCATATGAGTTGAACGCCAAAATCCACAGTTAGTGCTGAGATTTACGCCCTTAAGTAAATGAATCCCTTAGCTTACTAAGCACAAACATGCAGATGCAGTGACATGCAGCGGTTTCCACTGCTTGAAGTGTTTCAAATGGAGTCCTTCTGGTAGTTACAGTTAGCTCAAAGATCAAAGTGATCAGTTCAAGCCAAATATTCATGATCTGTTTCAAAGTCGGACGGCAAAAATTTCAACGGAATCATAGTTCCTTCCCCTTTTTCGACGTTGGCCTATTTTCGGGCAAGAAAGGCTGCTTTTTCTATACGAAAGTGTTTATTTTACAGGCTGAATCGATTAATAACAGCTGTCATTTTCCGTAGGTCCGAGTTTCTTCTACGAGATTTTACTTTTCCTTTATTGTCGCTTTTCACATCTTCTTTCCTGTTATAATTAGTTTCCCACTGATAACAAAGATAATAAAAATAATTTAGAAACGGTTAAAAATGGCGCAGAATAATTGCTTTGCCGCCAACGTATCGACGCGGACAAGATCTTAAGAGCGTTCATTCTGACAATTTGAATAGCCAAAGTTAGCCCAGAGCTCTTGTAAAAATAACAGAAATGGATTTACTCAAATATCCTATTCTCTTTTAGACCGTTGTACAAATTGTAAATTTTAGACCGTTGTACAAATTGCTCCATTATTGTATCCTAATTTATTTCCAAACCCTAGGGAACCAACCGGGCGAAAGGCTGTTGCTTAATTACTAAGTTGAAAATTTCTGAGGTTCCGACTTTGTTTAAGGATCAATGTTACTTTTGGGAAAAATAAGCATTTTCTAAAAAAGAGTGAGATCGTTTAAGAGGCGGCGATAGCCAGGATTAAACTGGTTTCACAGGGTTTCAATCGGGTTCTTCAATCCCGTTATCCCAACCCACGTTTAATTTCGCACAGTCCCGTAATTCCCATGCTTATGTTCGGCATCGAAATAAGGCAAATCCCACATCCCGAAAAACCTAAATATTGGGGCCCCTCTTTTCAGAGAGTACTTAACTTCATTTATGGCGGGAAATGACTGCATAGTTTAACATTCTATAATTAAGTCTGCAGTTAGAATAACAACCTTGTACTAAAATGAATAATTTGGAGTCTTTGTTTTAGTCGTCCCAAGGGGCTACTAAACAAAGTTTTATACCTCTTTTGAACACCTTCTACTGACTAAATGGTAGAGACTTTAACACACCCAGTTTAGAACTTTACATCCCTTTTACCCTGGGCAAAAGGAAAGGCGGACCCAGGGCGGCGGGGGCCCGGGGGTCCCCCTTTTTTTTAAACCAAACTGAGGGCCCAAGGGGCGGAAAAAATGTTTTTGGGGGCCCCCCCCCCCCCCCCCCCCCCCCCTTATCTGAAGGTCTGGATCCACCACTGTGTTGGAACAGTAATTGATATAATTGTTGTTTGTAAAACCTAGACCAGAAACCTGTATACAGTTGATGAAAAAAATCGGGGATAGGAAAGAAATCACACAAGATCTTTGAAAATTCTTTTACATTTCCTTTGGGAACGCCGATGTCAGTTTTATTTTAAAAGTCGATCCATTAAACAGATCAGATTTCCGATCAGTTTTTGAAACGTTTCTGTCAGGAGTCAAGTATCGTTCCTATAATATTGAAAAAAAGCCAAATCCTCTTCTGGTTATCAATATATATTACTCTTGTACTGAAATCTGGCGTGTCATAGCGTGTCTCGTTGCACGCTAAATATACTGTATTTCGCACACTTAGGGTGAACTCAAAAACAGAAGTTTTAGACTGCTTAGCTCCCCTAGAAAAGAAACCGATAGTTATGCAGTGTACGAAAGGTTTGGCGTGCTAACTTTCTAGCTCCCACAGAAAAAAATGGAGAAGAATACAACCTCGTTCCCCGGAAAGGAGAGAGCCCTGGGAACTAGGTTGCGCAGGTTCGGTTCCTTCCTTGTTTCGCCGCAGATGGGATACACGTTAAACCATTCAACTCATGGATTCGCAATCCAACTTCTGCTATTACTTTGGTACTACACCTGTTAACCAGCGCTTTTTATGCGATTGTCACACATACATATAATTATAACTATTCGTTAAGGAATTTTAGGAACTAAAAGGGAGAGACTTTAACCACCCCAGTTTAACACTTTTCACCCCCTTCACCCCCCGCAAAAGCAAAGGGGGAGCCAGGCCGGGAGGGGCCCGGGGGGCCCCCTTATTTTTAAACCAAACCGAGGCCCGAAAGGCCGAAAAAAAAGTTTTTGGGGACCCCCCCCCCCCCCCCCCCCCCCCCTCCCCCACCACCCCATCCCCTTATCTCACGGTCTGGATCCGCCACTGAAATGTACTAAGCAAAAACGTTTTCTCAACTATTTCACTTTTTACAAACCAAAATGAAAGATTTCCCTATCATTTCATATACTTCAAGGAATGAAATTCCTACTCTTTCATATACCTGAAGCCTAAAACAGATACCCCTTTCGGGCGGAGCCTCCCCGCATAGGTCATTAAAGGGAGTAGCCCCGGGGTGATCGTTGTTATTGCTGTTGTTCCACGTTGCACTCTTCGTTTTCCCTAAAAATCTTACCCTGGCCTGGCACATTTTTTAAGCATTAGTGAGTTTTTGCCTCACAAACCATGTCATTATGTTAGCTTTATAATAACTTTTAATTTTGTATTTTCGTGTCTTGAAAATTTTATTTCTATTTTTAAACGTCGCTTTTAAGGTGATGTTACGCGGGACGATTCGCAACGACGATTTTTGGCACAACACAGCACTGCAATGTTAGAGCAATGTTGTAACCATTGGAAACAATGACGCAACAATGTTGCAACGCTGTGTTGAGCTAAAAGTCGTCGTTGCTTAGTACTCATCTAGTAGCTTTTATCACCCGAATTCTTCACTGTTATATTGACTTAATTGCTTATTCAAATATGGTCTCTTTCTTTGTTTGTTTTTGTTTTCAATAGTTGTCGTTTGATTTTGTTTCGTTTTGTTTGAACTTTTTTCTACTTACATTGTTCCAGCTTTTTGTTAAGATGATATTTTATTCTTC
This sequence comes from Porites evermanni, assembly GCA_942486025.1. NCBI lineage: Eukaryota > Metazoa > Cnidaria > Anthozoa > Scleractinia > Poritidae > Porites > Porites evermanni. Next base: position 314,638 of record CALNXI010000016.1, read on the forward strand.
ATAATTTTCATTTCACAGACTGCCATTCTTCGTCAAGAATGTATTTCAAAACAGCTTGCTTCCTGATCTTGGTTTTTACTTCTATTCTTAAAGCTGAAAAACCTTCACAACCTCAAGGTATCTTTTAACAGTTCCGGGTAATTTTAGTTGCTGGATAACATTAGACCTTCCCCGTATTTATTGCTTAAAAGCTATTAACGTGAACACGTTTGCGACATCAGGCTCTCAGAGGTTATCCACATTTGGTATCCAGGTTTAAGTGCCAAGCTAGGTACCGGCACAAAATAAGCGTTGTGTTCTCCTGGGCCCAGTTGTTCGAAGGCCGATTAGCGCTTAACCTAGGGTTAAATTTAACCCGGGTTTCTTTTTCTTTTATTCAAAAGCATTTTCTCGGATAATTTTCTCCGCTATTTTTAAGAGCATCCAATCATCAACTTGCTGAGAGAAAGAATTAAACTGAATTTACTTTTAAGCTTTCAAATCTGAATTTAAACTTCGCACTAGCCCCGGGTAACAACCCGGCCCTGGTATGTAACTGAATGTGTACATTGTTACTCCATTTCGCCCTGTCAGACGCCATTTTGAAACATAAACTTAACATCGTGCATAAAGCAGTGGATCCGGACCCCCTCAGAACTAGAAAAAATGTCGTGCACACAGGAACGTACCCGGTGCTCACTTTTGTGTCCGAGTAGTCTCGGGCCCCCGGCACTGTACTTGACCTTGTAACCGGTCACCGTCACTGTGCCCGAATTCTAGAGTGGGTACTTGAATATAGGTTGTGTTCACACTAGTGCCCAGCGGGTACCTGGGTGTGTTCGCATTAGTGCCCAGCGGGCACCGTGCTCGGGCACAAAGTTTGAACGCTGCCTTTAGTCAACGTCCTAGCGAATCCAGGAAGGCTGAAATCACAAACTTAATTGAATTCGAAAATATCTGGGTTCACTCGTCTACAAGAAGTTTCGCAAGTCCGTCAGATCCAAAAAAAAAAACTCTGGAGAGCGGTTTCAAACAATGCGGTGTCCGTGATCAAATTCACTGGTTGCGTGTGGCCCTGGATGGAAGGCCAATTGGTGTAAGTAAAAAATACATCATAAAAACGAGAGTTTTGAAGTTTGAAAGATTCGTGACGGATTTCGTGTAGACGGGGTCAAGTTTTGAAAATTTTTACTCCAAGACAGAAGCGACAATTTTCGCAAAAAGGCGTATAATTTAATTTTGTGGTTTGAACTCTATGATGCACTAAGAGGCCATTAGTTGGAGCTCCGTGTTCAAATGATAAAAACCTCTATCAAACAAAAGCTAAACGTTCCATAAAAACTATAGTTTTTACCAGAAGGTATTTGATGCTTGAAAAAAATAAACCATTTTACAGAAACCAGGAAATGAACAAATCGTTTATTTTCCAGATTTTTCTAAAAAAGCAGTTGGCATCTGTCAAGTTGTATCTCATATACTCTTACTATCATTTTGAGTAGTCAACTAGTCTTCGCTTGTTCCGAAAAAAAAGGCTTCAGCCTTTTTTTTTTTTCTCAATAGCCCACATTCGATTTATCAAAATTCTAACATGACTCCGAAGTTTTAGGGAGAAAATTGCAAATTTTTCACCACTCGATTGCCTCGCAATTCCCAGAAGAGACTTGAGCACAAAGAAAACCAAACAAAACAAGAAAATGACCCGAAAGCCTCGGAGTCATGCTAAAATTTCAGTATATCGAACATGGGCTATTCTTTATAGCCAAAAAGGATGAGGGCCGCTTTCTTTGCATGTGGTCAGTCGTCCAATAACTTTTTCTTTATTTTATGATCGACTTCAGTCGTAGAATTTAATGATTGAAAATTATACCAATTCTTCCTAATGTGGACAGCATAGCTGCTTATGAATAACTAGCCGGTAGATTTCGGCCAGGCACTAACTTAAAAAATAACTTACAAACTAATTTGCTGGTCTTTTCCTTTTTTCTTAGTCGAATGTCCTACGTGTTTCGAATGGTCCAAGAAAGCTTGTCTGGAGAATATCAAGGTGAAGAAGTGTAAACCCGATGAATTTTGTGTGGGATATAAAGGAATATCGTATATTATTGCATGTACAAATAGAGAAAACTACATCAAGGATAAAGAGGAATGCAAACTCCCTTATTGTACTAAGCTGGCGTCCTGCTATGGTCCCCTCTGTGTGCCGGATATATTCAACGAGTGATGCAAACTTTTCGAGAGTTACTTCTCATCATTTCTTAAAATTCCTTAACCTTTTCCACAACATGTGTAATATTTTATCGTATTTACTATAAACAAACTTTCAGTCGTGTGATTTTCAAATAAAATTGACATAATCAGGAACAATTTTAAATTATTCACTACCTTTTTTTTTAAGGGAGAATTTGACTGTTTTGGTTTTGAATTTTTTGAAGGGAGTGAAGTTACTCCTGGGCTAATTGAGGATGAAAGAAATAAGGGGAGAAAATAGTCTAGTTAAACCCCACTTTATAGACGCCTACTTAGTATGGACACCTTATTATTACGAACCTTTTCTTTGTCACTGGAAAAGAAAGCCCGGCTTACATTTTCTCTAACATCAACCTGCTTAATACGGACACCTCAGTATTACGGACAGCTTGCTGTATCCCTGGGGAAATAAAGCCCGTACATTTACTCTAAATTCAACCCGCTTAATACAGACACCCCGTTGATACGGTCACCTCATTCACGGACAGTTTGCTTTGTCCCTGGGGAAAGGAAGCCCTTACATTTTCTCTAAATTCAACCCGCTTAATACGGACACTTGTAGACACAAATGGGTTTCTGGGCACCTCATTGTGGTAGCAGCCAAGCGGGGAAGGGGAGGGAGGGCGGGTAGCAGAATGTATCTGTGTATCTGGTCTTTGTTAGCTAATTATTATTCACTTCAAGTTCTGATTTCTCTTCAGATCTAAAATAGTTTCCCCTGGATGCTCCGTTCCTTCATTCTTCTTCATTAGAACCACTTGTAAAAATTATGTATCAATTTCCACCCATTAATTGTGCTAAGGGCTTCCAAATAATTCAGGTATTTTTTGTCGTTTGCCGAAATCTCGGAGAGGGTTAAAAGAAAAGTGCTGAAATATTCTAATCACCATTTTACACCGGCACTGCCCTCACCGTAACCCCACCCCCCCCCCCCCCCCCCCACCACCCCCCACCAACCCCCCCCCCCACCCCCCACCCCAAACACACACACCCACAACCTCTCACCACTCAACACACAATAAAAACTCAACATAACAACACAAATACAAAAAACAATTTAAAAAATTTTGTTCACTTTTCCCCCCCATATTTGTGCAAATGGCTTCAAAATATTTAGGGTATTTTTTTTCTTTTGCCAAAACTCGGGGGGGGGTAAAAAAAAAAGGGCTAAAATATTCTACCCCCCTTTTTCCCCCGCCACTCCCCTCCCCCTACCCCCCCCCCCCCCCCGCCCCCTTTCCCCCAATAAAAACATTGAAGATCCTTTTTTTCCAATACAATACTACAATTTTTTTCAAAGCATTCAAAACAAAAAATAATTGTTCAAACGATGCTTTGGAAAAAGAGTTTATTAATGAGAGCTCGGACCAGTTGTTAAAATTCTTCCCCAAAAAACCTTAAAATATTCAATAAATACTAAAAATCAAATGTTTAGAGTTACACAAAAAATAGGTGATTTTAGATTTAAGAAACAATTGCAAACAGAAAATAAGTATAACAAAAAAATATTGGCCAGTTTCAAATTTTTGAAATTCATGATTATCTCCGAGGCTGAGGGGAAAAAAACAAAAGACATTTTAAAATCATTAACCCCTGAATCTCAAAGGGATTTTTTTGTCTTATTCCGATCAGCTTTGGAACCAAGTATGAATTTTTATAATTCGAAACTGGCCTATTTCTTCTTAGTTTAGCAGTCGCCCCATGAAAAATTGAAAACAAAGCTTATGCGAAATTTTGAAGGGCAATTTTTTTAAACATGGTGTATTATGTGCATGGTGGACAATAAACAAGCAAAGCTTTTGATCAAATTGGGCAAAATATCAGTATTGGGTTAAGAGAAGGGTGGTTGGGCAGTTTCCAGTCTGCCTGTTGCTATAAAGGAAATAAAGCGCAGGCCGGTAAACTTTATATCGCTCCTTTTTTCCGTGTTACCAGAGTTTTTCTGTATAGGCGTCACTTGCTTACAGGCTGAGGTTTTTCTTAAAATTTTGTTCGAAACAAAACTTGAACGAAGTTTTTATTAAAAACAAGCAGTAGGCAACTAATCTCAAGCAAGTCTGGCTACTGAATAACACACAATTGTAGTCAGGCGGGGTTAAGGAAGCTAAATTGACTTTTTTGGAAATGACATGTACTCCGTCGTGTTGTCATTGACCGACCGGCCGAAAATCAGTGGTCTAATCAAAGGGAAAAAACATGGACACTCAAGCAAAGGCTTTTGAAAAAATCTGGAGGAATGGATTTATCTAATCTCTTTTTTATCCATGATCAGCTACTCTACAGCTGTACAGCTGTAAATTTTAATAATAGTACAATGTAGCTACAGAGGGCGACTGGGGAACCTGCTATGAACCCCACCCACAACACCCACCCCCCACTCCCTTCCCACTTTGACACCTAAAAACCTAATCAGTCCACGTACAACTAGCACATTGTCAGCTTAAGTTAAGTTAATTTCACGCAGTTAGTAACCAATTGCAAGGACTGTGAAAGGGCCACCGAAAAAAAAAACTTCAGGGTCGAGTTCTTCAAAACTGGGTTAAGATAACCCAGGGTTAGTGCGAGATTTGGATTCAGATTTGAAAGATTAAAAAGCATTTCAGTTTTAATTATTTTTCTCTACAAGTTGATGATTGGAAGCTCTAAAAATAACAGAGAGAATTATCCGAGAAAATGCTTTTGAACATAAGGAAAAGAAACCTGGGTTAAATTTAACCCCGGGTTAAGCGTTAATCGGCCTTCGAACAACTGGGCCCTCAGGATGGTACCGCCGTAAATAAATGGCTAAAAGAAATGGAGGTTTGTCGCCATGGGTGGTTGACTTAGTAATTTAAAGCTGTTTTGGTCCTGGCGATTTTGGACCAACAGAGTCATGTTGAATTAGCGGGGGCCTAAGACACGCTTTAAAAAGTGAATTCGCGGTTTTTTTCAATCATCATCGCGATTATTCCAAATCGCTCATTTTGTCAAATGTATGCGAACTTTTCTGGAGTTGAACTGATTCTAAGAGCTTTATACAACTTCAGAAAGAGAAAGAAAAATTCGTCGTTGCTTATTCAGTTACGTCCTACAAAAAAACATAGGCACTTTCACGTCGTAGTCGTGCCGTGTCGGTAAAGAAATGTACAAAAAAAAGTGTGATGCACGAACAACGTTGTTGTTTTATTTATTAAACCTAATGCTTTTTTGACGTTCTCGTTTCCGTCCTTGTCTTCGGATCATAAGGTCCCTCCTACCTGACTGGGAATTCAAGGTTCTAAAAATTAGGACCCATTTGATGACATAGATTCATTTGGTCTCATTTCTTTTTGAAAGGATTGCACAAATTTTAGTACAATGCAATAAAGTAAAAAATCTTCATTCGCATTTTTTCCAAAACACGCCCAACTTAAAACATTAGTAAAGCTGCTAACAGCTGTTTAGATATCGTATGATAATTGCTGGTTGTTGTACAACATTCAACAGAATGAGCCAATGAATCCAATAAGAGGTTTTGATTGTTCAATTAGCAGTCTGTTGACCTTTCCTTCAAGGTTATTCCGCATTGTGCAGTAAAGTGAATGGCAGCTCAGTTGGCTTTAAAATATTTTGCGCACTGGCTTTAATATATTTTTAAAACATCTGGTCTGCATAATTGGATTTATTGAACTCAAAGTGGACGAGAAGACTAGAATGTTTGCTGCTACAAGTTAAAGCATGTTTCCTTTAAGATTGATCCTGGATTTGATTTAAAAACCCCCATGTTACGGCGGTGTTTGCCCAGAGGTACCAAGGACAACAAACACGCCCTCTCTCCATCACGAGTGACGATGCTTTACTTACTCTTTGTTATAGCAATGAGTAACACAAACTGCGCCAATGCCTCGCTAGGTAAGACTGGCAAAGATAACAAAGTGACTAACAAACATTCTCATAAAACCGAGGTCAATTTGAGCAGTGACGTACCTCATCGGGAAGTTAAAGTCACCTTAATGTTTGCAATTTCAATGGAGGTGTATAGCATAACAACGCCTCAAACGTCAGTTTTTGCAGAATTATAATGTAACAACATCAGAAGTTAGGAACTCCCAATAATTTCTTTCATACTTAAATAATTTTCTAGTTCATTCAGTCCCTCACTTTAATTAAGTCGCAAAGTCTATTTACCGTTTATATTTAGTCGATTATTTGACATATGATGCTTCTACCCGGAAAACTATATGCCAATATGTACCGTTCTCCATACAATCGTCAAAATGGACTCGATAGCCTTCCTGACGGGGACCACCTGGACGATCACATGAAAACCACAGGGGCACCCAACGACAATTTTCGGAAAAGTATCTGTTCGGAAGACAATTTGAGATCTAGAATTTTCGGAACATTTGTTGTCAAATTTTTTGCTTGCCTGCCTCTCCTAGGATTTTCGAACATCTAAAAACTACTATAGTTGCCCATTTTTAACGGATTTTTACCCTTAAAAGGTCACCTAGAATTTTCGGGAGCCTTTTTTCTAGCTGAAATTTTCGAAAAGGTAAGTTTTGATCCCTATAATTATCGGATCACTAGACTTTCAGCTAGGAAATCCGAACAGATGAAAAAATTTAGGGGATAAAAATATGCCTATATCTACCGTTTAAATACTAAAATACGTTTAACAATGCTATGTTTAAGTGGTTTTGAACTATATTCTCGTTGGGTGCCGCTGAAAACCAAGCCAATGTATGAAGAGTTTATTCTATCCCATTGCCCCAAGGCAACTCATTGGGTCTCCCAGCCATTAGATCTGAGTATGAGTATCGGATAATCTCTTTCGCCTGAAATCATTTTGATACGACTCGGGAGATGGAGACGATCGGGACGATTATGCTATGACTTGTAGTTATTATTTACTTATACAATGTAAAAGTTGTAGCATATCTGGCTTTATCTCTTGTTTAACAGAATGCGGCTCGGTGGTAAACAATTCACTAAAAAGTCCAGGGTATCCAGACGAATACCCCAGTCATATGGACTGCATCTATTCCGTTCCAATTCCAGCAGGGATGACCATGAATGTTTATTTTGCTGACTTTGATGTGGAATATGATCGCTTCTGCAGGTAAGAGAGAATGGATCGTAAATCAAAACATTAGAAAATCTAATATTTTTGGTCACAATATATGTATATGCCTGAGGAAGGCTTTTTTGAATATCGGCTCCACTGAGCACTCCTGTATATGGAATGATTAACTGGAAGAGAATGTTGGAAAGTGTAAAAGAGATTGTTGGATGGCAAAGCTCATAACAGCCACTCGTGATTGCAATACATTTTCAGTTTAAGCGCCGATTAAGTGGCTGAATTTGCATTTTAAAGAAAACGCTCTAAATGATTTATACATTATTTCAAGCTGTAGATGTTTTTATTTTCGGTTAACCGTTCATGTTGTGTAGGGCCTGGTTGGTCAAAGCTAGGGCCTACGCCAAACTCATTAGCGAGTTAAGTTCGTGAAAAGTTCGACATCTGGCTCAGCTAAGTTCATTTAAATGAGATTGGATCGTCCAACACGTTCCATCCGTCTGCTTTAGACGGATAGAACGTCTGAAGATCGTCCAAGGGACAAACGTCGATCTTCACATGCGACGAACTAAACTAATAAATAAAAAATTTGTATGATAATGTATATTCAGCCTCGTTGGGGAGAAAATTTATTAAAATTGCTTTTTGGGCTGATTCAGTTGATTGGTTCGACGCGTCCTAAGTTCGACGTCTGACCCAACAGACGATCTTAACTTAATTTAGGTCGACCCAAATTAGAGTTTGGTTCGTCTCATGAAAAGTTCGACGTTTGGCCTAGCCTAAGTCCTAGGTTAAGATTACCCAGGGTTAGTACGAACTTTGAATTCGGATATGAAACTGATCTAGACAAGCAAAGTTTGTTTAATTGTCTACAATTTTGTCATTGGATTCTCTAAAAAGATAGAAAAATTATTCCAGGCAATGCCTTTGAACAAAAAAGAAAGAAACCGGGATTAAAATAACCCTGGGTTAGCGCAAATCGGCCTTCGAACAACTGGGCCCAGACGTTTATACTGAGCACTTGCTGCACAACCACGTTACAAGGCCGCCATATTGGTTGAACAAACAATTTTTTTTTCGTACAATTTACATGAAAAAAGAGTTTGGTTCAAACGAAGGGAATCGCCTTAAGTTTCTTTTTCAACAAATATGGTCACCGTGACGTCAGCTGCAAACCAGCGACATGTCCGCCAATCAAGTGACTTCTCGGCCTCGGGCATTATCCTCCGATAACAGCCCAGCCAATTTTGTTAACTTGTGTCGTGGCCCGTGTTGCGGGATCGCCATCTTCTTTACAGGGCCAGCAGGGGCATAAAAAATTAGTTCATTTTATTCTCTAGAATAGGCAACGTCTATTCTCCAGTGGTATAGGAATATTTGCCTAGCTTTTAATCTTTTCCCCGACCTCTCTTGTTCGAATAACTATGGGGTCCCTTGCAAATTCGCATAAGCGACCCGAAGCCCTCACCAGTTGGTAAGTGACGTCTCACTGGCCGTTGATGAATCGATCACAGACAAACACATGAGATGGCCCCTCCCTCCTGTAAAGATCGCTTTGTCTAACCCAGTGTGTAACATTTCTGACTTATCCTTTCCTTTAGCTATGATTATGTGATAATTACAAATGAGAAAGACTTCACGTTCGGCGAGTATGTATACTGTGGTCAGCGAACGGGGCAAACTGTTCTTATCACTGGACGCTTAGCAGTGATATATTTCTACTCAGACAACGCTGTTGAAGAGAGGGGATTCCTCCTTCTATTTAGCATTACTCCACACGGTATGTATAATATAACAGAGTAACAGGATCAAATACTATTTAAACTTGCAGGGATGCTAGTATTAGAATCAGTCTACGGTCCAGTCCCCTAGCCTGTTCCGGGCTCCGATCGCGAGATGGTCAGGTCCGCGAAATTGAGAAAGAGCAAACACGAAAATAAAATGGGAGGAAACTGGGGAGAGGAAGGGCGGCCCGCCACTGGCCCCTCTGTTCCCAGATCACGGGCTCCTTTTTCGCCTGCCTTTCAATTGTGCGTCATCCCTACAATCTGAGAGCTTGTTCCAGGCTCTGCCTCTCCAAACTGTGAAGACATTTCTGGACGCTAAGGATATCTTGTTGCTTCTACTGTTTATAATTCAGTCATGATATAGCATAGGTCATGTTTATATGTCAGTATATTTGCCTTGCATTTTTGAGTGAAATCACATTTTCTATAATAAAAACAAATGGAAACCGTTAATACGGACACCGATGGGACATGCCGCAGTGTCCGCATTAAGCGGATTAATTTTAGAGAAAGTATATGAGTTTTTTTTTTTCCGCAGTGAAAAACGAAACTGTCCGTTATATACAGGGGTCTGTATTAAGCGAGTGTCCGTAAAGAGGGGTACTACTATACCTCAATTACTAATCTTTGCTTAGTCAAGTTGAAAAGTCTCTCCTTTGTAAGCAAAAGTTTTAGTCGATAACTTTTTAGAGGGTGTTTGCAGTACAGCCTTAACGTTGAAAAAGATCGATAATAGAGATGAAATAACTATCTTTTGTCAATATGTATAATCAGAGATTTCAGCGAAGAGTAAGATCTGATGAATACATGCTTCAACTTCAACTTTTTTGCTTTATAAAATTTACTTCAAATTAATTCAAGTCTAGCCGAATTTTTGAAAACGTTACCGCCAGAAGACTAGGTAGAATGGTTACTGAGAAGTATGTGTAATCAAATGGTGACAAGTGAAATCAGAGAATAATTTCACGCTGGTTTTGTCCGGCACTGAAAGTTTTAAAGCTTAAATCTTGGCTTAATTTATAAGTTCATCCTTTTTCACTCCTTTCAGATGTGCTCTTTTAAATTTGTGTGAGTTGAGTCACTCATACAAACTTGCACTCTTATTCTTAATTTATTTTGTTTTTTGTGTTTATCATCAGCACCGCCGAAAATAATTCTACCGGCATCAGCTCCTGTTATTCGAGTATTACCAGGCTTCCGAATGACGTGGTCTGCTACAGGAAGTCCCCCTATATACACTGCACTGATAAGGAATACTACATTACTGGCAAATACATCAGGCAGCATGACAGTGCAGCTACATGAGGAAGGGAACTTCACCTGCGTAGCCACAAGCGAGTATGGGACAGACGTGAAGCAGTTCTCGGTCGTCTTATCCGGTTAAGTATTTTAACACCCCCAGAGGGGGTACTCAAGGGAAGTTTGGGTAGAGGTGTGCCACCTAGGCCTTCAAACCCTGGCCCTGTTTTAAGAAAAAAAAATGCTTATTGCGCTACTTTGTTTAACACAAGAAATCTTATTTTATGACCCTGATTTATTTTATTTCCTATTCAGAATTAAGTAATATGGAGCGGACGATTATATGGCATTCAGCCATGAAATGTATACCCAAAAAGACACCAAGACGCTAAATAGTATTATAACTCTTTTTAAGACACAGTACCCTCAAAACCGTTATATACCAAAACCATCAGCGGCACGTACCCGTCTAGGCTAAATAAGGGAGTGCCCTTCCTCGGGCTACACCCTTTAGAATAAAGTCGCTAAGAATTGTGAAAGTATTAGGATAGACCTTTCACAAGAAGATATTACATATAGTAAAATAGCTATGAAACACCTAGACGACTGACAAAAATTCTCGTCGTCGCGTCGGTGATTTTTTCTTTTTTCTCTCTCTCTCTTCTCAGTGTTTGATATGAGGTATTCGGTGTTTAAAATTTTTTATTTATTTGTTGATTTGCCCTTTATAGATTGTGGGCCTAAATGCCACGAAGGAGAAGACAAATGGTATTATAGTGGAAATACTTTTGTTTGCAGCAATTTGATGTCAGCAGAAGACATTATTAGTTGCGTTCCAACGATCGCCGAAACAATGTATGAAAACAGTAATAATAAAGATAGCCATACACGCACGAACACAGTTTTCTTGTAATTAGAGTCCAGCCTATGTATAATGTAAAATAAGTTGAAATATTGGCCTTAATAATGTGCCCTTTTGCCCAGCTGCCAGCCTTTCAGATAATATTTGTTTATTTCGACGAGAATCTTAACAAAAAGCGATCAGGCAGCAAAAAGGACCGGACCAGCTTTACTGAGTGTTGTGTGGTTAGTAAGTTATATGCTTATAATATAATATGATCTCTAATCCTAAATTACGTAAAATAACTTACAGGGATTTTGTCACAAACAAATTTCTCAAATTTTTCAGATATGTAGAAAAAAGCAACCTTTTGCAGTTTCCATCTTGGATGTTTTCATACATGGCAAATCTGAAGCAGCTGTAAGTTTAACAGTGACCCATAATTGCGATAGTAAATTGTAATATGTTTACACACGCCAAGACCTTAGGAGTTCGTAAGAACTCGTTGAAACGTGTCCATGCGTTCCAGAACGAATTGGAATTTGGAAGAGTTGCATTGGTTTTTGAGAAGGGAAAACCGGAGTACCCGGAGAAAAACCTCTTGGAGCAAGAGAGAGAACCAACAACAAACTCAAACCATATATGGCGTCGATGCGAGGATTTGAACTTGGGCCACTGTGATTGGTGGGAGGCGAGACAGTGCTCTCACCACAGTGCGCCACCTTGCTCCTTAGAGATTGCTCCGCATAATAAATCAATGCTCAATTTTCCACTCTTTTATCACTACCACATTTTTCGTTCCATAACCAATACAGAGCGTCATTAGACGAAATAAACAATATTTCCAACGTATTTTAACTTTTTTATCTTTTTTTGTAGATATCTGAGATCATGTAACCTCCAAAAATTATATTCCCAACAGTTTACGAATTTAACGAAATTAAAAGAACTGTAAGTAATTTATCGTAAGGCAAATTTTTTCCACACAGTACATATTTCCCATAAAATCCACCGAACGTATTAGCTGTTGTCAGGAGTGATTTTCGCCAATAATAACTTTTAAATGTTATTATGTAGCTTCTCACTGTACATTTGTCCATGCGTATGCGCTCAGGCGTGATGGAGGAAGGGAATAGGGAGAGACTTCAACATGTAAACATGACAGAGGTGGGTTCATGCAGTGGCATAACGCTTATGTTTAACTTAGTGTGAACGCTCCACTAATAGCGATGTATTACCATACAATATACAAACCACATACAACACACAATCTTTTGATTCACTCTAACGAAAGGGATAAAGAACTCGAAATATAAGCTTTTCAATTTTTTACAGTGGTAAATTGACCATTTTTGCGCTCTTCTTTACTTCCTCAGAGATTTGTCGGTGAACAATATTACTTTACTGCCTCACGGAATCTTCGCTACGCTGAAAAACTTAAAAAAACTGTAAGTAAATGTTTGAGAAGTAACGGTAGTACAAACCGAATATGATGAAAATTCTGTATATAATGTCAATCAATCAATCAATCAATCACTAACTTTATTTACCCACGGTACCTTATGAAGACTTAAGATAACATACCAAAAAGCAAGTTAAAGATATCATATGAAAAGATTAGAATAATGCTACAACTTTACAGACTAGCTTCTTTGTATTTTGTGTATACTATATAGCCTGCTTTCCAAGAGACTATTTCAGACGATTTTCTTAGAAATATTAATCGAACTTCACGTTAAAAGCTTTAAGAGGCAGTCCCGCTAACAGCGGTCCGATCGATTTTGCGTCAGAAAAAAGTTTCCCTTTAAACTTTGTACACTAAAAGGGTTTGGTATATAAGTAATAAAAATGATTTTCTTTTTTGCAAATAATATATTTCCGCTTTCCTACAGGCGCGATCACGTCCGGGCTAATTCGTCTCCTCTAGAGCCCGGTTTGAGGACCGAAATTTGTCGTTTTTAAGGGCCGCGCCATAACAAAACTAAAACGAATTATAAAATATCTTTCACACCAGCTGTTTCCACTGCCTTTTATTGACAAATGAGCAAAATATCGAATTTTTTAATACTTTTGCAGACAATCTGTAAGTCCCGAAAGACACCACTCTGAGCAGGTCACCCGACTGCCAAAAAACATGCTCAGATTCGAGAGCTAAAATCTCAATTGTGGGACAAAAATCTGATATAAAATTTATATCAAGGTCAAGGCCTTACTTCATTTTAAGAGGTTCTAAGGTCAAATCTGCGGGTATCCGCCTGCACACTTAGCGGTGAGAAGGTAATTTTGGCCATCATGGCACTTTGTTTACAAAAATAACTCTGACTCTATAATAGTATCATATATTTATCTACTTGATCGATCACTCGCTTGACCGAAAAAATATTCACAGCTCTAAATGTTTCCTCAAAACCTTCAAACAAACGCTTTTTGTAATTTTATTTGAAAATCATAAAGGAAAAATATGTTAGGTTCATAGAGCTAAGGTCAAGGAAACCACTGTTCCTTATATGCAAATTAGCTGGTTGTCACGCAATACCTAACGAAAGTGGATGAGAAAGCAGAGTTTGTATCATGGCGACTTGTTTTCTGAAACCACGAGAGTTTGGAGACTGTGGAGAATTTCGAGGTATAGCTGAGCTTGTAAGCTTAGATCAATGTAGGAACGATTTAAGTCAACATTTATCCCGATGTCATTTGAGTCGAGAACGGATTATGGAGGGAGAATTGATTTTGGTGCGTTCAGGTTTGTTTTATACGACCGAAACGCAGAGACAAAAAATGCTTGTTTGTCCGAAGCACCGTGCGTATCTCGGGCAGTACTGGGGAAATCAGACAAAGTTAAGCTCATGCAAGTACCCTGACCACAAGGGAGAGCACAGAGCGGTCAGAACAGATCGCGCATTTACTTTGAAGGTATCAAGGGAAGTAATGGAAGTGTTTGGTGTTCTTGTTCCTGTCGGAGCACGTGAGTATTTGCCTATTTTCTGGATTACCTCTTATTTGAAATAATTGAGACTCATAAACAACTTGCGCAAATAGCAGATATTATGAATAATCTCGTGTATGATTTTTTTAAGCGATCTGTAGTAGCTGTAGAAAGGCGCACAGCAAAAGGGTCCAGAGTAATTGGCCGTGGCTACAGGGAGGAAACGCGAATGCGGGACCACGCGATGAAGATGATGCAGTACTGCTGACTAGGTATCTTTAATATAAATATTCTTGTTTTTGACATTAAAATGCGCAAAAACAGTTATCCTCAGTTCTTGTCATAGCTCAAACACAATTCTGTTGGCGCAAGATAAGATCGTGAGAACGCTCGTTCGGGATTGGCTAGCTTAGCCCTGTTTGCGTTGTAATAAAAAGCCGACATGCTTTGTTCCATCCACCCTCTCGGTACTCTGAAAATACCCCAAGAACGGGACCATTAGAGAAACGTAATTGTTGGTAACAACATAAAGGAGCATTTGTATCCAGGAAAAAAATACCCTAAAGTTTAAAAACGAGCCTAAGGGACGGACCATTAAAGAAACTAAATTGTTGGTTACAGTATAAAGGAGTGTTTGTTTATAGGAAAAAAATACCCTAAAAGTTCAAAAACGTGAAAAAAGTGTTGTCGATCACCTTTTCAATCACTTTATATTGTTTGTCCCAAACAGCATTGCGTTCAGACCTGCAAACCAAAATGTGGTAGCTTTTATTTTTTATTTGTTTGTTTAAATGGCACAATCGCTTTATTATCGATATGAAATGCCCTCTAATAACAATTTCTGGGTGTAAGCGTGGCCGTCGGGGTGATTTCAGGCATTAGAAGAGATATGCCTCTTATATGCTGCTAAATTCCATAACTTGAAGTTTTCGGAGGGAAATCACCCTAGCTTCCCTTTAGCAGTAGGTCTCTTGCCAGTCGCTTTTCCATCATTGTCATGTGGTAATGCCTTCTTGTGTCTCGTATAGGAAGAGCAAAGACAAGGCCTTCGCGGAGATGCGAGAGATCCCACCAGACACCCCAACTGTTTCCACACCACTTGGTGACTTCCCTTGGACACCTGGACAGTGGCGCAAACTAGAGTCAGTGGACGATGACAGCACAGGCGAGGACAAGCAGACTTTTCCAGACCAGACATTCGAGGTGTATAATACCGCATTGGCGCAAATCGCTGGACTGTCCGATATCAAGATTTTAGAGCCGTTGACCTTTAGGCTGAAAGTGGACTGGGGCACTGCGACAGAGAAAGAAAAGCAGATGTGCGAAGAGAAGGTTGACGAGGCCTGTCGGGCAGTGTGTAAAGTGATCGCACCAAGCTCTAGCGAGGAGTTGCTGAAATCGTACGTGAAGCGTGCTTCCAGGTCAGATAAAGAGGTCGAGGCATTGACGTCAGCCTACAGGCAAGCACCAACCAAGGATCTAAAAACACAGATCCTAAGTATATATGCCTTGCGCTATACGTCAAACGAACTGAAGGCAATGCACGCACCCTTTGAGAAGCTCAGTGATCGCCAAATAAAGAAAGCAAGAACACATGCAAAAACTGTAGGAGTTGGGCTCGAAGTTGAAAAAGTTCCTCATTACAGGGTACGCATTGATAGGTCGAAACTAGAACACTTTTTGGATTTTGTTGACCAGCCTTATTTTTATCAAGATGTTTCTTTTGGAACGAGAACAGTTAAGCTGGACTCAGGTCAGCAGATGGTTATGCCTAACGTAGTCAGAACTGTAGGGCGTTCAACAATGATTGAGCAATATCATCAGTGGTGCAGAGAAGAAGACTATCAGCCTTTAGGCAGGTCCACCTTATACAGGATATTGAAAGTGCGAGAGGCATCACAGCGCAAGTCACTCCAGGGCTTAGATAACACGGCATCAAGTGGGGCAGAAGGCTTTGACACCCTCAATAAAATAGTGGATGACTTGGAGCAGTGTGGTGCACGCCATAAATGGTGCGAGGGATCTCGGGATAATCTAAAGGGAGCAAAGCGCTACTTAAAAACGAGCTACCGTGCGCACTGTCGTGAAGACAGCGACAATCTGTGTGCTGAGCACTGCAGAGAACACGCACTTAGCGATACGCAGTGCTTAGAGTTCAAGACATCCTGTACTCATGATCATATGGAGCTGTGTGAAAGCTGCGACAGTCTCAGGAACACACTGGGCTCTGTTTTGTCTGAGATTAAAGGTTCACAAGATGTCCAGTTCTACAGCAGAGACCAGCAAGAAGACATGTTGTACGATGCTGCTCAAGCACAGGACATGGTTCTCCAGTGGAAGGCCCACATCCTAAGGGCAGAGAATCAAGATCGCGCGAAAACTGATGCCGTTAATTGCCTTCAGAGTGATACCATTCTCATAGTGATGGATTGGGCCATGAAGTTTATACAGATGAAATACCGCGAGAAACAATCAGAATGGTATGGAAAGCGTGGGATGAACTGGCATATAAGCTGTGTCCTATCAAAACCAGCAGACAGAGAACAGCTTGAGGTTACTTCTTATGTGCATCTCTTTGACAATTGTGCCCAAGACTCTTACACAGTTTACGCGATAATTAAGCATCTCTTGAAGACTCTGAAAATCGCCAACCCGCACATCAGCAAAGCCTTGCTGCGTTCAGATGGAGCTGGATGTTATCACAACAACAACCTGATTGCTGCTTTGAATGAGGTTCACGTTCATACTGGCATAAGTGTGTTAAGGTAATTGCTTTACTGTTTATATCTCTTATTGTACATCGTAAACATTTTACTACTCCGAGATATCAGCTCAAGGAACAAACATGCTACATTCATATATTTCATAACCTCTGTGCGCTAAGTAGCCACGTGCGTATTTATTATTCTCCATTGCGTTTCACTGCAGAGATCATAAACTCGTCACTCTGGATACCGAAATATGCATGCACCGGATGTGATTTGTATAAAAGAAAACGGGAAAGTAAAATTCAATTCTTATCAAGGGGATGTTTGTTTCGATACTTTAAGGATTAATCAGATAACAACAACTTCCAGTAAGCGCTTTCACCGTTGATTTCTAGGTATGACTTTTCGGAGCCGCAGTTCGGGAAGGATGTGTGCGACCGCATCATCAGCCCCCTGAAGGGCGTGGTCAGACGCTTCTGTAACGAGGGTAATGATATCCTGTCGGCGGCAGACATGCGTGAAGCGCTCAAGGTCCGACCAGTGAAGGGATGCACAGCTGCTGTTTGCGAGATAGAGCGCACTGATCAAGAAATCAAGGTAAACCGCATCCCAAACTTCAGCACCTTTCACAACTTTTCATATGAGGGAACTGGGCTGCGAATGTGGAAAGCCTATGATATTGGAGCTGGAAAACTCGTGCTGTGGTCAGACCTAGACGTCCAAGTTCCCGGTGCAATAACCTTGAAACCTGCCACCAACCAACTACAGTTCTGGGATGTTCAACCTAGGTGTGTAAAACTACAAGGAAAGACGAACCAAAGTGTAAAGCTTGACACAGAAACTGCGCTATTCGAATGCAACGAAGCCGGCTGCTCACATTCATTCGATAACTATGATGCCTTACAGGACCACATCAACTTTGGCAATCATGATCCCATCAGCACAAATCAAGAAAGTGTTTACGACAAGTTGCGTCGCGAGTGGGTTCGGAAATTCTCGGCAATGTCAGTAAGTGAGCAGAAACCGAAGCAGCCTACATCAGCAAAAAGCACTATGACAGCAACTCATGCGGAGTCTTCTGAAGCCGGATGGGCCTTGCAGAAACCGAGGGGTAGTGGGACAAGGTTCTCAGAGAACGTAAAGTCATATCTCCAAGCCCGATTTGACGTCGGAGTACAAACTGGAAGAAAGTCTGATCCAGTTCAAGTGTCAGCGGATATGAGAAGCGCCAAAAACCAAGACGGCACTAGAAAATTCTCGAGAGACGAGTGGCTGACGAAGCTACAAGTTCAAGCCTTCTTTTCCCGACTTGCTGCAGCGCAGAAGAAACAGGTGACTCAGAGACACGTGGAAAAAGACGACGAAAATACTCTGCTGGATGAAGATCTTGCACACCTGGACCAACAAAACAAAGATGAGGATGTTCAAGAGGTGCTGTCGCAAATAGGACTGGAACATCCGATCACATATGATGGCTACGACATCTGCGATCTGGTCAAGACTGAGGCATTGTCGCGCTTTACTGTGAAGGAACTGAGGGTCATGTGTGACCACTTTGAGCTGCCACGTAAATCAACGGACAAGAAAGCCGCTCTGATTAAACACGTTACCGACATGGTGGAAGAGTGTAGCTGCTCATAAACACGGCTGGAAAAGAACACATTGATTTTTATTCGGCGAATCAACTGGGCCGTGAACTCAGTTAGCATGTTCCACTTCGAGAGGGTGTTGTGAACAAGAGCTCTATGTACGAACCTTTTTAGAATGATGAGAAAGCCGTACCCCAGCACCACACCCATGTTCCGCCCCTTATAGTGAAAATCCTAAAATAAGTGAACTGTATATGAAACCCTGGATCCGTAAATAATTATAGTATATGAGCGGGAGTACAGGGCTCGGGGGAGGCTTTACTTGTTTGCGAAACTTTGTTCTGATTTGAGACTTTTATTAGATAACAAAATACACAAAGTGCATTTTACCCCTGGATTTCTGTACTACACTAAGATGAATTGACAACACCTTACAAAACAGTCTCGTGGGCATAAAATTAGCCTAGCCTGGATTCTTTTACAGACATATTTTTGTTAGCCTAGTATTTTTCGTATTTCGCTACTCATGTTTCATGGGAGATTCTGAACCAAAAACATCCGGGTTTTTTTTAGCTGGGATGAAATATTTAAGTTAATCTTGACTGAAGAGGCGAATATAGGGCACATAGTAAGCGTATAGATTTTCTATCAGTGCGCGACTCGAACGTTACATTCACACTGTGCTATATAATACATGGCTGGATCTCAGTCACTGTGCCAGTAATTCGTATTCTGCGTAAATTGGCTGACTTCAAAACCGACTGTAGAATTCACCAAAGAGGGCATTTCATATTGATAGTAAAGCAGATTGTGCCATTTAAACACAGAAACGAAAAATAAAAGCTTCCACGTTTTGGTTTGCAAGTCTGAACGCAATGCTGTTTGGGACACACAAATATATAAAAAGTGACTGGGGAGGTGATCGACAACATTTTTTCACGTTTTTGAACTTTTTGGGTATTTTTTTCCTGTATACAAATGCTCCTTTATATTGTTACCAACAATTTAGTTTCTCTAATGGTCCGTCCCTTGGGGTGTTTTTAGAGTACTCAGAGGATGGGCGGAACAAGGCATGTCGCCTTTTTATTACAACGCAAATACGGCTAAGCTAGCCAATCTCGAACGAGCGTTCCCACGATTTTATCTTCTGCAAACAGAATTGTGTTCTCTCTCCATAATCCGCCCTCGACTCAAATGACATCGTTCCTACATTGATCTAAGCACACACGCTCAGCTATACCTCGAAATTCCCCACAGTCTCCAAATTCTCGTGTTTTTAGAAAACGAGTCGCCATGATACAGACTCTGCTTTCTCATCCACTTTGGTTAGGTATTGCGTGACAACCAGCTAATTTGCATATAAGCAATAGTGGTTTCTTTGACCTTAGCTCTATAAACCTAAAATATTTCGCCTTTTTTGATTTTCAAATAAAATTACAAAAAAAGCGCTTATTTGAAGGTTTTGAGGAAACATTTAAGCAAATTTTAGAGCTGTGAATATTTTTTCGGTCAAGCGAGTGATCGATCGAGTAGATAAATATATTATACTAATTATAGAGTCAGAGTTATTTTTGTAAACAAAGTGCCATGATGGCCAAATTTACCTTCTCGCTGCTCCGTGTGCAGGCGGATACCCGCAGATTTGACTTTAGAACCTCTTAAAATGAAGTAATACCTTGATCTTGATATAAATTTCATATCAGATTTTTGTCCCACAATTGAGATTTTAGCTCTCGAATCTGAGCATGTTTTTTGGCAGTCGGGCGACCTGTTCAGAGTGGTGTCTTTCGGGACTTACAGATTTTCTGCAAAATTATCAAAAAGTTCGATATTTTGCTCATTTGTCAATAAAAGGCAGTGGAAACAGCTGGTGTAAAAGATACTTTATAATTATCTGTAGTTTCGATATGACGCGACCCTCAAAAACGACAATTTTCGGTCTTTAAATCGGGCTCTGGAGGAGACGAATTGGCCCGGACGTGATCGCGCCTGTGGGAAAGCGGAAATATATTATTTGCAAAAAAGAAAATCATTTTTATTACTTATATACCAAACCCTTTTAGTGTACAAAGTTTAAAGGGAAACTTTTTTCTGACGCGAAATCGATCGGACCGCTGTTAGCGGGACTGCCTCTTAAATGTCATTGTAAAAAAGCAAACTGTACACAAAAATTTTTCATTCTATACACAGGCACGTAACTGATTATAGACCTTTGAAATGACGGAAGAATGTTCAAAACTTTGCTAAAAAAAAATTAGGGTATTTTAATTACTAGATTTGATTTTGGAATGTTGCGTTATTAGGCTTTTGTTTTCAAACGGAATAAAATCTCTAGATGAAGATGTGTTTGTCAACTTGTCAAGTCTGGAAAGGCTGTAAGTAATAACGTCTTGAAATGCTAGGTTTACAATAGAGGAGATCTTTCCTGATTCGAACATTTCAATACAAGATTGATTTGTTTTTCTGATTACGCAAAGATCTGAAAGATGCGTGCATCAGAAATCCATGTTTGGTCGCATGTCCAGAAATTCTGCATCCTAATTCTTCAATACAGTAGAAAATCCATGAGCTACCACTTCTCGTAAGCGACCATCTCCTATAAGCGACACCTATCCAAAACACCAAAATTTTCCCAGTCAAAGCCTTACAGTTGGAACCTCTAGTAAACGACCACCTCCTTTAAGCGACCGCGACCACTTTTTGGGGCTGAAGGTTTTATGATTTTCCATTGTCTTTTAACTTCTTGTGAGCGAACACTTCAAGCATTGTCTGATCTTTATGTTCACTCTATGCACTCTGTTACTTAATATAGACAAAGGACTTTTAATAATATCATAGAACTACGTACATCGTAACCTAGATATTGAATTCAAGGAATTATCTACCATCAAGTAGATATGTCAAGACCTCTTCTTGGATTCTTGTAAACGGCCACCTCTCTTAAGCGACCATGAATTCTTCCCAATTTGGGTGTTCGCTTACAAGAGGTCCGACTGTACTTTGTATGAAGCAATGTTCTTGGATTAACAGATGCGTAGATGTTGTAGGTAAAATTTTTATATCAGTATTCCACTTACTAGTTTGAATTGAATTGTTGCTTTTCAGCCCCAATTGTTTATCACGGATAAAGACAAGACAATACTTAATTTGAAATCTTATACAGTCCTATACATCGACTTTTTATCCAAATAATTTAAAGGAAGTCGTGGTTCAACCCGATAATGGGTTTCGCCTGCAAACCCCCCCCCCCTCCGTAGGGGGGGCTTACAAAACAAAGTTTTGTAGGGGGAGTCTCCCCCCTTGACGTCCAACCCCTTACCGTTTTATATACCATTTTTTACAGAAAAAATGCCCCTATCATATACCTTCTATTGACAAATGACACCCCTTTCCCACACCTACAATCAGGGACAAAAGTAGTTGACACACTTGTTTAGAACGGGTGCTTTTATCAAACATTTACTTCATTTATTATTTCATCCCTTTTAAACGCCATAAATCCCCTCACCCCCTGAATCAATGTTGTCTGAAGTAAAAGAAAGACTTGAGGGTCCAAAATACAACATTGATTTTGGGGGCGAGGGGTGGAGGTAGACAGGGGAAGGGGATAGGTAAGTCCACTATTCAAAAAGGGGCCATTTTACGGAAGTGTGTCAACACTTTTGTCCCTCATTGTCTGAATGCAAAATTGTACTACTGCACACAAGTTGAGCTCTGTATGACAATGATTTTAACTGAAATTAAAGCAATCAATGACATAATTATGTTATTGGTGGTGGGGTTGACATTGACTTCTTCACGACCGAAATATAGGGCTAATTGGAATTACGTGATGACGTAATAAAAGGGCTGCGGTATCCAGAATTAACGGCGATATAGTTTACAAGCTAAAAAATGAGGCTGAAACTCGCGCACATGTACAACTTTTGGTGAATTTCAAGAGTATGCGTACTGAAAATATTTTTAATAAAGTGAATATTCCTCTTTCTTTACTTTATCCGATTGATAAGACGCAAACAATCAGGGGTAGCGTAAGGATTGACACGTATTGGGGATAGTCACTGGCCGGCCACGGAAATATGGAGCGTTAGTGAGGATCGGCCATCACTGCGTTCAATATCGGAACTACGGAAAAGTGAAGGTAAATTCATGGTCAATTTAATAAAAAACTAAGGACAGCGTAACAAATATTACAAGTGTACGCGAAAACAATTACTTTCAATCCCACCTGGTGACACCCTCTGTGACATGATAACGCAACGCAAATAGCGTGACATGAGCGCATATGTCTGAGTATTTGGACTGCATTTCTCAAGCGAAACCCTCTGTTTTTCTCTATTGTCGGCAGGAAAAATGAAAACAGAGCTTTAAAACGTGAACTGGTATCTGACTCTCAAAGAAAACGACAGCTCAAACTGAGGAAAACACTGCTTCCTTCGTGATACAACGGTTAACCACGTTTCGGCAAACGGAAAGTAATATTAGTCTGTTATGACCTCTTAATGTCGATATGTTTTCCCGTGGTTAACCGTTAAAACTCCTTATTTGCACCACATCGCTGCAATGTTGCTCGCCAAGAATAAGTATTGCAAAGCACTTTCTACATAGCGAGATCTTCTTTTGCCTTTTGTGAGGAATTAGGGCATGAAAACGGAAAATTTTCCAGCTCACGGCCGTCATCGATCACGTGCCAATCCCGCTCTCCTTGTCATCAAGTGAACTTCTGGGCCACAGTAATTGTTTTTTTGGTGAGATACAGACTGGTCTGTCTATCTTGAAAACAATTTCTTTAGCATTATGTGATTTAGGAGCTGGGAAATGAACTAGAATAAATGAATAAATGGCAGGCGGTCATCTAAAATCATTACAAAAGTACATTCCTAACCTGTTCTACGCCTACCTACGCTTAAGGTTTGGATCTGTTAGGTTTGAAAAGGTCTCAAAAAAAAGAAAAACACTTATAGGGCATAGCAGAAACGGCTGGCCCATAATTTATGAGGTTCATATCCTGTATATTGCTCACGTCCTTTCACCAATGGCACAAGTCAGTGTCGAAAATAATGCATGTCCGCTCCGTTACTCTCAGTATTTCATTATCTTAAGTTGACTATTCATGCACACAAGAACAATTTTCATTGTACCTTGGTGTTTCCATCGTTTTTCCACTAGTGTTAATACTTGTGAAAACATTACATCCACAGCAACGGCAGTGATCACAACACAAATGATTTCCTCTCGACCCGACAGGGTATCAGGAACGCGCGCGGGAGTACAAGATTAAGTAATGACATACGCGTAGTACATTTTACTGTACGTGTACTACAAATCAGGACGAAAATTTACAAATGGTTGTTTGTACACAAACAATTTGGCCCATAGAGTAGCGTCATGGCACAACAATTCAGCAGCGTCAAAAATCTAGCCGGAAAACATAGATACATATTTCAGACAATCAGGGACAAAAGTAGTTGACACACTTGTTTAGAACGGGTACTTTTATCAAACATTTACTTCATTTATTATTTCATTCCTTTTAAACGCCATAAATCCCCTCACCCCCTGAATCAATGTTGTCTGAAGTAAAAGAAAGAGTTGAGGGTCCAAAATACAATGTTGTCTGAAGTAAAAGAAAGAGTTAAGGGTCCAAAATACAACATTGATTTTGGGGGCGAGGGGTGGAGGTAGACAGGGGAAGGGGATAGGTAAGTCCACTATTCAAAAAGGGGCCATTTTACGGAAGTGTCTCAACACTTTTGTCCCTCATTGTAGTTTAACTTGTGCAACGATCTGCCTCTTCACATCCGTAATGAGGACAATTTTGAACGTTTCAAATCTTTACTTAAAAAGCATCTTTTTAGACTTGCTTCCGATATGGAACGTTTTTAACCTATTATGTAATGTATCTAGTGTTTTATTTAAATTTTAAGCTTTATTTACCTTTTAGCTTTAATTTATACTATATGTACATTTGAGCTTTTTTTCAACATTTAGAGCATTGTAACACGCTTCATCATATTTGCACGGAAAAGGCGCGTATATCTGCTGGCCCTATATCCATCCTTCCCCTATGGGAGATAGATCACCACACTGGGGTACTACGCCCTCTACTGTTTACGAACAGTGTGTCTGGGTTCTTTAACGTCCCACAGGATTTGTATGTGCAAGGGTGTTGTGGGACCGGGCCTTTTGTTTATCGTCCTTATCCGAGAAGACTAGAAAGTCTGGCCTTTTGGAGATGTATTTACAAAGGCAGCACTTTCTCCTCAGTTTTTTAATTACCCTGCTTGTTGGTCCAGCCGGGGTTTGAATTCGGATTTGAATCAGCAGCCTCTCGCTCGGCAGACCGGCGCTTATCCAATTGAGCTAACCGGGCGGCGGTTTACTTTACTTAACAGGTTCCTACGCGACAATGTCATAACATTTCTCCCCAAAAGACTGTTTGCGAAACAAGAAAAGCTGACATTTCTGTAAGTAGGCTTGGCAATGATACATTCGGCTTGTTTTAATGTTAGATGTTATCCCTGCGGTGTTGCATCTGAAAATGAAGATAATTTCATAATGATCATTGCAAAGGTAGATATTCCACTACTATCCAGACTGGATTCCCATTAACAACCGTCAAATAAAGAAACAGATTGTTCAGCACTTTACCGGGCATTAGGGCAAAAGCAGTTGTTCTCGACGGCCAGCTTGTCCTATAACATTTCTATTTGGTATCTCTAGTTTTCTTAAGAAAAAGAATCGGAGGTACTCTTGAGCCCTATATGCTAAGGTCCATGCTCAGGTCAATGCTAAAGTACCAAACAGAACATAAAAGACCTGACGTTTCTACCCTCACATGCAGACGTTCTCTTAGGGCTTCGTAAAGCGCCTTTCTTGAGGGGGAGGGGGGTATGGGGCTGTGAGAGACGCGTCAGGAAGCCTTGAAAGCGTGCGTGGAAGGCACACAACACACCTAACCTTCCAAAGCAACTCAAATAGGTGTCCTTGTAACCTTTCCAATGCGGCTAGTCCTATTACGTGAATGGATCAATTTAGGTCTCTGGGAAACTGCCCACCTACCCCTCCGCTAAGCCATCATTTTGCCCTAAGTGAGAAGTAAGTGTTCATGTTAGCCTAGGGGAGGGGTAGGTGTGCTTTTGTTTGTGATGGTGCTTTTAAAATCTACTCTGCAGAGATCTGTCTCAAAACTTCATTACATCTTTGCCAGACGGAATGTTTTCTTCTCAAAGAGATCTGTACACTCTGTAAGTACAATATTTTAGCCATTTGTATTGTTTTCTTTTGATTTGCAGCTCAAATAACGAGAAAAAAATGACCAGTTCAGTCATTAAAGTAGCTCATTTTCCTCTTCTTACATCACACTTTCACTGGTGGTTTTAAGTGATTATTTTGCTTCTATTTTAAGAGCCAATGAAAAAGCAAATGGCGATTCAAATCGAACGCGTAAACATGAATTTTTTTGCAATTTAATGCGCCCAATTTACGAAAAAAATACCTCGGAGATAAAGTTTTGGCGTCAGTTACGCCAACAACCACTGCGTGAAGATTGGAAAATCGCCTCGAAATCCCTGTTTTCCTCTTTAATAGAACAACCCCCCGTAAGCTGGCTTTACGTAGGTTTAATCAATACTATAATCATGAAGAAATATTTTCAGTTTATTAATGGTAGATTTTCACAGGTATTTATCCTCTAACGCCATTAACTCACTACCCGAAGACGTATTTTCTGGAAATCCCTCTCTTGGTTACTTGTAAGTGGAAAACAATTTGGTCATTCTTTATCTGCACTGGATCCTATTCATAGTTTTTGCAAATTTTAATAATTGCCTGTGGTGTTCCCGTAGATAAATCAAACCTGTTCCTCTTCTGGAACCAGAAGAAATACATGGAAGACTCTCCAATATCCATTCGATTCGCCCGTTATTTCCGCTATTCCAATTCCCAGGAATAAGTCGAAAATGTTCCAAACATTCTGTCACGGGAAGCAGAATGCTTGGAAAACAACTTTGTTTCCTTCGCTTACCATTTAACGACGACAAGGAAAATAAAGAACGTCGCCAGTGACAGGGAATGAAAGGGACTACAAAAAAAATGGTTACCACTAGAGCAATGGAAAAGATAACGTCTTGGCATTTTTCCTTGAAATAACAAATGTCTTGATATCGATTCCAATAACAACTCAAAGTTCACAACGTATTATGTTTCCACAGAGATTTATCTTCAAACGCTTTAACAACTCTACCACTAAGAGTTTTTGCCACCTTAAAAGACCTTTCTTACCTGTAAGTGAAGTAGAACAACAGTAGATGTTTTATTATTGCGCACTAATTGTTGAACAATAAGAGCAGAAAGCTGTCAATTGAATGAATGAATGAATCAATCAATCAATCAATCAATCAATCAATCAATCAATGAATCAATGAATGAATCAATCAATCAATCAATGAATCAATGAATGAATGAATGAATTAATGAATCAATCAATCAATCAATGAATCACTAAATGAATCAATCAATCAATCTATCAATGAATCAATGAATCAATGAATCACTAAATGAATCAATCAATCAATCTATCAATGAATCAATGAATCAATGAATCAATGAATGAATGAATCAATGAATGAATGAATGAATGAAGAGTCGTGGATGAGGGGACAACAGACGTGCCCTCTTTACAATACATTTTTAACATGTGAACAGTAAACTCGGACGTCAGCATACAAAGGTGCCACTGGCAGCCGCTCTCAGTCCATTTATGAGCTTACTGTACCCACCCACCCCATGATGTGAATGAGGTGATGTGCGAAGATCGACCTCAACACCGGGGTCTACGTCCCCTACTCTTTTCGAACAGTGGTGAGGGTTCTTTTACGTCCCAAAAGAACCAGGTAAGTGTAAGTGCTGTGAGACGGGACCTACGGTTTTTCGTCCTTATCCGAGAAGACAGGAAAGTCTAACCGTTTTCAGATGTCATTACAAAGGCAGCACTTTCTTCTCATTTATTTAAAGACCCTGAGTGTTGGTCCGGCCGGGGTTCGAACCCGTTACCTCCCGCTCAGCAGACCTGCGCTCTCCCAAATGAGCCAACCAGGCGGTGACCTCAATTGACCTTGATATGAACATCCCATATCACTAGAGCTTTCTCACAAAAAACAGGTTGCCTCGGGACCCCCTCCATCGTCACCAGAGTCTTGAGCCCATGATATGGTCATATGATACTGGTTGGCGGATACCCTATTCTTAAATTTGTCAACTGAAAAGGGGTAACGCACGCAAGCGAAGCTTCGTTACTAGTAATAGTTATTGTGAGTCGTTCTTGCGTAGCTCAAGAAATGAGTTGGAATTCTACCAAAACCAACGAAAATATGATTAACCCAACGATTCATCCTATACCTTTCACACAGGTACCTGAAGTCAAATAAGATTTCCATTTTACAAGAGACACTGTTTTCTAATCTGACTGAGTTGTATTCTCTGTAAGTAAATCATGCGGCATGCAGTCTCCAACGCGGTTGAAATCTTGTGCATCAAGTAAAGTGATTAAAGTACGTAAAATAAAGAATGAAATTTTTAAAATAGGCTTAGTTTGAAATTCAATTTAGCAGTATGACAAATTTCTACTCTAAGCTCTTTAGACAAGAGAGGATAAAGAGGAGGAGAGGGTATCCCCCATGAATGAACTTTTCCATGGGTAATTCGTGGAGAGATATTTTTAGACACGTTCCCCTTTATATATC
This sequence comes from Porites evermanni, assembly GCA_942486025.1. Taxonomy (NCBI): domain Eukaryota; kingdom Metazoa; phylum Cnidaria; class Anthozoa; order Scleractinia; family Poritidae; genus Porites; species Porites evermanni. The sequence goes on from CALNXI010000016.1 coordinate 342,735, forward strand.
TTCTCCTGTTTTATTTAATGAAATTAATCTTATGTATTCAATGAAATTAAATAAATAAATAAAGATAATAATAATATTTGTAATATTTGGAGCTTAAACATAATTCTGTATGTTGAGGTTCAATTTTATTCTTGGTTTAAATTTTATTTTCCTTTGTTTTTGGCTATGGTAATGTGTGATAATGTGTCTGAAACAATGGGAGAAAAATTAAACCAAGGATAAAACTGAACCATAACATATACAAAATGTAGCATAACATGACATTGCTTCTTTCTGTTCAGAGGAATAACCCTTTATTTACAGGAGGTTAAATTCAAATAAAATCAAGATTCTTCCTGAAGGAATATTTGCCACGCAAACTGAACTCTTTTACTTGTAAGTGTGCCTCATCTTCATCTGCCTGCCCTAAATAACAAAGACGACAATGTTATTGGACCACCACAGTGTTATATAACTGAAATATAAATACTCGGAACACTCCCGTATGAAAATTAAGGGGGGTGCTCATCGGAAAATTAGATTTTAAGGTTAACAATGTCAATTAAGCGTTCTTTTTCGTTTTGGACCTTGAGAAATTACTTGTGAATGACAATATCTGATCTTGGTGTCAAAGGAAGATATCTCCCGATGCGTTATATCAAACATTACAAACAATAAAGTGAAATTTTTGTTCACGTTCTATCCATCCGTGCCTCCTTTCGTATTTACTGTTTAAATAGACGTTTAAATCAGTTAATTTTATGTTTCACTCAGTTTGGTGACAGTTCTCACCAGCGGCGGATCCAGGATTTTTTTTAGGAGGGGGTGCACTCGTCTCTTGCTCTACTTCAACACCAATAAACCACATAGTTGTTTTTTTTTGCAGAATACCAGTTGTATTAGAAAACCGCAGGTCATCTCGGGGGTGGGGGGGTGCGCACCCCCTGCACCCTCCCCCTAGATCCGCCCCTGCTCACTGTTTGACTTTTGATAAATTTCGTCACACAGCTTCTTTAAATTCCTGAAAGAGACCATTCCGGGTGTGATTTAGGTTACATATTTGCCCCCTAAAATAGACTATTCTAAAACATGCAACCAATTCCCGGAACTAACAAAAAGCAATGCTTATTTACATTACGCGAAAGGTGTTTAAATCAATCAGTGATGTACTGTGAAATTCCCTTCAATTTTCGGCTAGTGTTGGCTAGCAGTAATTTTGTGAAAATTTAATAGTATAAGTTCTTTAATCAGTTTGGTGGTAGTTTTTCCTTTTTATAGTTTTTTGTTTTAAAACACATAGTGTCATCACCTCCTTGGATGAAACGTATGCATGTTTTTTTGGCCTCGTGACAGTAGCTGACAAACAACTGTTTTACGCCACTGAATTCTTCTGTATATTCCTAAAGAGGCATGCCCTCTATATTCAATTAGCTGCTCGTTTAGACACCATAATCCTATGCCTCCTCGCCTCCTAGAAATGATTGTTTCACAAAATCGTATTAATTTTACAAAAAGCCATAATATATGTCCACCAAATGCTTGTTTGCTCTTTAGTTTTTGTGTAAAACTTCCTCTTAGGGATTTGTCTTCAAACCTGATGACGATTCTACCCGATCGCATTTTTGATACGACATCAAACCTGAGACAATTGTAAGTACGAACTTGTCTTTACTTTACTTGTAATAATTGGATGACGATGGCATTATTTTCTGACAAAATAAAAATTATTGCAGCAGTCGGCTAGATGGCACAATATATGGCATACAGCATAAAAAATGTGGATCACCATGACCATTACTACTGATACAATAAAAATCTAGACGAAAAAAATTCTATCAGTTTTAAAGAAATGCGTAAAAATTTGGCACAGGTCTCCACAGGTCGAACAAGTTTTGCCTGGTACAAGTCACTCCTCCATATCTCCATAATTTTTCCCTAAGATGGTCGTGATCAACCGCTTACGCTCACGGGCGAACATCTTAGCTTCAAATGTACCGAGTCAAACCTGGTGATGAATATCACAAATTCTTTTCTCCCCCCCCCGAGCGCAATAAACCTGGAACCCCCCCCCCCCCCCCCACCCACCTGATCACCACCACCGAACTCTGCACCCCAAACCGCCTCGCCACCAACCACCCCCACCTCCATGTACTTACAAGAACCTGTCTAAACACCCCCAGACCTCCACTCTTTCCCTACCCCCCCCCCTTCCGATCTACATCTTAGCCTCAAATTTACCGGGTCCAACCCGGGGATGAAAATCACAAATTCTTTTCCCCCCCCCCCGGGGGCAAAAACCCCGGAACCCCCCCCCCCCCTGCACCTTAATGGTAATCGCTTTATCATAGGGCACTACGAACAGTCTGTTGAACCAACCACGCTGTCATGAATTGTTCATTGACAAGGATAATAGACACCATCCGAACATGGAACCTCCACAGTCCTGATCATGATTCGCATATACACTCGTAACACTACTTCGAAAAGTTATTATCATAGAGGTTATATCTGTACATTTCAGAATGTTAATGATTTTCTTCAATTAAGATTCTGTCTCTATGCCCCTGTCCGCGATCACGTATCATTTATAGCATTTTCTCCACAGTGTTTATTATCATAGGCACTACTTTGCTTTATATACCAAACGAAATTGGTAAAGAAATCTTCCACTTCATTTTAACTTTCGTTTTACTCGACAGGGAGTTTTCTTCTAACTTTATCAAAGTCTTACCCGATCGAGTTTTTAACGCACTGACTGAACTCAGAGTTCTGTAAGTAGCAGTGAGATATCTGTCTTCATTTTGCATGAAATAACTTCTCTAGTGTCAGAGTTAAAAAATGGTGGCTATCAGTTTCAATTCTGTGAACGAACTCCTGAGGTGTGACCATTCAAATGAAACCAGGCCCTCGGGCAGTACTTTCACATCACTTTTTATTTAGTTTGTAGTTTTAACTTTCGAGTCGACTGTGAACGAAATTTTGTGGTGTGCTCATTTAAATGAAACCATTTGCTTTTATGCATATTTGCAATGCAAAATGTGGTCATTTTGACGAATTTTGACTTTACACACTTTTAGCAAGTTGCCTGAACGGTTAAAGCAGTTATAAATTTGCCCACTGAAAGTTATTATAAGTAGCCTTACAAATAAAAAATAATCTATAATAGCACCTTGTGAGTAGTGATGAATAAATATAGGCTCAAGGTCAACTAATTCCCCCAGTCCCTGAAACGTTTGCCGAAAAACGCCTTTTAAAGCTATTCGAACCGTTTTATGGTCTCTGTTTGGGTCAAAACACAGTTTGCAAGTCTAGCACTACGACTTGTTCTGTTCTTGCTGCAAGATATCAGCTTTCGAAGTCCGAGCATGCGCGGAAGGCAAAATTCTGAGACAGTCCCGCTCGACTTTTTCCTTTCGCTTTCTCTATCTACTACCCTCTTCTTTTCTTTTTCTTGCCCCGTTTTATTTTTCTTTCGCTGGGCATTTACCACGCTAGCGTCATTTCGGTGGGAAAATGTTTCAGAAAAACTTCTTGGATCTTAGGATATGTTGGAAGGTACTGGAGTTTAATAATGGCACTAGATCTTTTTTTGAAATTTTTGGGTCCAACTTATTTTTTTATTTAATTTTTTTTTGCGTTTATCTCAAGTGTTTAAATAAAACGTGCTCATTCGGGTTTATGGTTTGAAAGATCCCCTTCCGCTGCACAAGTTAGATTTCAAACTTGCCTTTGATCTTCGCAACTGATGACGTCACAAGCGGTACAAGTGACTTGGAGTCACGCGGTTACGGGATGGGAAGGTATCAATGGGTTTGAGGTAACATTCATTGACTAACTATCACATATGTTTTTTTCCTTCTCAGAAATCTGTCTGCAAACGATATCAGAGAAATTAAAACAGATGTCTTCTCAAATCTCACAAAACTAACGACGCTGTACGTTGAGAAGTTTATTAAAGTGATCTTTTAAGATTGTATAGGTTAAGGAAAAAATAAAATATAAACGAAACTTATGTAAAAAATGAAATTTTAAGAAATACAGTCTTTCGTTATTATATCTCCCCAGCATTAGCTCATCTGCCTCAATAATTGCAAACTTAATGAGGTAGATGTTGAAAGTACCTTGGAGTTTAGTGCACTGACATGGAGCAATCAGATTTTCTCTATATGTGTGAAAAGGCTATCTCGTTTTGTACCGAGAGATGTGCTATTGAAAGTTTTAAGCAAACTATACTGTCAGTTCTGTACTATGGTTCAATTGTTTGGCTTGATTGTCCCAAGGGTATGTCCGAAAAGCTTGAAAGATTTCAGAATCAAGCTCTGCGCACTCCGACGCAGATCGAAAAAAAAGTGCTAAAAACGAAAGCGCAAAAAGTGTGGTCTGATCCGATTCGCTAAAGAATCGCAGGAAATTCCAACTGCTCTTCAGGATTCAGTACATGATTATGACTGTCCCGAGCATCTTATCTCGTATCTTCCTTCTTGGCATAGTTTACATCGAAAAAAGATCCTTAAGGGACGAGGATTTTTTAAATCTTGCTAGCGCGAAATCCGCGGTGGGTCACTGAAAACTTTTGGATCACTCATCGTTTCTGGGCAACGTATCGTTTCGGTTGGACTGGCGAGTACGTAATCGAGAGGTCTTAAAATCGAGACGATTTTTATCGAATACTTTACGACACGTTGCCCAGAAACGGTGAGTGATCCAAACTTTTCAATATCCCACTACCAATGACTGGAACCTTTAATCGAAAAGGCAAAGATCAATAGACAAGTAAGCACATTTAATTCCAAGACTTATACTTTCCTTTTTAAAGCAGACAAAATTGACCATCTGTGTTCCGTCGAAAGCTTTACTGTGTGACTAAACTGCACATCCATTTTATTATCATACTGTCATTTTGACTCGAATCTAATATACGTTGTAAATTCTAGAAGTGTGTTTTCTTAACTTTAGATTTTAACATGTTTTATTATCTAGCCGGATTTTTGAAAACATTACCGCCAAATGGACCTTTTATGTCCAACAGCTTTTTTTCGAGCAAAAACTATCTCCAAAGTAGCTATTATAAAAACTCAGAGAGCAACCATTGCTTTTCTCTCTTCTCCTCCTTTCCTTCTCCTCGCTCCTTCTTTTTCTCCGTTCCTTTTTCTTCGTTACTGTGATTTTGGAGCTTCTCGGGCCAAGAAACCTGCCTTTTGACGCCTTTTCACTAAAAATGAGGGCAAATTCCTTTACGTTCGTTTTCAAAAAATCGGCTAGACATATAGTAATTAGATCAGCAATATTGGCTGCACATGAAGTTATACCAGCATTGCTTACTGTATAGCTGATTCATTCTGCAGGGTAAACAAGTTTTTACTAATTAATTTACTTAGTTAATGATGTATGCCTTTTGATTTCTGTAGTGATATTTCGTCGAATGGACTAAAAAGATTACCCTCCAAGTTTTTCACTTACGAAGAAATGTTTCTTCTGTAAGTTGACGCTTAGTCTGAATAAAGTAACGTAGGTCGCAAGGTTTTGACTGCTTACTGCGAATCTTCTTCTGGCAATGCTCAGTGCCCTTTTTTATCACAGTGGCAGGCGGTTATTGATGTACTCAATCCTCACTGTTAGTGCTAAACAGAGAAATCCTCCAATTTACCTACTATTTTCCAGTCGTGTTTCCCTAACGCTGGCATCCACGCATTGGGAATTTCAATTGAACTATTTTTCGGACATCAACATGTAAATGTTGTTGGGCCGGATGAAATCTTATGTTGATATGAATACATGTATATTTATATTCATCTCAGACTGCCCACCTACTGTAGACTAGCCTTTGCTATTTGTGGGCAGTGAGAAAATAAAATTGTAAATATCTGAATAAACCAATTAATGAAATAAATAAATAAATAAATAATCAGCCCTCGATTCTTACTGAACCCGAGGTTCTTACTTCTGTAACACCTGTTCTGAGCTGCAAGCACTTTGTCTTCATTAAAACGTGATACAATTCATGGCAAAAAAAGTGGGTGTCAGTAAAACGCATGGTTGGGGTCGGGGCCTGGGCCGGGGTCGGGGTCGGGGTCTAGCTCTTTTTAAATAATGCTGTTTTAGGGTTAGGGTTAGAGTTAACACTAACACTAAAACAGCCATTCTTTAAGAAAAAAGATCGATCCCGACCCGGGGTTTTACTGACACCCCTCCCCCCCAAAAAATATAGTTTTATTGCTTTTGTATGAACTGACCTTTGTATTTCCACTGTCCTCTTTCAGCGACCTCAGTTCAAACAACATTCAAAACCTCACCAAGAAGGAATTTGTCAGTCTTAAATCTTTAAGTTATCTGTACGTTTGAACTTTTAATTTTGCAATATACCAGTGATTAATAAATTGTTTTCTGGCTTGTTTTTAGAAAAAAATGGTAATGACGATTTCTTTCCGGCTTTCATTTATGATGATGGACTACGAGTGGTCCCTCATTTTCTCAAAGATAGTTAAACTGAACGAGTGAAATACTCGAATGAGTGAGAATCGCTGCGTGCGAGGAGAGGCGAGACGCGTAGAATGGAAAGAAACTGAGGGGCTCCTCACTTCCCTCGTGTGTCACCTTCCTTGCAGGTGCCATTTTCTACGCGCGCTTAAAACCTTATTTCGCCTGATCTAATTCCCCTAATGAAGAATAAGGCAGTACTACTCGTCGTCTTTTATAATACAGGTTTCCTGAGTACAGAGTAGAATAAGCAACAGATTGAATCAGTTTATCTTACGGTTTGCTAAAGAGTATCGATTATTCAGCCATGTTTGTGCTTTTTCTGGCTTTGTAATGAAAATCGTTCACAAAGAAACACATACAAGTATCATGGGTGGATTTAGGGGTGGGACCGAGGGGACCTTGGCCAGCTCTTTTTCTATGATATTTTATATTATTTTTTTAAGAAATCACAGTAAAATAAATAGTATCTATACATGTAGCTGGCAAGTGTTCCAGACACAATTTTCTGAATTTTCTAGATTCGCCTCTGAAGTTTATCATCGCTACATAGCTTTAGGACGTCAGGGCTCGTACTTAAAACTATCAGTGATTGGGTTTTCACAATTCTTGTTTCATGTTTGTTCGTTCATCAATTTTTTTGCGTCTAACCACTTTTCTGTTTAATGTGTCTAGTTCAGAAACAACCTTCCCACCCCAAGGATATACACTTAAGTATTTCTTCTTATTCTTTCATCACAAGGGACCTTTCTTACAACAAAATCCAAAATTTACCTGAGGACTTCATGCTAAATGATGTAGAGTACTTGTGAGTATCTCGGGAAAATTAATTGTCCTAAACTTTTGCTAGTGTAAGAGGATTCTTTAATCTCAAAGTTGTATTAATTTTGATGGCATATCTAAGTTCAACTATGTTAAGCAATTTAATATTTTTATAGATTTCTGCAGAATAACATGATTCCCTCGATTTCCAACAAGACTTTTGTCACTTCAACCAAATTTCAATATCTGTAAGTATTCATATATCCTATTTATACATAATGCCAAAGGGAGTAAAAGAGTTTGGTTCGTGCAAAGCAACTACGGAAATCGATCGTTCTTCTTCAAATCAAATATTGTGCTTAGTAATTCAACGAAAAAGCTTGGTCTGTGATCCAAGTGAATTCATTTGTCAAGATCGTGTCCCTCGTTTATTTTGTTTTTGTTTGTTAGTTTGTTTGTTTTTTATAATCATTGACCGCTGAACAGAAGCGACCGCGTTTCACCTCCTTGCTCGTTCGGAATGCTTGAAAATTAAAACCTTCCAAAGCAGACAACCGGACAGCCCATTGTCGGCGGTATTACCAGACTTGCAAATATCTCTCCTCCGCAGTTGCCCCCGCTATCTTTTCCCTTCCCATCGTCCCCGGCGCGCGTTGTTTTTTCCCTCTCCGCAGCCTCACTGCGACATAAAGAGGCCTCTAAGAGAGAAGACTTGCAACAAGATAGCAAGACGCTGTCACCAGTCGCGACGATTCACTGCGAATTAGAATCAAGCAATACACGTTAATGATACTATTTACTATGAACAGCCCGAAGTTTCCAGTAGTTCTAATCCTCAACTTAACGGAAGCAATTCTGTCAAACATGAAGTCATATGCAAATACAAATTTTGTCAAATTTAAGTACCCAAGGTCGGGGTTTTGTGCATTTCTGGACCTAAACCCTCAGCGCGTTTCTTTTATCTCCAAAGTACGAAAAAAATACATACAAAAACCGATATGTCAACAGCTACGTTCCCCGCCTAAATTCCACTTAGTTTTAAATTGTGTAGAGCATTATCAGTCCCTGGATTTCGTTTAAACGTTTCAGATTCCTTAGCTTTAATCAACTGAAGAGCATCCCATATCAAACTTTCTTCAATTTGACTGATCTTCAAATAGTGTAAGTATACGAAGTCAGTCTCATAACTCCAATCACTCTTAGCTAATGCATACATTTAATGTTTGCTTGCGTTGAAAAATAAGCTATTTATCCACTTTCAATTTTTCTGATTACAAAAGTACTAGTATAACGGCTTCCTCCATTTGAATAATTATTCTTACAGTCAAAGCAGATCAAGCGTACCCCCCCCCCCCCCCCCAAAATTACTTTATAAAAAATATTTTTGTGAAAAAAAAACCCCCCCGCGTGTTCATTATCACTTTATTTTTTTTGGGGGGGCGCGGAGAAAAAACATATAAACTTACACCTATCTATTTATACACCCCAAATAAAATAATTTTAATATAGTGTACTATGCTGATTATAACGCAACCATCATATAAACAAGTGAGAATAGTAGCGTAATCGACCAGCTGAGTAAGTTACGAAATAGTATGTGTATAAACATTATGCGAGGGGGGGGGGAGGGTTTCGCTTGATCTGCTTTGACTGTAAGAATAATTATTCAAATGGAGGATGCCGTTACACTAGTACTTTTGTAATCAGAAAAATTGAAAGTGGATAAATAGCTTATTTTTCAACGCAAGCACACATTTAATTTTTTTTGCATTTAAAAAAAAAGTTTTTTCCCACCTTTTCATTTTTCTATTAAAAAAGAAATCATCATAACGTCTTCCCCCATTTTAAAAATTTTTTTTAAGGTCAAAACAACTCCCCTTTCCCCCCCCCCCCCCCCCCAAGATTGCATTAATGAATCGATTATTTGGAAAAATGAATCCGCTCGAGTGTGAATTCACTACTCATTATGTGTGCAGGAGTGCAGAGATGAAACTGAAATCTATAACTACCAGCTGATTCAACCCTGAAATAATAATAATTTCATTAATGCAATCATGGAGGGTACTCTTGACCTGCCCTGTCTGTAACTGTATTGTTATTGTTGTTTTTGTCCGTCACAACAGTCTTCCATAGTCGGAATAATATTTTTTTCACTGTTCTCGGATCAGTTTGCTTTCAGATAATCCGATAAGGACGATCGAACAAGAGGCCTTCAGGCTTGGTAATAACAACTTAACGATGTAAGTTTAAAATGAACTCTGACTACCTTAATTGTTGTTAAACTGACCTGATTGGGAGTTTCCCACTCGACCCGCCCTCCCGAGCTGAAAGCAAAACATGTAATGCAATACAATCAAAGCAGTTCTTGCGAACCCTGTCGTAAGCGACCAGCTCTAGTTACGACCACCTTCGTGAAACCCCTGATTTGAACTATGACTCAAACTTTGTAATGAATTGCTTTCGCAAGCGACAACGACCACTTTTGGGATTTACCAACTGGACTTTCCTTTGTTTTTAAGCTCAACACTCAGAGTCTTATTCATATGAATCAACATTTTAATGAAACTGCACATTGCGCCAATCGTTCTTTGATAAAGATCTTGTACACTTCAGTATTAGATATGTATAGCACTAAGGCACTAAGGTCAACATGACCATTTCTAGTTGCGACCACTTTTTCTACGAGAACTCCCACTGTATTTAGCAAAACTCAGCGTACATTTTATACAAAGATGAGTACGTTCCTAACGTTTTTGATACATTCTTTATTAAGATGGTTTGCTGTTAGACTAGCAAAAGCTGAGATAAAGTTTGCTATTTTTAAAGTAGAAGTAAGAAGAAGACGTATTTTTCTGCAACGGCGATAAAATAAAAGTTCTGTATCGATTCTGTATACATGTCATTTTTTAAAGGCCTACATTTGCTCATGCAATTACATTACAGATATTTGCTGCGGACGGAAGTGAAGATCTTGAGTCTTGCATCCTTCATCGGCTTGAATGGGTTTTATTCTCAGCTGTGACGTATCATGTTTAATAGATATTCAGAACAGTTTATTCTGCGTACAGTAATCACTTGAAAGAGTGTTTGTTTAGGAAATCCAAACTCTTGAAATTGATTCAGGACGTTTAGACTCCTATTAAAAATATATTTTGAGTGTTTCAGAAAGGTCGATATCTACTTTCATACCATAACTCTTGGGAAAAAAAACACGTTTGCCAACGTTTATGATAATTCGTTAATAACTGGATCTGGCATATCCAAACCAATTCTCTTAATCTCGTTTACGTTTTATAGTGACTCGATGTGGCCCTTTTACTTGTATCAACATATATGAAGTTGGTTGCAAAATGCCAGGGTCATTCAGTCTATTTGAAATAACAGAGAGCAGTAATTGACAAACATATAACGAACATTGAATGGCACCAATCTAATTGGAAAATTTAGTAAATTCCTTTTTTAAAGAAATGTGGTAGCTAGGCATTTTTTGGGTGAAATGGAGTTATGCTAACACAGAAATGATAATATAATATATATATATATATATATATATATATATATATATGTTTTTCCCCCAGGGTGATAGACAACAGAGTGCTTAGAACACTAAGATATTACGCCAATCAACAGAGGTGCACCATATATATGTAAGTATATTATTATTCATTCAAAACATTATTCCTTTCCTAATTCGCTTAGATTCCCTTCTAATTCTTGATAACCATCTAGCGTTGACCAAATGTGGATGATGTTTGCCGATGCCAATACAGTTGACATTTTGTAATTACAAAATAGCTGTAGCTAGTTGTGCTAGTGTCTCAGGCCTAGGCCAAACTTCGAACCTTTTCATGAGACGAGCCAAACTCCAATTTAGGCTCAGACGTCGAACGTAGAACGCGCCGAACCAATCAACTGAACCAGACAAAAAAGCAAATTTAATACATTTTCTCCCGAAGGAAGCTAAATATGCATTATCATACAAATTTTTAATTCATCGACGATCGATGTTTGTCCCGGAGACGTTCTTCAGACTTCAGAGGGATAGAACGTGGTAGAAGATCCAGACTCATTCAGACGAACCTAAGTGACTCAGTCGTCGAATTTAGGACGCGTCGAACCAATCAGAACAAAAACGCGGCAATTTGTATAACAAATTTTCTCCCGAAAGAGGCTAATTATAATTATATTATCATACCAATTTTTTAGTTCATTAGTATAGATCATCGCATGTGAAGATCGACGTTTGTCCTGCAGACGATCTTCAGACGTTCTATATGTCTGAAGCAGACGGATAGTGCGTGTTGGACGATTAAACTCATTCAGACGAACTGATTAACTAATGTCGAGCCAGACGTCGAAAGGCTAAGACATCCTTTGAGATTTGAAATACAGAAAATTTTTCATTTTTCATTTTTTTTTATCTGGAGCACCATATCCCTATATCCCTCTATATCTGTAATAAAAGAGTTTGGGTACTAGAGAGTCAGTTACTCTTCTGGACATTGAAAACTGCCCGCATGTAGCATTACTAAAGTTAAGTTTGCATTAACTGAAATTAATTTATTCTTCTCATGGTCCTTTCTTTCAAGGAATTACCGAAACGTTGAAACCAGAACAGCAATGATAGTCATTTGTGCTTGTTTAATTTTTTAGAAGTCCCCACAATGCTGAAACCGAAGCCATCATTGTCTATGCGCCGGCATATAAAAGAGAAGCGTTAGCCTACGTTTATACTCTCCTGGCATCAGGATTTGCACGTCATCCTGAAAACCGCACCGATTTTTACAAGTTACTTCCCTGTCCAGAGGGAACATTCTTTAACTCTTCTTCAAGAGGCGAACAAGGATGTATAAAATGCCCTGCAGGTAGTAAAAGGATCCTAATAGAAACCTAAAGTGTGACATCATGAAAGATTAAATTTGTGAAATTTGTCGGAATATTCTGAACGAACAGCATCCAAAAGGCCTACTTGCCAAAAACTAGCATTTCCGGGCAAATTGTCTCTGAAATATTAGCCCAGTTATACTCTGATGACTCCATGCAAATCCTTCTAAATTTGACTCGGTTCATGTTCATGCCCCGGCCTTTGAAAAGGAGGCAAGGCTGGAGGTGATCTTGCTTTGTTGCAAACCTTTCTGATCTTTACATGTATATGATGTTGCTCAAGTTTTTCTTGACATTAGAATAACACGATTTGTACATGAAAAGCAAGACAGCTTGTATCTTAACAAGGCCACTTCCAGCCTCGCTTCAATTCAAAGGCCAGGGCACTAACCACACAACTGTAAAATGACCTATTGACAAATGAGCACCCACTCAATTAATCAGAATTTTTGAGTGAAGCTGCAAGTGCCACAAGATCCATTGTGGTCAGAAGGTAATTTTTTCATCCCTTATTGTCGTTTTAGGAGGATTTTATTCCGACAAAGTTGGGTACGTTGCGACAAGTTGTAAAAAATGTCCTAATGGTTCCTTTGTTTCGCTCGAGAAGACGCCAGGCAAAAGAGCTGAAGACTGCAAGGCTTGTCCTCAAGGTAATTCGCTTATCATCTTACAATTAGCAATAACCAAAGGTTACAGAGTGCGGGAGACAACGATCGAAGGTTCATAGCTGTGCTCTGCGTAAGTTTCAAGTGAGAGATAGTCAAAACACGCGTGATCAGATTACGAGTGATAGACGGTCCAAACGCGTGGGATCAAATCGGGTTCTGTCCATTCCATTCATACTTAGTGGAAGTCCAAACGAATGCTACATACATGCGACGCATGCGTAATAACAACCTGTAGATTAGGATTGCGGGCTCCTCTTGTCGCCCGCAATAAAATCATGAGGTGCTTTGAATATATTTTAATGCCTTTTGACCTTGCTTCTACACTAATACGATCGCAAGTTATAAGGAAACGCTATCTAATTTGTAAATGACAGACTTTGCAATGCAAAGCCTGTTATTAGTGTGGATGGCGGGATCATACGGAGACTTTTAAAATAGTCGTTGACCAGGCGAAAAGAAGTAGGAAAAATCGTGAGTCTGTTTTACAGATTGTCTTAATACTCTCAAATCTTATTTCACATCTGATCAGGAACAAACACAGACGACTTTGCTGGATATCGCGCTTGCAAATGTTTGCATGGATTCCACCGCACCCATATGTTGGAAAAGTGTCACAAGTGTGACTTGCACGGAGGACTCGAGTGCAAAGATGATCATGCCACTTTAAAACCTGGTTACTGGTGGGAATGGCAAAGTGAGATATATAAGAATCGGTACAGAAACTTTTCGCACTATCTCTCTTCGTCTTTGCCAGCTTCAGATGCTTTCTCCACTCAGTACCCCTATCCAATTCCCACACCACATAAATGCCCAAAGCAAGAATCTTGCAAAGGTGGTTTAGAATCTCCGTGTGAGATTGGATATGAGGGTCCATTATGTGGAGTATGCAGTATGGGATACTACATGGAATTACAAACATGTGAAAGATGCTCATCAAAGACGTGGTTATTAGGACAGTTTTTAATCATTGCAGTCGTTTTGGTAGCGATTTTAACTGTGTCGTTCTGGACGAGCAAATCGAACCGAAAGAAGGCCAAGGGGCTTGCTGTTATTGACAAACTTTTATCCAAACTTAAGATCATTATAGGATTTTATCAAGTGACCTATGGTCTTTTGGAAGCGTTCTCCTTTATAGAATGGCCAGATTCCCTGCAAGCTATTGCGAAATATTCTGAAATACTGCAGTTGAATATCCTTCAAGTTGCGCCTATACATTGTCTTTTTCATGGTCTACAAGTTGACGCATTTGCCAATTTAATTGCAATTATGACAATAAATGCCTTAGTTATCTTTTTCTGCGGTGTTGGCTACGGGCTGCGCAAGGCAGTCATCGCAAGAAAGCAAATCCTAAGCGAACAAGAGAAGGCCGACGCAATTTCCGAGACGAAGCAGTTCGCTTACAGGAATCTATTTTTCTTTTTGTACGTAACGTACCTAAGCACTTGTGTTAAGACAGCCAGCGTGTTTCCACTTGCCTGCCAGAAGATTTGCTTGAACGAAAAAGAAGAGCAATGTTCCGATTACTTAAAAACAGATTACAGCGTGAAATGCCATGAGCCGCGGTACAACCATTTGGTTATTGTAGCGTACATTGCTACTGTCTACGTGCTTTGTCTCCCTACCTTTTCATTCATCGCCCTTTGGAGACTGAAAACGATCATATTTGCCACCAGAGACAGTAAAACAACCCTGGATTCAAGAAGACCAAAGAACGAAATCGTAACAGGACTCAGTTTTCTGTTTGAAAACTACAAACCTCAAAATTGGTATTGGGAAATTGTTGAAATGTCTCGCAAAGTTATTATTACGTCGGTCATGATTGTCGTTGGAAAACAGACTAGATCCTACATTGGCTTAGCTTGGGTTGTCGCTGGCATGTATGGAGTTCTATTTGCATGGACGAGTCCCATTCAAGACTCTACAGAAAACATACTAATGGTGACGTCCCTTGCTGTTACTTGTGTCAACCTGGGTATTGGAGCTGTGAGTAGAATACCAGCAGAGAACATTTCAGCCTCGGTAGATTCGCATATGGATACCGTTTTATTCAAGATCCTTGTAGTGGGAGCAAATACCTTGGTAATCGGCCTTGTTGGTGGTGAGTTCGAACAATTTTTTTCAATAGAATCTCTAAAAAAATCTTTTGAAGAATTGTAAAAATTTTTTAACGCATCCTCAATCGCTTTTTGAGCTACGTTTCTTTTTGAATCATTGTATTTTGAAAAATCGCTGACAAAGAAAGTTTCTTGATTACCAGGTAATATCCAAGTTATTAGATTTCATCATTTTTCATGTTCTCTACGTAGAGAGTGCAAATTTAATTACTGTAAAATCACACACTTGACAATTCAAAGTTGCTACAATCAGAAGTATCTTTTTTTCTTTTATTTCTTTAAGTTCAATATGCCGTACACGTGTTTCAGTACCTTAAAACGTGGATCAGAGATCCCCGTCTGTCCATTTCGTGTTGCCTGGCAATGCTTCTTCCTCTTTCTGATCTGAGTGGAGAAATGCACCTGGACCATTTGACTGAAACGAGCGTTCCATGTGATGAGCTGCATGACGAAGATGTAGATCTGCAGGAAGTTCTCAGCACAGCAAAAAATAATGGTAATGCTGAGGTGCGTTTTCAAGGACTGGAAAACAGTGTGTTGATTGAGAATTGCCATTGTCACGAGGTGGACCTCAAGGAACCTAAATGCCATCAAGAGACGCAAACAGAGATCTTCATATTTTTTGCCAGTGAGAGTTTGGCGCAGAAAGCAATGGATAAATAAGTACATTCCTTTAGGTAAGGAATCTGCTTCATTTCGCATTTAACTTAAGGCAGTTTTCTTTATTTTCATTTAAACATTTCAACCTGAAAGTACGTTAATCCGTCGTACTCTTCTCCGTAAAATGTATCATTTTATGTCATTAAAAAAAATGGATGTTGGTCAAAATAACACGAATGGTATGTTAGAGATAGCGATTAAATTGATTACTCTAAGTCTCAATTGTATTTTCCGGGCTTGAACTTCCAGTCCCAGTTCAAGTTTGGGTTTCAGTTTGAATCCTACTTCAATTTCGAGTCGAATTGTAGCTCCATATCAGATGTGTGTTTGCGTACCTGTTTGATTGAGTTTGAATTGCACCGTGAATTCGAGTTTGCCTTGGTTGACTCGTTTACAAAAACATTTCTGATTACTTTGCTATTATTAATTTTAGATCAAAAATCGTCCTCAAGGAGATTTTTCCTTGCAACATTGTACAATGCACACAGCAAACCGACGCCTGCGTGGAAGTGAACGGTTCCAACAATACTACTAACGCCAAAAGGCGGATAAAAGCGAGAATTTTACGCTGTACCATTTTAGCATGCCAGAAAAACAAGGAGGTCTTCATATTTTTTAGACAAATTTACGCATCACAAATTTATTCAGCATAACACTACTTCAAGATCTGAACCATTTACACTCATTAAAAAAAAAATGTCCTGGCCAAGCAGAATGTTAAACGTTTTACGCTATTATCAGTGCTTGTATCACAGTGGATCCTTAACAGCGTTTTCATTTACGTTTCAGGCTGACGTTTGACGTTGCGAGATTTTAAGCTTAACAATGTCAAGTTGTTCTTCGAAAGTGACACAGAGTAACTGCACAATATGTAATCAGCATGTAGTTTTTCGGAACACTTTTTAGAATTTCGCGTTCTTGTAAGTATTGAAGCGAGTTCGCACGAATCGATCAGTGTAGCTCTAAAAATATTGTTAGAAAATGGATTGCACCTCATTGTACAACTGAGCTGTTGTAGTCGCGCCAAAAACGTAGCTTGTGAGACCTTACGTGGCAGGCGTTCGAAGAGGAAGAGGCGGGGAAAGAGGCATTCGAGCATACTAACACGCCCCTTGAGTTTTTGGGCGCCCGAATTCCCCCTTTATCTTCCCTTCCGAACGCCTATCACGCAGAATAGTTAGCGTTCGCGCGCTTTTTAGTATCGCTTGCGTAAGGAGCAAGACTCATAATCTGTAAGCCGTTCTTCCTCGTATTTAGGACACAAAAGGGTGTTGGGGTGCCAGGTGTTCCTAGCGGAGACCGTGGAAACTGGGAATAAGAACCGTTGCGCGACCGAAGCCACGCATGTTTTGAGAAGAAAACTTAGGAAAGATTAATAAATGAGCTTTTCCAGAACGGATCGGTCCACGAAATTCTGTCGCTTGAAAGAGTTGATAACATTGGAACACGTGAACACTTCAGTGGTCGAAAAAAAATAAAAGAAGAATCTTAATTAGCAAAGGCCAGCTGGTCGATTGTTGTAAACTTTTATTGTTGCAAATGAGTCTTTTGAGGAGCATGCGGTTTATTTTCGGCGATGATTAAAATGACGTGCCATGTTCTCATCACGATGTCATTTCTCTCGAGTCGAGGCTGTTGAATTTTCGTTTTATTGTACAGACGTATAGCCTGCGACCGCAGACGTATCTCCAGTCGCCGCTAACACGCCTACTAAATCAATTCAGAAAAAAAATCGTCGAATACGATATAAAAAGTAAATATCCTGAAGAATACTCGACCGTCGATGAAGTAGGAAATGAAAAACCTTCAGTGAGTAAATCCTGTTGCGTCCAGAGTTAATCGCCTCCTCATTTCGTATCTAATCTCTAAGCAAGCGAGACTTAACGCCGACATTAAGAGCGTTCTTGTCAGTTAAAAGGTCGGTGGCTCCACCGGTCTGGACAACACACCAGCTAGTCTTTTGAAATGAAACGACGATGCCAGCGTTAAAGTTTCCTCGGTAAGGCACATGGTTTATTTCTCTTTGTCGACTGGCTAAGCGTCTGATAGTGGAAGAAAGCAAAGGTGGTGCCGTTGTACAAGTGTGGTGGACAGGCAATCATGGATACCTATCGACCGATTAATACTTCCAGTTGTATCCAGAATTTCTGAGGTGGTGAACGTCACCTTCAACACTATCTAAAGCACAGCGATTTATTAAGTCCCTTTTAGTTGGTTTCAGGCAGCACCACTCCACACTCACCGCGGTAATGTTCTTTTGCGATTCTATCGAGGCATTGACCCTCATAAAGTTCTTGGGAGCTGTGTTTATCGACCTAAGAAAGTCCTTCGATTCTGTGCCAAATGAGGCACTTATCAAAAAGTCAGAGAGATGTGGCATAAAGCGGAACTCTCTAAATTGGTTTTCAAATTATTTGCACAATAGAACCCAGGCGGTCAGCATTGCATTGTCAAATCCCCTAACCAAAAGTGGCGTGCCTCATGGGAGTATTCTCTGGACTGGACCGTATTATTTAGGTTATATATTGATTTACCATCTTAAGATAAGATAAACATAGGCTAAGTGCTTTATGTAATGTGGAGTTTATGCTTAGCTCAATAAGCTATTATACAGGTATCCTTGACCCTAGTATATTCTAAAATGTTATTCTACATTAAAATGTTGTTCCTGCTGTTCTTGTTGTTTTTCTTGTTGGTGTTGTTGTTTTGTTCTTCGTCTTGCTGATGTTGTTCTTATTGTCGTTCTTCTTCTTGCTGTTGTTCTTAATTTATTCTTGTTCTTGTCCTTTATCATCGTCATCCTCTCGCTTTTGACCTTGCTCTTTCAGCTTCATCTACTTCTTGATGTTCTTGTTTTTTTTGGTTCCTCTTGTTCTTGTTTTATTCTTTTTCTTCTCGTTTTGTCCTCCTCGTAGTTGTTTCTGTTTTGTTCTTTGTCTTTCTTTTTGTTCTTGCTGTTTTTGTTATTGTTTTATTGTTGTTATTGTTCTTGTTCTTCTGCTTCATCATCTTTTTCCTGCTCTTGTTCTTCGTCATCTTCATCTACTTCTCCTTTTTGTTGCTTTCTTCTTGATGTTCTTGTTTCGTTCTTATATTCTTTTCCTTGTTCTTGTCCTTCTCGTTATTGTTTTTGTTCTTCCTTTCCTCATTCTTGCTTCTTCTTCTTGTCGTTGTTGCTCTTCTTCTTTCTTTTTCTTGCTCATGTTCTTCCTTCATCTTATTTTTCTTCCTCTTCTTCTTCACCATCATCATCATCATTATCACTGCTTCATGTTCTCGCTCTTAAGTTCTCTATCTTCACCTACTTCTTGTTCTTCCTGCTGTTGTACTTGTTCTGTTCTTCGTCTTGTTTTGTTGTTGCTTTAACGGTTGTTCTTCTTGTTCGTTGGTGTTACTTCTTCTTCTTGTTCATCATTATCACCTTCATCACCGTCATCATCTTTTTCTTGTCTCTTTCTGACCGCTTCATTTCTTGGATACGGCCCAAGCGCACTACTGAAATTTATTTATTTATTCACCATTTAGGTCTTTCACTCAATACTGAGCATTTTAGACCGCTCTAGAAAAAAAAAACAAACCAACCAACAAAGGTAAACAAAAGTGACAAAAATGGCGCTTATGAGCGCAAAGTAATAAAAGTGTCAATAAATGTTTGAAATTGCATTTTTCAAAAGCAGCCGGCGAATTGGACAATGCTATATCCCTTGGGAGTTTGTTCCACTCTGTAATTGTCCTTGGGTAAAAGGAATGCTTGTAGTAATTCCTAATGGCTTCGGCTGTGTGTAAGAGTACTCTATGGGACGAGTTGAGTACGAATTGCCAGCGGATTGTAGATTGGCGCCTTTGTGAGAGACTAGCCTGTGTTACATTTTATACAGCAGAGATAAGCGTGCTATGGTTCGCCTACTTTCTTTCAGGGTTGAAAGCATTTCGGTTACACTATCTTTGCTGTCGAAGCGATTTAGAAACCCAGCGTGTAGCTCTCCTTTGGACCATCTCAACCGTGTTTGTGCTTTTAGTTGCATATGGATCCCACACAGATGAACAGTATTCCAGAGTTGGGCGTACTATACTAGGGCCTTGTATGCTGTTTCCTTAGTCCTGGGTGGGCAATGTGATATTATTACATAAAGTTCCGGTTTAGAAAGCCAAGAGTTTTGTTAGCTTTGTTGGAGATGGTTTTAATATGTTCGTTCCAGGGGAGGTCGTCGGATAGGTAGACACCAAGGTATCTGACAGAATGAAGAGGGTCCTAGACTTGTCCTTTAAGCTTATAGACATGAACACACGGATGACACTTCTCTGAACAAAACTAGTTAGAGCGATTTTCGTATGACCTTGAAAAATGGTTTCGGTAAGTGTTTCTTATTTGTTTCATCAGCCAATGGATGAATAGGTCAAAACATGGCCTTTTCGTTTTCCCGCCAAAGAAAACCCTAACGTGAAAAGGCATTGTTCGATTGGCCAGTCACGTCGCAGTATGACGTCAAAGCGAAGCATCGGTTGATTTCTACAACCAACCAAAAGCCGCGTGCGTTTGTATCTGTTCGATAAACCAATCAAATCGCTCTATTTCCGTTCGTTTGTTGTTCCTGTTTTGTTAGCGCGTTTTCATTTCGAGGTCATACGAAAATCGCTCTATCACAGTTATCACTAGCCATCTTTCTGATAAGAGATTTATCCACTGTACTGATTTATGCGATGTTTAAAATATAATGATGATCACAGGGGCTGGGCTCAAGCTCCAGGGAATTTGTCATGAGAGCCAGGAACCAAGTGAGCTACATCAAACACATCTTTCCTTTCATTCGTTTCATTTTTTTTAATAAACAAATAGTCAAAGAGATTTACATGTCTCTTTACAGTGATCGATCTCATCAAATCAATCTTTACAATTCAATTATTTAAGACTTCGACATATACAACGATTTAGAATAGCAAAGAGAAATCATTACGTGAAATCCCTTGGTTTAAGCAAGGTAACACAGATGGTAGATGCGCTTCTACCGAACCTTCCTTGAGGTCTCAACCTTCTAACATCGTGCCTGCTTATTCTAAATGTGCTCGAAGGAAATCGTTGTAAGAAATCTTGCCCGTCATGTTTTTGTCGTAAAACGAGAACAGATGGAAGAACTCTTCCTCGCTTAACTCAATCTTGAATTTTCTCATCATCTCTCTGAACTCAAGAAGAGAGCAAGTACCACAACCACTTTTATCCAAACCCTGGAAATAAGAAGAGAAGGAATAATCACACTACGTAAATCACTGGTCAAAATCACAAAAGCCAAATTAGGGAGTTTAAGTAGCCACGTTTTGATTGACGTATGCCAACTGGAAGTGAACCTTTTTCTCTTTTTAAATGCCTTGACGCTACCAAATCTGTAATCCTAAAGTCCAGTTCAGACGCCAAACTTTTCATGAGCCGAACCTAATTCGAATTAAGGCCGACCCAAACTATTTAGACCGGCTCAATTGATTCAAACGTCGATCTTAATTGCAGCTGAACAAAATTCAAAAGGCGGAAAACGCTCATTTCGGTCAAACTGCTTATAAAATATCGGTACCTGAAAAGTTTGGCGTTTGAATCAAAGCCGTTCCAAAGTCGCTCCAAAGGCGAAATTCCCGGCCAGGCTAGGCGAAAAGAACGGCTGCGGAGCCGTTCCAAATTGAAACAGGCGTGCCTAATTGATTCAGACGCCGAACTTTTCGTGAACTTAATTCAATACATCAGGTTGGGCTTATAAAAAGTTCGGCGTCTGAACCGGGCCCAAGTGTCTTTACTCTCAAAGAGACGATTTGCCCAAAAATTTGTTCAAATTCGTGGCTCAAGAGTGTAAAAAGTCCACTTCCGGTCGACGTGCGTCGCTCAAAAAAGTCGCTGCTTAAACTCCTTTGTAATAGGCTGATTTAGCAACAGAACGGGAACGTCAGTTGACGACGGTGCGCGCAAATCAAACAACTGCCTTGATCAATGGCAGAGCGGCAAATTGAGCACCGGTAGTCGTGTTTAGTCCTTTCCGCTCGCTTTCCCGTCGTCAACTGCCGTTCCCGTTCTGTTGCTAAATCAGCTTAATATTTTTGAAGGAGCTGTGTCACGGCTGTCTAGTTCATTTTGTTACTGCGCTTTTCACAAACACGCGAATTCTAAGGGTGCGTTCTTTTGGGATGATCCGGATCAGGATCAGTGATCCAAGATCATTCGGATCATGGTAGATCAAATGAACCGATAAATCTTTGTCCAGAGTGGATTCATAGGGTCATTTGGCCTGCCATGATTCGAGTGATCTCAGATCACTGATCCTGATCCGGATCATCCCAAAGGAACGCAGCCCTAAAGCTCAAAAGCCTCCTTCACAATTGCGTTTTTCGCTACCGTCAATCATAATTACGATCACAAGCAACGAACCTTCAAACACAGAAACACACGAAACGGATCGAAATCCATCAATCACAGATCACAAAACATGACCTTTTGAATCCGTTTAAGTAAAGTTCTGTTTCCTAAGAGGTCCACCAAGATGATTGACGGCAGTGAAAAACGCAAATGTCAGTTGGCTTTTGAACTTCAGAGTTCGCGTGTTTTTGAAAAGCGCAGTAATATTGCCAATTCAATTACACATCTTTATTCAAAGTTAGCACAAGCAAAGAAATTACTTGCAAATGCAAAATCACTGCCTCATATCAAACAAATCTGTCCCCCAAGCATTGTACCAACAGTTACAGACAAAAGAATTTGACCAAGTTAGCACCTCACATAAGAGCTAATTCAAATAACGAATGAAAAAGATTTTAAGTACAAAAACCCCAAAACAACGAAAAAGAAATACTGAAGCTTAAGAAAACTCTGGTGCAAACGCAAGACAAGTTAGCGAGCGAATATAACCACCTTTCAGGCTACACGGAAGTGTATCTTACAATGACTAAGTTATGTAATATAGTTGCGATGAGATGAAAATATCATTTATTTACCCAACAAATACTTAGGAGCTCGGACGCATTTGTTGGAGAAGTTGGTGCTTTCCAGTTCGAAATTTGGAAGTGTACATTTATAGAGATACTTTTCAGCTACTGCACTGTGGTGAGAATGAACGCAATGTGCACTGTATAAAGTTTGTTCAGCTCTCAATACTCCTTAAATGTATACGAACCATTTCAGTCTTCGTCGCAGGAAATTAAAGATTCTTTAATGCGAATTTTTAGTGTATCCCACAAGCAAAATAATCATTCAAAGGGTTTATTACTGGTTAGGGTTATCAGATCGGAAAAGAATTAGAGACAGAATTAGGTTTAAGATCATTTGTAAGAATCTTACCCTGAAAGCTCTTCTCATTTCCTTCCAGTCGCGCCGTACCGAGGCACGGATTGTAGCCATGAGTTCTATGAACCTATCAGTCCTTACTCCTGGGCTTGTCTGAAAACAAATACAACTAATCAGTTTTACAGAACGACAGAATGCTGTGTGCTGCCGTACTGTATCGTATGTAGTGTAACGGGTTCTGTTGATAGGAATACAACTTGATTTGATGTAAAGAGTTGCGCAGCCTGGATAAATTAGGAGTGTGCTAGTCCATAAAGATCAACGAAAAAGTACGAGTTGTATGCAGTTTGCTGGAAATTTTGTTTGTATATTACTATTGTGTCCAATCCGACTCGAAATCCGAAAATAGTCAAACCTCTCATAACGGGGTATCTCTCATTACGGACAATTCTATTGGTCCCAAAGACACTAGATTTCACTGTATAATTCCCACATCGCATAATAGGAACACCTTTGTAAAGGGGACACTTGACTCTGTTTCTTTGCTGTACGTATTAGGTTGGTCTGACTCAACATGAAAAATTAACACAAGCAGGATTGAAACAAAAGGGATTTTAATAGCAACTGGCTTATCTCTGGGCAGCCTTTCAGAAGATTAGGAATGGCATTGCTACACCATGCAGTCATTTGACTGGGTGCTTATGAGGAAGGCTGGACCACACTTTAAATGATCGTCGTTTTGCCCTTAGTAACACTCACCGGAATTCGGGTGTTTTGTAGCTTGGGTCTAGCGAGAGAATTGCTATCTTGTGACTTAAGGTTCAACACAAAATGTCGCATAAAATCTTTGTATTCGATTCTGAAAAAAGAGACAATACTCGATTAATGTCTGGCACATTCGCCAATAGTCTTAACAAAGAAAATTACTGATCTATACGCCTTAAAGCGTCACTTCAACAAGGTATAACACAAGTCCCCCCTTCTTCAAGTTCTCGGAATATCGATGAAACAAAAGTACAACCAGCATCAAACTATCATAAGTTAAGACTTCTTCAAGTTTTCATGTTCTGTTTGCCACTTTGTAGCCATGTATTAAAAAATTGAAACATGCTCCCCCTCGCTCCCCCGACTACGCAGGGTGGGAGGACAGAAGGACATATCCAAAATATAAAAAGGCCATTTCCTAGTTCCAAAAACCCTCACTTTCAAAACGAGGCTAAATGCAAAAACGTTCTTTAGATAACGAGTCTCATTAACATTTGCACGAGAAAGAAGTCGTTTTCATATCAATGGTTTCGCACTTAGTCTCGCTTTGAAACAGAGGCCTCGCGAGACTCAGAAATGACCTATTGTCGCATCTATCGAACCAGCCACAACTTCAAGGAGGTTTTCGTTTCTTTTGTTTCATGTTTTAGAAAACCTAAGCTGGTTCACAAAACGTACCCTCCTTTTTCCTCGCTGCTGTGTTTCCTCCACAAAGACAACAATTCGTTTGGGCTGAGCTCAATATCGTGCTTCCATAAAATAACTTAAACAGAAATAAACAAATGGAGTATTAGTTTCCATCAACTCGACATAAACAGTCACAGCTTGGAACCATAAAATGCGACTAAAACAGCGGTAAAAAAAGAAAACAAAAACAAACAAACAAACACAAGCAGGTAAGCAAGCAAAACAAAACAAAAGATCGAAACACACCTCTAAGTTGCTCAAAGTTAACGACTCCTTTGTTTCCGCTGTCGATGTTTCTGAAAGATTTCTGCATCTGCTGCCAACGACGACAAACCTAAAAAACGAACAAACAGTACAATAGACAGTATAACTGGGTGCTTTGGTTGTCATTCAGTAGCATGAAAAGAACCTGGAAGATGCCAAACATGTATGGTATACGGAAAATCATTCGGTCTGACCCTATTGAGAGTGAAATACTGCATAGATGATCGAAAGAGGTCATAACCCTCTTTTCTCCTACAGTAATAATTTTAATGTTTTCGTTATCGACAACATTACACTCAAGACCTACCGCGTCTTTAATTTTTCTTTCCACATCAGTTGCTGAAGGAGGCGGTGTCAGTGATTCAGGTGATGGAATCCTGGCAGGTGAACGTACTGGCGACATTGCGGGCTCAGAAATCTGCAACAAACGCGCGCAAATAAATTATGACAATAACAACTTGTCGAAAGATGACAAAGCTTACCACCCCATAAGTTTGTAAACAAAAAATGAATTGCATATGGTTGAAGACTTAGTAACCAGCTTTACGCTTAAATAGTATTAACTCAAAACCGCATTTATAATAGCAATATTCTTTGAAAAGGCCTGTGTAGCTGTTGGTTTTGTTAGGGTCGGGAGCGCGTCCGAGCAGCAAAGCCGACGGGAGAATGGGACAGAGAATGGCGCTCGTTCCCGCCGGCGCTTTTGCCGCTTCGCCACTGAATGGCGCGCTCACCGAACAAAACCACCGGCTACGTAGGCTTCTTTGAAAAGAACTTTCCTTGATAGTATAAATGGAAAAGTATGGAATTTTTCATCCTTAGTATCAAGGCAAGACCAAAACGTATCAAGGCAAACTTGTCAATGTAAATAAAGCTTAAGAACTGAAAAAGCCTTTCGGGTTCAACTGGTGTGGGGAATGGAATCTTTCAGAAGACACAAGCTTGTAAAAAATTCGAAAGCGGCGAGCTCACCCTTCTATCGCGTGACTGAGGGGGTGTCGTGGATGCCACTCGTATAACATCTGTTCGCATGGAGAAAATCTTCAGAAAATCCCTGTAATCTACTTTGCCTTCAGCGTTCTTTGGAAGTTTACTCCAAATATAACTGAATTGATCGCTGCTCATACGGAATGCATGTTCGTTGAGTATTTCATGCAGAGCCGCACCGCTGATTGTCCCCGTGTGGTGGGTGTCTTCGTCTGTGAAAGCCTGAGAATAAAACAATCCGAGTTACATTTAACGAATTATGCCCTAAAAGCAGAGAGACAGAAATCAAGTGGCTTATAAACTCAAATGCCAGAGTATCTTTTCTGACGAGTGAACTTTTGGAGAACAAACCTATCCGAAATATCATTTTCAGTTCCGAACAAACCTAGCAACAGCATGATGATTTTCGATCGACGGTTTAGATTTACGTAGCATAAATGGATTACTGTGGGCATTTGAAAGTACGGAAGGTTCTATAATCCCTGGCGCTCAAAAATAGGATAACACGCCCTATAACATCGTCGAGATTTAAATGCACAGACGCAGTTACACTCAGACTGTAAACGCACTCCCATCTTTTTCGCTGCTTTTTGAGCGTTCGTTACCGTGAAAACACAACCACTCTTTTCACTGCTCCGAAGCTTAAGATCCCAAATTTACTCAGTAGCTAAACTAAGTCACTTAATTGAGCTCCTACACTAGCAGACTTTTCCTCGGGTACATTGTAAAGTCATTTCACTTCCGACAGTGGCCGAAGCAAAAATTCGACAAAAGCGTCAAATTTTATTTTGAAAAATGCTGAACACCATGCAGCACTATCTGAAATTACTGCTAAAGAGCTTCCATTTGAATGGTGACACCACAAGATTTTGTCCACAGACTCCGAAGTTGGAGCCACCTAACAAGACTGCGTCATCCCTCAGGAAGTGAAAACGATAAGGCGCAGTATCAATGCTTAAGCCAGTCTCGTTAGTCAGTTAAACTTTGCTCAAACAGTGGGTAACATTGAGTGGACTTTAACTGGAAATGAAGCTTAAATTAGAAGAGAAACATTACCTTTGCAAGACTATAAAATCTTGCCACGACAACCTCTCGCACTCTCTTTTCAACTTCAGCCTCCGTCATCCCACGATGTCGCTTGCTAACATGCTCAGCGGTTCTTTGGCGCTTGTCAGGGGAAGGGTATAAACTCTCCAGCCATTTGCGACTGGCCTAACAAATGTAACAACACAGTGACAGCTTAAGATAAAAAAGATTCTGCTGTGTCCATCTTGCCACGCCAATGTGATTCCAAGTTCTAAAATCTTTACCTAACATCTGAAATATAAGAATATTTGGCAAGTAGTCCACTTACCTCGGCGTCTGATTTTTGAAAGCTCTTGAAAAACTCTTCATAAGATATCAGACCTCCTTCACTCACGTTTACCTTTTTCATAAGCGTCTGAGGAATACAAAGTTCATGACGTTGATTAGAATCAGGAGATATAAGCTATGTAACACAAAGTCTGCGGACGAAACTCCAAACCCTTCGCGCAGTACCTTCATGTGGCATATGTTTTATAGAAATAAAATTGGGATTTTTAAAATTTTTGTCTCAAAGTGGATCTCACCTCCAAATTTAAAAGACGTGAGTGTTTAGTATGTTAAAATCATAGAGTTGTTGAAGTATCTTTTTTCACCAGTTTTGACACGAAATAATAATACTAAAACAACAACAACAACAACAACAACTACTACTACTACTACTACTACAAGGCAAAAGCGCAATGTTCAAATTAAGGTCCCTTACAAAGGCAGCGCAGCTTTGTGAGAGACTCGATCCACGTATCTCAAAACTCGAAGCGTTCGAGCTTCGAGACGCGAGGATCGAGTCTCGAGTTTCGAGCCTCGAGTGTCAACTTACTTTTCAGCGGTACTGTACTCGCTTCAACTCTGAATTTTCAAATAATTGGCTCTCACTAGCTACCAAGATTTAGGTAGCGATATTTGTCTTTGTCGACTTGCCCCTTGCAAAATTCCACAAACTGTAAAATGGGCCCTTAATAAACCAAATAATTTTGAAGGTATTTTGGTGATTGTTTCTTTGCTTGTTAAATTTTAACAACAGAGAAATAAGATGCTTTACCTGAAACTGTTTATCAGACATCACAAAACAGAATGCATTGATTATCTGATGTAAATCCTCTTTGGATATCAGTCCCATTCCATCTCGGTCAAACGCGGCGAAAGCCTGGAAAAGAACGTAATAACATTTACTGCCTTTTGTTTTCTTTTCCACTCGACTAAGATAACAAGTTTAAGTCGACGAAGGCAAGAGCATCCTTTTCTGGGCCTAGACGTAAACGGAAAGAATGCATATGCTTTGTTTGTTGTGAAAGTGTACCTAGCTCCTCTAACTACAACCTTGGACAGAATAAAATGGAACAGCAGACCCCCATCCCCCCGCACAACCAGGGGGCTTTGCGTGTCCCGTCCCTTTTGCACAGACACTTCCCCCCGCAGCTGGCAGACCAATTTACCCCCCATCAGAAGGGTCTCGCTGTTATAGATCTTTCTGAATACAATGTCTTTTGCATACCATCAAATTCTGAAAGTAAGCCCCCCCATGTAAAACTCTCCTACACTGTCATTCGCAATATACCATCTTACTACCGGCACTTCACACACCCATTCGTCCTTGACTGCCTTTTTCCGCTCTAACCACCTCTCATTGAGTTTGCAGTGGTCTCTTTCGTACACAACAATAACAAGTGTTTCAGACACACAAAAAATCAGAAAGCAACCCCCCCCCTCTATTCACCCCCCAACCCCCCAGCGCCAAACACCCCCCCGTTACACCCCCCCCCCCCCCCCCCAAATATAAGCCCCCCGGGGGGCCTTGTACTTGGAAATTGCTCTCAAATACAAAGTAAAACAAATCAAAAACGGTTAATTTCTTTCCAACTATAAGGCTTGCCTAATCGATTTTGAAACGCAAATTTCCCTCCGTAGATAAGCCCCTCCGAATATAGGCCCCTCCAAAAATAAGCCTCTTAAAAAGGGCCTTTGAAAAATATAAGCCCCAGGGCTTATTTTTGGAATTTTACGGTATTTGTTGCTAAAATTCCTATCAATATATGGCAGAAACTTTTTGCCACAGCTTGCAATCCTGGACATAAATACACTTACCCTCTGGATGGTTTCAGGATTCTCACTTATCTTGCTTCTTAGTCTGTTGATGGCTGCTTCTGGGGTAAGAGAATCGTGTCTCTCAAATACAACAGGCGTGACGACTTTACCTGGCGTGTCCAGGGTAACGCGGCCATAACCTGCATGCCTGTTATCCTCAAAAGCGCTCAGGAATTTCTCGTAGGACAGTTTGCTCTTATGCGATAGTCCACACCTACAGGAAACAAAAACGGGATTGTCAACTGATGCACATGGACCAAGCATCATTAGAGTTCCAGTTGTACCGTAGAAACCTTAGGTTTTTTTTCCTCCGGCGCGCGTAGCGGAATGTTTAGGAGTCGAGCACAGGGCGAAGTTACGACCCTTGAGGCCAGGAGAAAAATATTGTCGCGCGCGACAATAGGAAGACTTGACCGGAACCGGAACCGCGGCACCCAAGGTGACCAATATTTGAAGTAAGAAGGTTAAGTGAATCTTGGAACAATTTTCATGCTGCCCGTCCTCCTCGCGAGTTGTTCAAAGGGCGATTAGCGCAAATCCAGGGATAGTTAAGATGTCGACTTGTATACTCTATGCACCGGTATCTGTACTTGACCTATTTTGCGAGTTCAGGAGACAGAAATTCAAGAAAATTATCATAATCGCAAAAGTGGTCAGTACTGACCTGTCCAGGAGTATGTTGAGCTGCACATCATCCAAAAAATAGTGGAAGTCAAATAACACTTTCTGAAGCTCATGTCTTGAAATGTATCCGTCCCTGTTGGTGTCAACGGTCTCAAATGCTTTCCTCAGACTTTCATAGCCGTCTCGAAAACGATCTCTACAGTCAAAAAAGAGACAAAACAGCGAATCAAAGAAGTAATGAATCCCTGGAATTTAAGAGAAGACATAAGAGGGCTGAAGTTGGCATCTTACCACATCGAAGGGGATTAAGGATACGGTATTGTATTACAGAAAGTTCGAGACACATGAGAAAATAAATGGTAGAAATTTCACGGTTTGGTCTTAAGAACCCATGAATCGGTCGGTATAATACTTGCTACAAAAATAACGATTTATAGGAAGCACATCCACATAGTGGCCTTTTGTCTGATTCCTGGTCGAATTGGAATTTGAGAATGTTGGTTTTTGAGGAAAGGGGAAAACCGGAGTAACCGAAGAAAAACCTCTCGGAGAAAGGGAGAGAACCAACAAATAACTCAACCCACATATGGCGTCGACGCCAGGCCACATTGTTGATAGGCAAGTGATCCCACCACTGCGCCCCCCTTGCCCCCCCCCCCCCCCCCAGCCCTCCCCTATAATGCGATAGGTAGCTAGAAAATAAAGGGACCACTTACCTCAACTGTTGCTCGACCTCAAGAGCGGATAAGAAAGAGGCAGCCTGGGCCTGATTCCACGTTGCAGCCAAGTGCATATCCTTTATTAAGTGAAAAAAATTACGAGGCGATTAGTCTTTAATACACTACAACTTTATCTCGAGCACTACCCCAAACCATCGGTAAGAAATGATCCTCAAAAAAAAAAGGAAAGAGAGCGTGCTGCACTTCAAAAATGTAGTTCGATAAAAAAATTGTTTTAGCTGTACTGGATTAGAGTAGTTCGCGTAATAATTACAGAGTCAAACCCCGTTAATACGGAAACCGAATTAAGAGAATTGAATTCAGAGAAAATGTAAGTGCTTTCTTCCCCTGGGGACAAAGAAAACTGTCCGTAATAATGAGGGGTCGGTATTAAGCATAATTTATGCGATAATTGCGCACACTCGTCACAAATACTAGCTAGCATGAGTACACACCTGTTGGTTTCTGTACATGCTCTCTAGAACCTGTTGACTTTGCTGTGCTATCTGTGTACTGTGTCCATGTATATCACCGGGAGCTAGCTCCCCTCCTAACTTGGCAAGAAACTCTTTATGATCTACATAGCCATTACCATCAGTATCATATCTGCACAAAGAAAAGGGTGATAATTGAAGAAACAAAAAGACAACAACAAAAGTGAATTATAACACGCATTCTGCTGATTGAATTGTGAATAGTTTTTCCTGGGAGTTTGGCAATATGTTCAAGTGAGATGTGGCAAAAGACAGTAAGGAAGACAAGGAAAATATTCCCCGGTGTTCTTCCCGCTGTCTCACGCGCACTTTACCATTCAATAATTGCAAATTGTAGCATTCCAGCATCTATCTTTCTGTCTTTTGTTATTCTTTATTTAAATACAACCAATCGACAGGTTCTCTCATTTGACAATTACACAATTTTGTTTTGCTACTTTTTCTTAACTTCTTGCCCCTTCCTTAACCGACTTTCCTGAATTCTGCCACATAAGGACACATCGCAGTTGAAACAGCAAAGCGCGTTTAAGTCTAGTTAACTCTAACATCAGCATTTTTTTCTAACTGTTTCTTATGGAATTGATTACAAGAACTGGTTTAAAATGACCTAAAATCATGAAATTTTATCTGACATATCCTTTGTTCTCATAATTTATTCGTTTAATGATACAATCATATTTATTTATAAAAAGAAATTGGACTGTGTCACCTCTAGAGCTTTAAGGGTTAAGCTGAACTAATAACATACTTGTTCCAAAGTTTATTGAACTCTTCTTTGTTGAGCGGTATCTGGTATTTATACAGGACTTTCCTGAGCTCTTTCTTGGAGACAATACCATTCCCATCACGATCAAAGGTCAGGAAGGCTTTAGCTACATCTTCGTTTTGTTCCCAAGCTTTTCTTTTGATGACCTCGTCTGCCTGTTCTGCAGTCATGTAGTTCAGATCTTGCGTTTCGTTAAAGCTACATGTAAGGGAGACAACGAAAAAACTGTATCACACTCTTTCGTACCTGAATCTGGTAATTTCAAACTAGAGACGGATTATCCGTCTGAGAGGGGGTTATCCGTTGGATAATTCGCGGCAGATATGTAATACGTCTTAATTTGAAACTGGAAAGGTCTTAATCTTAGATGAACAATCCGCCTTTACTTTATCCATCTGTTTTTCCGTCAATTATATCCATTACCTGTGATTTGAGTACAACCAAGGATGTCCTTCTTCCACCTTTTCCACATGTTCAAACCGTTTAAGGAATTCTCTGTAGTTTAGTTTAGCTCCCTTCTGTATGCCAAGGTTCGTCATCAGTTTGTCAAAGTCTTCATCAGATAACATGAACATGAATGAGTCCAGGATCCGTCTGAATTCTGGTCGAGTTATGAGGCCGTTGCGATCAAAGTCAATCTTTTGGAACGCTGCACGCAAATCCTGCGGAACAAAATAACAAAAGTACGAAAGAACATTTTAGATGACAAACGTCAACATCGCCATGTGCTCATGTCTAAAAACAGTGATCAGAGTCAAAAAATTACCGAAAGAAAAGATGATTCGGTTGTAGAGTAGTTAACAAAGCAAGTTTGAATGACGATAAATTCTCGGTTTATTTTACCTGAAAATTCTCCCTAAGTTTGGTTCTCAGTCTTGCTTCCACGACACTTGCTTTCATGGACTCCTCCTGAGGAATTGGAAGGTTATACCTGAAAAAAGGGGAAAAGATAAAAGTCTCTTTACTTCTTCACATACTGATCTGGAGTGATGTGACCCTCAAGGTTGTGTGCCGGTGACCGATAAACAACGAAATTTCCCTTGTGGTCTTAAGCTTTAAAGGTATCACACCTTTAAAATTCTAAAGAAATTAGACTATGTTTTGGTATTACTTTAAAACTCTAAAAAACACATTGGAATCAAAGAAAACCCTGGAGTAAGATTCAGTTTTATTCGAAATGACTCTTCTACTAAATCTCAACCATAAGTGCACGTCTTTGACTTAAGATTCTATCGTCAAGGTGGCCGTCAAGTTTAGGTCTGTCAAACGATAATTAAACTGAATATTCCACAAATTGTTGTTTCACGTTTGTTCTGTTCTTATCAGTAAAGTTGAGTAATGTTTACTTATTTTTGTAATTTTTTGAGCGTTATCAGCAGTGTACATGGAGTTGGATCAGACGGTGCAAAACATTGTACCTGTGGCTTGGGTATTCTGTTACCCTCTCCCCCACACCAAACGAACGTCGATCCTGAAAGTTGTCCAAGAATTCCATGTAAGACAATTTTCCTTTGTGAAATCCCAGCCTGAAAAGATAGACAGTTATACAAATCATTAGCCGTCGTAATCTGTAAGCTTTTGAATTCCAAGCTATAATGCCTCGCCCCCGCCGCTGGCGATCGCTTATTCGTTTATCGTTGAGGAAAGCAGGGTTGGAGGGAGAGCCAAAACTTTCTCTTTTCTCTATTTTGATTTCCCATCATCCCCCGCTCGCGCTCCGTGTTCATCTCCGGGCGTTTTTTTTTTCTTTATCTTCTTTGTTTTGTTTTCTTTTAAAAACCGAATTTTGCGAGCACTCGAGTGAAGCGAGCACACAAGAACGAGCGGTCAATATTCCCCCGCGGTTTCCATTTCATACGCGAGAAAATACAGAGTTTGTGAACAGGCTAGTGAAGGAGGCAGCGAGCTCTAAGAATTAACCAGTCACAGCAAAGAAAGTGTACCTCGCGCTTAGAATGCGAAATTGATCGTCATTCATGTATAGACCCAGACTGTCCAACACCTGCGGAAGTTAAAAATAAATAAATAGATAAATACACGAACATTTCCCAAAAAGGCTAATCATCTTCTTTGCACCTATTTTTTCCCTTGACTAAAACCAAATTCATGCCTACCATTCTGAATTCTTTTCTCGAAATTTTCCCATCTCCATCACTGTCAAATTTTACAAACGTTTTTCTGAAATCTGGAGACCGCTGGGCAATGTACTCCTGGAAAGTAAATGCATATACCGTGAAAATAAGGCAGAACTGAGGGGGTTTTTCAACCCATGCCTTGATGATCTGATATGAAACACGGTGTCGAGTGTTTCAAATATTCAAATATTCATAAATACCTTGAGTATATCCATGCATTCATTGGCTGTTTTCTGGCCAGTCAGATTTTGTGCTCTCTCTTCTGCCAATTCCAATCTGAAAAATTGCAACCATTAAAAAGTAGCCCAGGATTAAGCAAAGAAATGTAAAACAAATTTTAACACCACGTGTACTTCACTGATACCATTGTTAAAAGCTTTTTGCAAAATTTGACTGTCTCATTATTCAATAAGATTCGTACCTCGTGGACTGATCCTGCTTCATGAATTGCACTTTTGCTTCGTTTTCATCGTGAATTCGAGTGCTCAACCCATTGATGTCTCCCCCAATAATATCTACGCCCTGTAGATAAGATATGATAAAATTCGTGAACGGTTTGAACCGATGAGCCAAGTCATAGCTATATCGCGTATGAAAGTTGTGTAGAAGAGTAGTATTGGACGGGACTGCTACGATAAAGACTAACACCTCTGAGTCAAAGTGAGTTGCGTATCGCCAGAGGATGCGATTAAACTCCAGACATCTAGGTATCTTTGGAACTAGTGTCCAAGGCTTATGCTAAGGTCGCATGCAACAAAGTTGTGCCTTGTAATCGGCCTTATGGATTACTACACTGTAAATTACATGTAGTTCCCCTTACCAGCTTACTAAGAAATTCTTGAAAATCAATCGTACCATCTGCATTCTCATCACAGCGACTCCACATCCTTGCAAAGATAAATTACGATACATAGTCAATAAATACGTCATTTCCGAGTTCCCCCGGACCTCTGTATCAAAACGAGGTTAGGTGCTCAGCCTTTGATATGGAAATGATTTGTTATTCTCATGCAAATAAAACTCAATTTCACAACAAAGGTTGCGCAGTTGAACCTTATTATGAAAGTGAGGGTTTTTGGAACTCGGAAGTGGCCTATTAGTACTGTAAACAATGAATTAGCCTGTTCCAGGGTATCAGATCGTAACGATGACGTGTTAGTAAACGGAACGCGAAAATCTGAACGCGAGACCTGGGAAAAGGGAACGAAGGCGGGAAAAAAAAGGGAGCCCCTCCTCTCCCCAGTTCCCTCCCGTTTAATGTTCATGCTCGCGCTTTCTCCAATTCGCGGAAACGACTACAGCATGCAAAGAAAGTAGTGTCTGATAGCGCGGGGCTAATGGATTTTACTATCGGGCTAGTGAATTATGTTCTTAACTTGCCCGAAGGGCAAGTGAAGTATTTTGAGAAATTCAACTTACAAAAGAACTGTGAAATCAATTCTGCTCATCAAAAAATTGGGGGGCCTAGTTTAATGACGTTTGGCCTAGTAAATGCTAGCTTCAGCTTGCCCGAATGGCAAGCTGTAAAAATGACTTTCTTTGCACCCTGCGACTATCTCGGAGCCTGAAACAGACTAAAACTGAATTGGCCTTAAACGTCACCCCTGCATATTGGGACTTACAGGTCAAAGTGGTCCTCTGAAACAGGAAGGCAGTATCTTTCCAGTAGCTGCTTTAGTTCGTTACGTGAAATGGAGCCATCTCTATCACCGTCAATACCTAGGTACGCTGATGCTATTGCCTTCCAATTATCTGTGATGTTGGATCGTAAGATGTCTTCCACCTACAAATAAACCAGAAAAAAAATATCTACATCACGCAAGTTTGGCATTAGTAACTTCTTATTCACTGATTCCTAAAGAGACTTGTGCTTTTACAATTTATACATCAAATTGATACTTTGAGTGCTAGCCCTACTGTAACTGCGCGCAAACGGACGCAACAACTCCCAACATTGTTGCGCCAACAATGTTGGGAGTTGCTGCGTGCGTGTTGGCAGTGGTGTGCAAACGGATGCAACAACTCCCAACAATGTTGGGACCCGCGGTGCATCGTGGGAAGGGTACAACCCATAAACCATGCGTACTGAGCGTGCGTGGCCCCAACAATGTTGAAAGAGCTGTGCAAACGGATCCAACATTGTTGCGCTACGCTTCGGCGATCACGGAACAAAAGAAAAGTTAGGAGTTGTTGGCTGAAATGTTTGGCCGGTTTCAAACTTTGCGCCACAACACGCAACAGGGGTGTGCAAACGGACGTAACACGTAACATCCAACAATGTTGGGAGTTGTTGGCCAACAATGTTGCGTCCGTTTGCACGGGGCCTTAGGCCGAGGGTAATTCAGTAGCCATGGCCCATGGCATCAAAATTGCATGCAGAGGAATGACCTCTTGTACAA
Source organism: Porites evermanni (assembly GCA_942486025.1). NCBI lineage: Eukaryota > Metazoa > Cnidaria > Anthozoa > Scleractinia > Poritidae > Porites > Porites evermanni. Next base: position 378,545 of record CALNXI010000016.1, read on the forward strand.
ATCCATCAACAGCCAATTTGGGAGTTGTCCTGAGCATCCTCAGCAAAGCGAGGTCTGGTACACACGCATTCGTATGAAAATAAATTTACTTTTGCATGTGATTTGAATGACAACTTATTTTCATATGAAAGAATAAGCACCGGGACTAATTTTGAAAAAAGAGGCTACATGTAACTTGGATATTGCTTAATACTGCCAATTTTGTTAGGTTTGTGTACTTTTTGTCAGAAACCAGCAGTAGACAATCGAGGAACTTACAGTTGACCAGGCCATCACAGCAGGAGGAGAAACACTTTTCGGTGAGTGATCTGATATCAGCCATGGGTGGGCATCCTAGAAACATAACACAACAAAAACAGTTTTAGTAGCAATCAAGTAGGTTTTTATAATAAGTTACTACAACCTCTAGATTTTGGCACAGCAAGTGTCCTTCCTTTTCTGTCGAGATAACTACTACATTGCAAATGATTTATAAACATTGGATGTTTTAAAAAGCGCTAACATAAAGTAAATCATAAAGGAAATCTTGTTAAGGCCGTGTTTATCAGTGTGTATTGCTGGTTAGCTGCAAATTCTGCTAATTCCAATCTAAACCACGTGAAAAAGAGTTGTCCCAAAACCTTTTGGCCAGGATTGTGGCTTTGGAATTCCTCAATTCTTAAAGCTCACACAAAATCGCTTATGGTAAGAAATTTTCCTGTAGGGCAAGTAACTTGTCATGCTCGCTTGCCACGATTTAGGGATAAGACCAAGGAAAGTCACCTTCTCACTAAATGAACTCTGACAAAGACGAAATGGGCCTGAGGAAACAAAATTTGAGTTCTTCCTGTGTTTTCCCCTTAACCTTGGACTTAAGGGGTGGGGTTGACAAAATTAATCTTCAAGGCGGTAGGGTAGGGAAAGATATTTCGTTCAATAGAGCTGAACTGTCTGGTATTTCTAAACACTACTGAACTATACACATGTATTACCTTTGTTTCTCTTTGCTCAAATCTGTCCAGGAATTCCAAATAGGACACATAACCTTTGTTGTAAGGATCAATCTTGGCCATCAGCTCATGAAACTGCTGTTGGCTCATTCGAAAACAGAAGCTTTCCAACACGCGTCTAAAATCACGTTTGGTGACACGCCCATCTCTATTCTACAACGCAAACAGTTGTTAAAATATAATTAATTAATATAGGGATATGATAAATATAGTTCATGTTCCCTTTGTAGTGTACGTCATTTGGGAACAAATTTCAAGGGCTATGGAGCAAAAGCAACAGTACACATGAATAAGGCCAAGGCTGTGCTCTAAGAAAAATTGAAGGAAGCCCAGTGTTCTGACCTGTAAAATCTAGGGTGCCCAGCATATGATTTGTATGAAAAGAAAATAAGACTTCTGAGTCACTCAAGAGGAAAAGTTGGGCCCTTGGGGCCACTGGGCTCTGCTAGAGCACAGCCCTTAAGGCACTAGTTAACCATTTCCTATGAACAGATTGTTTTAAACTTTATGTGGAGCCCTGAATATGGCTGAGAGTTACTCTAAGATTTTGTGACAAAGGGCATGTTAGGTTCCATGAAAAAGCCAAATCAGGAATGGGTTAAAGGAAATTCAGAGGGTGAGTTGAATGAAAGTATCTGACTGTATTCAAACCTCTTTAAATAAAGTATGAACTTGAAAGGTATTCTCAAAGGTATAGTTGGGAGAGAAATTTTTCTGAAAAACGCATTGGCAGAATGCAAACATAGAGATCAAGCTTCCTGAAAATACGTTCATAAACACTGCCATACTATCAAACTTACATTACTTCAAATGAACATAAATTTTTAAAAGTTAATGCATTTATTTTTTAGTTACTTACATCATCAAAAACAAGAAATGCTTGCTTGACAGATGAGAAGCTGTTCATAATTTTATCATGAAGAAGCTTCCAAATATCCTCTGTTGTTGGCATGGCTTCTGCCTCACGTACCGGGTTGTACCTAGCAATGTGTTCAAGGAAAGATTGCAATTGATCAATAGGATATTATCACCAAGCACAAAATACTGCATATTCATTTAAGCAAACAACTATGGGCACCAACATATAAAAGGAGCTTAACAACCAGCTTAAATAAAGTTTCCAAGACTTGCTAAGATATGTAGACTCGTGTTTGAATTCCAAACTTAGTGACAAAAAAATAAACTCGGTGACAATGATGATAGAGTAGTACAAAATAGATGCAAAGTTTTAACACCCCAAGAATACCTCAAGATCACCCATGTACCAAAATGTTCAGAGATTAGTACTTTTGTACACACATGTACAGTGTATGTTTGATCTTATTTGCCATCCCTGCTATTATCGAATTATTTTTACTTCTGAAATGAGCTAACTGACATCACAAAACAGTCACAAAAGAGCATACTGGTGACTTGGTTTGATTGGAATAGTCTGTCCATTTCCCTTGCTAACTGGCATTTGGAATTTACTGAGGAACTGTTGGTATGATATTTTGTGATTAGCCCGGATCCCACATCTGTAAATGCAATAAAATAGTTTAATACATGTACATGCAATTTAATTTTATCCACAGGCATGCAAGGTGCAATGGAAGAAGCCCTAACTGCCAACTTGAGTGTATGATCTTACAAAACATAAACACTTAAGAAAAGAGCAGCAATAAAAAGATTGAAGTATTATGACTACACAGCCACATGCCAGGGCTCTAAGGATTGTTCAAAAAAGCCCAGTTTAAGCTTTGAAGCTATAAATCCAGGGTGTCTAGTATATCAGTTTAGTGCGAAATCTATCTTTTGGTTGCACTTAGATCAAAGTATTAAAGTAGCGAGGGGATATTGGAGTGGCCTGAGCACAGATCTGACTTGAATAAGTGTGAAGAAACTGAACTGAACTAATGTAAACTAATGAAAGTTTTTCTCCATTACCTGTCCATAAGCTCCAAAAACAATTTGTCTGACACTGGAAAGGCAAAGTTAAAGAGAACTCGTTTGAGTTCATCCAGGGTGACAAAGCCATCACCACGCTTGTCAAATGCCACAAATGCACGGCTTATGTTGCCATGGTTTTCAAGCATCTGAGGCGAGAGAAAAGAATTGTTAGAATTGTGAAAGCTGAGTATAAGAGTGCTTTCTATTTGGGCACATGGACATGTTTAGATGAGTTCTCAAGAACTCCTAATTGCTTTGTGGGTAAACAAACTACAACTACTACTACATACAAATTCTCCACACTGATCTCCATACAGGTTGTACATAAAGAAAAGTTGGATTAAACAACTGTTAAAAGATCAAAGCATTTTACTACTGAATATTACCTTTAATTCCCATAACCTTTCTACTTGATTATGCTTTGAATTTTGTTTGGAGGAAGTTAATTTTTGTTACTATAGGAACTAAAAGGGTCAACAACTAAACTTAACCAGTGAACCTTCTTTCTGAGTTTCTGTTCCAAGTCTGTTATTGTGAGCACTGGGGGAGATTGCTTGGCGGTATGACTTGATCGTGGTCTGCTGTTTACTGCTGCAAGCTTCACTAGATGCTGATCCTCAACTAGGTTTTGGCAAACAAAACAATATTATTAAAGGTGACTTAAATTACAAGCTATGCCTTGGCATTTAATTTTGGTTACACAAAAATATCTTCAAACATCCTTTTAGGTTATTTTTGGCAAACCAGCCTTAATTCTTCCAATGTTTGGAAACTTGACAAAAGTGCAGTATAATAATCTTTGATAGTGGATCCACAAGAATACACCTAACAATGTTTCTGCAATAACTTCTGCAAACAATGAAAAATAATTCAGTTTCGGTAATACCAAAATACTCAACTGACAATGAAGTAGTCAATACAAAAAAATACATTTTGTACAAAATCATTAATATAATGACTCTACTAAAAGCATACTCTGTGGTCTCTTGTGAAGTTTGTAAATTGTCTTCGGAGTTTTCCTGTTTTTTTCATAAGTCAATTTCTTTCCTTCCAATGAGTAGGCAAATAGTTTCCCTTCACCAACATGGTCTTGCAATAACATTTGGCCAAGAGGCATTTTTCTTGTTATGACTGGGAAAGTCAAAGACCTTTTTCGACTTTTTGTTTGTAAACTATGCTTCTCCGTTGGTTTGTAAAATGAAAAACTATTTTTTAAATTATCAACAGCATAGCCCTGATTTGGTCTTTTCAGCTGTGCTCCAAGTTTGAATGGAACATCCATGGCCAAAAACATTTTGATCACAAACTCTAATGGATCAATTCAGAAAACGATGCAGAAAGTAGTTTAGACTTTTATGTCTTCAATCATTTGAAGGCAGATGTTTGTCGCTTGAGGAAGTTACTGGAGTGGTAGCAATGTTGCTATGGTGTTTTGTTACAATAATTTGTGACAAGTAAAAAGTTAATATTTAATTACCTTCTCAACTTAAGCAGGAAACTGATTAAATTTTGAACCACAGCAATAACTCTTTTCTACATTCAATCTCAACTAGTCCTAAAAGCTTATGGTAATTAAAGCCCTTCCACTTTCTTCAAATCATGGCACTTATTTTGTTAAGTGTGAGAAGTTCAAACACTGAAGATTAAAATTATAATTAGTTTTAACTGCATTAGATAATTTTAGATAATGGTGCTATTATCCCTTGTGACTCAACACAAACAGTATAAATATTTTATAGCATAATATGGTAAATATTTGACATCTACCTGCACCAGTTAAACTATACCGTTTACATTGCAGTATCATTACCCATTATCATAATATTGCTGTTATACAAAAAATGACCAAAATTGTTTTTTGAAAAATAAACTTATTGAAATTTTTTTAACAATAATATTATTATACTCATTTTCTCACATGTGGTAAACAGAGGCATGAATAAACCTAAGGGATTTGGAGAGAGAAGAGAAAAACTTCTCTCTCCCAGGCCCTTAAGTACAGGCATGCCAAGATCATGAAAGGAAACAAGGAATTTTCTTTGCAAGCGATTTTCGAAGCAATGGAAATAATAATAATAATAATAATAATTCCATTATTTACCCTTGGCAGTATAAATTTATAGCACTAATCCTAGTAGGCCGAGAAAATGTCTGAAACAAGTAATCTAATTCAAAATAACAGGGTTAAGAATCCCAACTGGTCACAGGCAAAGCAGTTAGCTATTTATTTACAAGCATGGCCAAGGATTTGAATTCGGGACTACCATGAACAAATCCAGCTAGCGGTCAGAGCGGGTCTTGAACTCGGGGCAAGCTGCCTCCACATATGGCACAGCAAAAGTTTTAAAAAAGAAAGTTGCAAAAGTAGACATTAATATTAAGACTAACATGATTGCTATCATGACAAATAGATAAATTTAATTAGTAAAAGTTGGTCAAGAGTGGAAACACAATCAACACAATAATGATCACAACACTGAACTTGATGCAATTAAAAGTAACGTTATTCAACATTCTGATATTTCTAACATTATTATCAAGAATCAAAACTATCAAGTGTCAAAGTTGGTAAACTAGTTGAGGTTTGAATAAACTGGATAGCATTCGTGTATGCTTGATTATTATGCAGAAGTCCTAACACGTGTAGAATAGCTTTGCGCGAGTGCAGTCTGATTACACGTTTAGCAATAGTTAAACTAGTTCCTGTTCAACAAATTTCGTAGACAAGGCACTTTCTGAGAGTTGAAAAATTGTCCATGAGGTAAGGCTGTTAAAATACATCAAGCTATTGATTGATCACGATATTAACGCTGCGATTGCAATGGATCGATAGCAAAAATGAAACACTGATAACAATCGCGATAGTGTAGTAAACTATTGATAGTTTTGATAGTTTCAATAGCAATAGCAATAGTAACTCCACTATCACATTTACTATCGCAATATCCATGTGGTTCATTGCAACACAATAATATTGAAATAGTTAAAGTTTCCCCAATAGTCACCCATACCATGAGGGTTGATTTCTCGACCAAGTCCAATACCATGGAATTACTCTTATGGCTTTTTAATACACACCAGTGTACTACATACACTGTATTTTAGAGAGTATAACACTATGGAAGCAAGCTACATTTGTACAAAGATACAACTGAACCTGTCACCTACCTGCTTTCTTTATTTGACTTTTGGGTTTTGCATTTACTCCAAGTCGTTTAAGAAAATCCATATACTCCAGGGTATGACCATTACGCGTCATGTCATATTTACACCACAATCTATAGATAAATTTAAAAAAGTGTTTTAACTTCTTATAAGCAATGGTTTTTTATAATAGTCAAGAAAATAAAATTCAATAATAAAATAAAAACATTGGTTTGGTGCCATCATAATAATTCACAAATCATGGTGATTGGTCAGCTAGAGCAAGTTTCAATTTTTGTTGACATGTCTGTAAAATGGCCGGTAAGGACTCAAATCACAAAGAACTCGTAATTGTTGGACTCCCATTTTATAAAGTCCTTTATCCCAAAACTATTAAATGACCAAATATAAGGGTCTGTACTCAGCAAAATGTGTGCAAGGCAGTTCATTGTTTCTCAGATGATGTTTTACGGCCCAGCATAGATAACCTCTATTTAATAAGCCAGGTTACATAAACAGTTTGGCTTGAATTGAGTCCAACTTGGCATTAGAAAAAGTTGTCAATTCATTTCATGCACTAGACAATCAAAATTATTCTCACTTACACTTCTTATTACTTATCTTTCTTAAGTTTAAGTGCAACTTTCTATTTAAAAACATTAGGCCATGAAATGAGTTTTCATGAGTTTTCTACTAGCCAATAGTCAACAAGGTGAGTTAAGTGCAAAATAAGTTGACTATTTGTCTCTTAGAAAATTAAAAACAAGTACTTTTTTGAGTATGTACAATTAAGGTATTAAAAGCCATTCAGTTTGCAGAATTCAGAATAGTATGCTGGTTGGTTTATTTCTAATTTGATCAAAGACTTTATATATCATTTTGAAGTACAGTGAACATAGCCCCTACTCATTTTTACAGGGAATGGCATAAGAAAAAACGACTAGAAAATATATTTACTTGTTAAACTGTTCATCCGTCAGTCTGAAACAAAAGTTCTCTATGACACGACGCAACTCATGCTTTTGTATTTGGCCATCTCTGTTATAATCAAACAATCTCAATGCCTTCAACACACTTTGGAACTGGCCACCCATCTAAAAGCAACACCAACAACCACAATCAATACACATAAACATACTTTAGTACTCAGGGCCGAGTTGTTCAAAGCTGGGTTAAGATAACCCAGGGTTAGTGCGAGATTAGAATTAAGGTTTGAAAGCTTAAAAAGTATTTCAGTTTTAATTCTTTTGTCTACAGGTTGATGATTGGAAGCTCTTAAAATAACACAGAAAATTATCCGAGAAAATGCTTTTGAACACAAGAAAAGAAGACCAGGGTTAAATAAATTATTTAACCCTGGGTTAAGCGCCTTCGAATAACTGGGCCCAGTTTGTAAAGTAAGCTCGTAAACCAATAAATTTTCCTATTTTATAAACGACTACAAATTAAATCATCTGTAGAATGAAAAGGTTAAATTGAGAAGTAACCACAATGGGAAGGGAAAATGTTACAGATACACTGTTCATCTGCTCAATGCTACATTTTAATAGCTACAATCGGCGACAAAAAGTGTTGAGACATTGTACTTAAATAGGGTAACTTCGGAGAACAAAAGAATCCGCATCCCTCCCCTGTCCCCTTCATTCAAAGTTGGGGTGTTTGTTGTTTTCTACTGGTAGCTAGAACAAGGGCACAACATTGCACGGAGGGGATGGGGGAGGAAAGCTATATTTCCTTCTTTTGAAGTTAATAAAACATAAAAAAGCCCGGTTTTGGGCGAAGTGTCTCAACTCATTTTGTCGGCCATTGTAGGCACCACTCCAAAATTTGTTATTACCATAACCATCTTTCATTACAGCCCAAAAATTTGCAAAATCATCAGATCTAATACACATAAATTGCACTCCATTCAAAAAATACAGTAAGTCCAGTGAACAGATGTAAACAAATATAAAAAAATGAAGAAATTCTTACCTTTCTTCTTAACCGATCTTCAATCTCATCTATGGCTACTTGATCTCGAGGAGATTTTGTCTGGTTGAATCTAATGCAACGAAAAAAAATTGCATAACAATGATTCACTATTCTTACTTTTTCATATTACATTATATTTAGAATGAAAGCACCATATAAAATGTGGTTTCATTAGAAAGTGTCTACTAGTAACATAGAGAAAATCTGTAGTCAAACACCTTTCTCCTACAGTTATTAATAAATATTATTGATTTATCAAATTTATACACACACACAATAAATAAGTGCCCTAAGACCACCTTCACTGTATAGACACAGAATTAACAAAATCTGGATGGGATTCATTAACCACCCCTTTAGCTTTTAAAACTTCCTCCCTAACCTTTGTCATTTATAAGTGATTTACAAGTCATTTGATCCTACAGCAGTAGTTTTGTCGCTGCCTGCTGCACACGTAACTCTACTTCTGACTAAATGTTCAATAAAAACCCCTGAAGACAGCCGATTATTGACATAATTTGCCAAGAACTAGCTTTTTGAGTAAGCCTAAAGCCTATGTCATAGGCACTTGACCTCTTCCTCCACCCGAAATTGCCAGGAAAACTCCTGAAAAAAGGAGACAGAACACTTGATTAACCAAAAAACAAACTTTAAAGGGACCTAACTTACTTCTGCAAGCTTCCTAACATTCGCAATCCATCTGGTGTGCCTCCTCTTTGATGATACTTCTCTAAAAATTCCAAGTATGATATGGTCCCATCTCTGTTAGTTCCAACCTTGTGCCAAACAACACGTAAATACAGATAAAGCATTAATACACTTGTAAATTATTTTGTGATACTTAGTACTGAGAAGAGGATTGTTGCCGAAGTAAATAAGACATTGAAAAATGTTAAGTAGACATTGTAGACATACGTTGTAAAGCTAACGTAAAAATACCTTCAAGTACACAACTTATGTACATTGGGTTACTCACACACGTACATGCTGTCTAATCAACTGGAATTGCAGTTAACAACTCTCAATGTGCTTTTACCTTTCTAAGAAGTTGCTCAAACTGATCATCTGTGACTGGAATACAAAAAGATTCAAGAGCTCTTCTAAATTCACTCTGAGTGATGGTCTGTGTCTTCTCTGCATCAAAAGTTTGGAAAGCCTGGTAATTAAGAAGCAAAATATGAACTTAGACAATATAATGCAAAAGATGGTGGTCTAATGGTCTAAAAGCTCAGAATTACCATCCCACTCCCCCTCTACAGTGGATACCACTGGGGGGTGGGGGTGGGCGGGTTGCTGGATTTCAAGTGATGGGGGTGATCCTAGAATTATTTGGGGTTTGAAATTCTTGATTCCACAATTTCTTGGGGGTAGGAAAATTTGGCAAGTATTTTTTTGTGTGGCCTGATTTAAGTAGGGATTTTTTGGGTATACAAAACAATCTGAAGACTCATTGTAATGCCCACGTATCAAAGCCGTAAACACAAACATTCAATTTCTAATCTAGTTTTCGTGTTATATCATTTTATGCTTTCTGGAAAACTTTAAGGCTTGGAAAAAGGGATTTTTTGGGGGTATCGTTGGAAGCCCTAGGCAGTTTTTTAGTCTTTAACATTTTTCCCATTTGATCATCCCTGTGACTTGAAACTGCGGGATACCATGCCCAGATATGATGCCAGGTACCTTTCATACATGTACATGTACGGTGTACTGTCCATAGCAGATGCTGTATTTCCCCTTTCATGCATAACAATTAATACCATGTCCTTTTCAGACATAGCCTGAGTATCAGGCGTTTCTGGGGAAAAGGGGAACGATGGAAGCGAAAAAGGGAGAGAGCTGAAGGAGAAAAACGCCTGACACAGATGCTTTTACTGAAGCCTTCCACCCCCACACAGCATGATTCGATACCATCCAATCAAAATCACTTCCGGTCATTGGGTTCTCAGCTTCACGTGTCAAAAAGCTCACCTAAAATAAATCTCACTTTACGGCCTGGCCGAGCTCCGGTGCTTGTGTTGCTACGATTTCGCTTTTTTCTGAAACCTCCAATGAGGAGTTTTCGAAAACTTGTAATGTAAAGCCTGTGGTTTTTGACGAATTATAACATGTTTTCGGAATTGTGCTGGTGTAAGATCGCTAACGCTCTGTTTGTAAATAAACGTGTGCCTGGAAAATTGTAAATTGCTTTTGTTTACAGAGTTACATCAGGCGCTTGTCTGGCAGCTAAAAAGCTGATGTTGTCCCTCGTATTCTCGGGTGGTTGAAAGGAGCTGCAAGAATAAATAGGAAGGTGCGATGGTGAAACACCTATGCCTAGAAACTATCAAGCAGCAGCAAATTCCACCACCTCACAGAGAGCTCGTGAAAGCTGTTACAAGTTCAAAAAGAAGTGAGAGCCTATAGCAAAGGTCAATCCCGTTGGCGAAATATGATGGCGTGCGCATGAGCTTAAGACATTTCAAAAGTGAGAAAATTTTGGAAGAGGAAGCGAACGAATTCCAATCACGTACGCTATCGTAACCGCCACAAGCAAAGTCAATCTTTTTAAAAGGATTGGTGCCGTCGGCTATCTCAATACATGGCTACCTCGCTCTATTCTCATTTACAGTAACAATACCCTTTTAACGGCAGGATGTTGTAAATCAGAACTTGGATATCTGAAACACTGATATCGTCTTCTTTGACATAGTTTCGACAGAAGCTGGTATATGAGGCTTTTCCATACTCCGAGAACATCTTTCCTTTAAACTACGAGGTCTTGAAAACACAATTCTTGCCCAGGTTTTATTTTTATTCCAGGAAAGAACTTGAGAGCGCCCTCTCGAGCCTTTTTGAATTCCTCTCTGCGTCTCTATCCATAAAAGTATCACATACCGGTAACATGAAATCAAAACATCTATGAAAAATTTCAATGGCTTCTCCTTGCCGATCGCTCTTGCGGTCGGTGACGTCATTGGGTATTGTGTGTTATCCAATCACTGCCACATCCAGATTTTGGATGTGTCACACGATTTGCTGAATGGTTTTGTGTCAGGCCTTCCTTTCTCTTCTCCCCCTCCCCACTCCCCCATCTAAAATCTCCTCTCCCCTAGCCCCTTAGGAAGGCCTGATACTCAGGCTATTTCAGACATAAAAAGGAATACCATTCATAATAAATCAGGCCTTTTGCAGCAAAAAACTACATTTCAAAAATGAAATAGTTTGGTACAGATCTATTTCATTTGTGTCAATATTAAAAATAGAACATTAAATGGCCACTTGGCGATTAAAAAATAATTATCTTCAAGTGCAATATTTTTAAACACTCAAAGAGAAATTTTGTGTCTCCATGGATCCATTTAATATCCCGAAGTTCTCCAATTTCTATAACCTTTTTGGCAGAGGCGTAAACCTTATTCACTGTTTTTTTTTTAGGATTACAAACACCCAATAAAGTTTACCTGACGTAACTCGTCAGCGTTGACTCGAATCTTCTCCCTTAGTCGAGACTCGATCTCAATGAAGGTCAAATTCACATCTGGAGATTTGGGCGAACCTACAAAACACGGGACAAGAATCAAACGATTGTTGTCGTGTAACAACGCGAATGTGGACGTAAAGGAAACTGCCATGTTGTTCTGGTACACAACGAAATCAAAGCTCTGTGTATCACTCGGCTCTGTTACAATTAACAACGGTCACAAAGAAACATTTCATAAGCTCGCGCTCGATTGAAAAAGTTGTTTACATAAATATTCTGTAGTACGCGAAGGAAACTCGCATCGCAAAATAACATTCTAATTCTATAGGTAGAATTCTGATTATAGACTGCTCTAATATACAAAAATATAACATATTCCCTGATATAAGACTAAATTTCTCATTTTTAAATTTTTAATTCGCAATGAAAAGTATATCCTGCCATTTAAAACAAATAAAATCACGATTGCAGTGCGTCAAAAGAGCAACAACAGACTGATGTAAAAGACGTCAAAAAGTTACTTACCAAGGCTCAAACCCGAATTTCGCCTTCCCGGAGATAAAATCAAAATATTCGATACTCCTTTTGATTCACGCGGAGAAACAACCACATTGCTCCCTACACGAGAAATATTTCGAGAAGGCGGACGATCAAGTGTTCCATAGCCAGTTGATTTACGAGAGCCTGGTCTTGGGGTGATCGTAAGGGCACGCGAAGACGGCCGAAGATCCGCAAAATTATGAACAGCGGGGGCTACAACAACCTTTGCCATCTTGCAAGATAATAATCCGTTTCAAAAACTGTAAAAGTATCACTGTTTTGTTTCAAACCTTGATCGGGAGTTTGGCCTAAAACAGAGCCGCCATTTTGAAGTCGTGTTGTGTAGTTGCTATCCCGCTGGTGGCGTGGTGTCGTTGCTAAGCACTTCGACAGATTGTTCTTTTCCCGGGAGAAGTGTCCAATGACTTTCAAGCATGTCAATATTGCTGCCGACACCGTAAATGAATGTTTTCCAGACAAAAATACGATAATGACACTAAACTTTAACTATGATATTTCGCCGGTTTCGTTATGCTTAGCAGGCGCCGGTCATGGTTTTAATACAGGCCGCGCGAGGGAAACACTCCTTTTCTCCCCGCGCGCGTCCTCGAGATTTCTTCCTTCGCCCTAAAAAAATCCGGCGCGGGCTATACGCAGGCTATTTCCAAGCCTTTCTTCCAATAAAAAGTTCCTTTTTTCTCTTTTTGAGTAAAAAATTCCTCCTGTTAATAAAGTTCCTGAACTGCAGACAAGCTATATTTTATTTATTGCCTTTGATTTTGCCTCTTTTTGTACACTCAATTTTTATTTCCTTTATCGAAAATTTCTCTTTAATTTCAAATATACCACATTTTCCTTTTCAATGTTCAAACAATCTGTTTTCGGTATCACTTTCAAAAAATATCAAATTTCAGTCGCATTCTACACACCAGCAAAACTTCCATGAAGTCTTTGAAGTTAAACCCCCCCAAAAAATAAAAACATTGGCATAAAGACCTTTTGCTTACAAAAACCTTTCATTTCGGACGCTCCATGAACTTTTTACAAGCCACCTAGGCTTCTACCAATAGATTTAAAGATAGCCTACAGTTTTGCTCAATAAAATGAGCCTTGTGAGAATCTACCAGGACAAAGTTGTGAACTTTCTTAGAGTTTATCCCTTTATCAAGTTCTGACTGGCTGAGTGCCAGGGGTGGATCTAGGGGGAGGGTGCAGGGGGTGCCCACCCCCCTCCCCATGAGATGACCTGCAGTTTTCTAATACAACTGGTATTCTGCAAAAAAAAAATATATATATACATATATATATGTGGTTAACTGGTGCTGAAGTAGAGCAAGAGACGAGTGCACCCCCTCCTAAAAAAAATGCTGGATCCGCCCCTGCTGACTGCTTCATAGTTCTACAATCCGCATGAATGCAGAGTCAGACATCAGTGTAACACTGTGGCCTTCCATAAACAGCCTGTCTTAAGCGTCTTTTGAACTAAGCAAGTCTATATATGCCCCCTTGATAAGATCTTTGTCTTCAACTCCTAACTTGAACATCAAGTCTTTGGCAATCTCTTCACCTTCCAAGGCACTTTGGTTTTCTTTCATTACAACCTAATAATTACCAAAGAATCCAGTGAAATTTACTGACCATTGCATAGATCTGTAAACTTCAAACAACGGTGGCAAAAGGCATTAGCAAAAAGGGGCTAAACTTCATTTTTTTTTTGGTGAAAATGAACATAAAAATGTATAGTCATCATAAGGTAATAAGCCTAATAAGACAAAAGTTGAGGTTTATAAATAAGCATTGTATTAACTAGAATCACACCAGTGACCTAATCATTGCAAAATATGCTTTTATTATCAAATAATTTATACTAAAATATGTTGTTCTTGAACCCATGGTTTCTCAAACCTCACAATAATTCAAGCAAAAAATTACTTCCCTTTGAAAGTCTAACACTGAAATTTACAGTCTAACTTTTCAAACCTTCTAGCCTGAATGAATGCAACCAAGTTTCCTTTTCTCCAGGCCCTGGTTGTTCAAACCTTGGATAGCGCTATCCACTGGATAAAAATTGCAATTGGTTTCCCTAATACTTATCCAATGGATAGTGATTTATCCGGTGGATAGCGCTATCCAACGTTTGAACAACCGGGGCCTGGAAGTCTTCTATTCAAAGTCAAATACAGTTCAAGTAAAAAACAAAATACTCCACTGAGGGGAAAAACAAAATCAAAACAAACCTCTAATTCCATAAAATGTCCCAGGCCTTCAACCTCATCACAGTGTATCCTAGTCTGTCCCACAAGGTGCAGCAATCGTTTTTTCTTAACAATACCTTAATAAGTTGAATTTAATTGTCACCAAAATATGTAATAATCCTAATGTTGATGATGATGATGATGACAAAAACAATAATGATGTCATGACGAAGAAGATAAGTGTTACTAATAACAGCTTGGTCAATTTCTTATGACAGTGCTCGACTTTCAGAAAAAAATCTTGGGGCCAACAGGCCCCCATGTTTTCATTGTTGGTCGCCAGAACAAGTATTCTAGTCGCCAAAAATTATATATTATAAAGTATTCAAGCTTAAGGTTCAGGAAATGGAATACACATTAAGAAAAACAAACTTAAGGAATCTTAAAAAAACTTATTTGGGATATTAAAGAACAAAATCTGCAAAATTTGTTTTGCGTCCCATGTATTTGCACGTTCAGAAATGAACATCGGTGAAACTTCATCTATTTCGCGATTGCCTAACGCGTGATCAAAAGTCTCCAGAAAGAGGAAACGTCGCTAATGTTTTCGGGCAATGAAGTTGATTTCGCGAGAAGTCTGTTAGACAAACAGCATGAGTTCAACGGTACTTCATTAGAAGTCAATAAAATACGGCAGAGCTTTTATTTGGGTCGCCACGCTCAACAGAAATTTGTTTACAAGAATTGCGAAGTTCGAGTAAGCGCTGTTCGTTCTCGATTAGCTTCGATTAGCTTTAGCTTTTATCAGACTAATCGGCTATCGAGTCCGCAATCGAGATACATGTTGGGCAAAAAGAAATTGTTTTAAATATCGATGCGCTAAAAGTCATTCCCGGAGAAACACGGGACGATCTGTTAAGAATTGCGATCGATTTGCCCGAAAGTCGGTAAGTCTTTCGTCGAATTCATTCATTTCACAATCCTCTTTCAAGTAAACGTAGATTAGAGTGTTGAAAGAAATGGTTAAAGCGTTTAGACGAATCGTTAAAATGTTTAGACAAACCGTTAGAGCGTTAGCAAAACCGTTAGCTATCCGTTAGTTTTGTAAAGGATAACAGATTATCATTAGTGTACGTTTACCCAAAGAAGAAAGTCACCTATCTTGGTGGCCAGGTTGGCGACCAGGTGTGAAAATTTAGTCGCCACTGAGTAAAAGCTGGTCGCATTGGCGACCCCACAGGTCGCAACGTCGAGCCCTGTATGACGATGAAGGTGAGTTCATGCATTCTTTTTTTCCATCTTATTTTCTCCACTTCACAAAAAATTATTTTTTGCGCATAATATTCATTGTAGTATCACAGTGTGTTAAAGGAAAGGCAAGAACAAAGCACACGGTTAAGCAAATTAATGAGTGGATGCTTTGAAAGGAACACACATTCAAACATATCATTCTTAACATTTTAATAACAAACAACAAAAAAGGTCATTGCCCATGCTTATCACCTTACCTTTCTCGCCCAGTGCTTGTAAAAGAACATTTGCTAAATCTTCAGGTTCATTTGTAGTGGTGATAAAGTAGTCTGACATCTTTGGCCCGCTCTTGTCATCTCTCTCATAGTATATAAGCTGAGATGGTTTGTTTTGAAGAAATCTGAGCTGAAGCCAGAAGAAGCAGTCATACAGTAACAGGGTTCATACAAAAAATTGTAACCATTTTTTAAGGACTTTTCAAGGAGCATATTCGATTTTCAAGGACCACCAACCACGAATGTAAGTTACAGAGTCGTACATAAATACTCATTCCCAGCAGTCCAAGCTAACAGGACTTTTATAAGGGTTAGACTTGCTCCACCAGACTCTCTACATTTTTCAGTTCAATTGTCTCAAATTAATAGTTAATTCTCATTACATACAAAATGTGTTTTGCAAATCACCTTAAAAATTCTGTGGGCTATGATTATTGATATATTAAGGCCACTACGTTCAAAGTTGAAGAAAATTCAAGGAATTTTCAAGGACTAGCACAGAAAATTTAAGGACTTTTCAAGGAAAACTGGAATTCAAGGACTTTTCAATGACTACATTTTGATTTTCAACAACTTTTCAAGACTGTGCAGACCCTGAGTAGGTACTGGCAAGGAAACAAGGGGAAGATTAGTTTTGGTGGGATGGTTATCTGGAGATAGATTAGTATATTGGTCACTTAAAATAATAAGGTTCTATCTAACACTGGGAAACAGACATTATTTAAAGCTACTTAAATAATACATATACTTGTTTTTTGCTGCTTTTCGCCTGTTTGGTCTGTTTTGTTTTGCTTGCTTTTTATTGCAATTATATTTCAGTATGATTTCACTGCTTATTTATTAATTTTATTTAGTCTTAGGTTAGGGAGGGAGCTCAGAAAATAAGCCACAAGGTTTCAATTTGAGCTTCCTCACCAGAAAAAAGCTTCTAATTCTTTTAATAACAATTTACATCTCTTTAATCTATAACTAACCATTTTTGCAATATATTGAATGTCTGTATGTATGTATATATATATATATTTTTTTTTTTTTTTCTTTTTCTCTGGCAAATAAATAAACTGAAACAAATAAAAAAATATAACAGCAAATGATCAAAAGCTCTGATTACCTTAAGTCTTCCTTGAGGAACATTGAAAAATATATCTTTCTGTTCAATAACTTCTCCTGCAAAATTCCATGGCAAAGAAATAAGTGCTTAAACAGTTGCTGATAAGCTACAGTGTAAAACCTGTAAGTTCCACCTCAGCTTGCAGATTACAAGAACCATAATACATGAAATCATCAAGCACTTGGAAGAGCAAGCAAGTAAGGAGCAAAGCAAGTAAAAGAGGGATCTCGGTCTTATAGGTGGTGTTGACCAACATATCGGTCGACATTATCAGTCAATACATCAGCCAAGCGTCAGTCGAGTCTCAGTGGAGTGTTGGTAGAGTATTGGCCACGTGTTGGTCGATACACTGTATCTGTCCGATAGTCGGCCCTATAACCCATCGGTTGATACTGGGTCAATAGTGTGCCAATAGTCAGTCATTACTTTGCCAACGGATCACCAACATATCACCGTCAACGACACTCCATCGACACCTCGCTCAACTGTCGGTTCAAAGTCAAAGTGAGTTGTATCATGTCAGTTGATGGTATTAAACTCTGGTAATTGATATGACTGGTCAATTAAGTCACAATGTTATTGGTTGTCTGTCAGTTAAGCCAGTTGGAGCATTTCCATCTGCCTTTTTGTTACAGTTGAACAGTTGTTTATTGTTAGTCAAATGGTTGGTTATAATCAGCCATTATTCTGTTGTGGTCAGTTTTGTTTGAGTCCATCAATAAGGGTTTTTTTTTACGGTGCTGGTAATTGTTGACTGTGATTCAGTGGCCCTTGTTCCAAGTTAGTAAACCAGCTTTCTAAAGTGTTGTTGGTAGTAGTCTGTAGAATGTGTTATGCATGTCACAAGCATTATGGCCAGTCAATTTGAGGTTTTGTCTGTAAATGGTGCTCAGCAATGTGATTGTAGACATCACTGACCATTTCTTGTTGCTTGCTTGTGTTCAGGGAGTCGCGTGTTAAGGTTTCCGCCAGTCTCACCAATGTCAGTGGTCTGGCAGTCGCAGCCCTTGATCTTGTATACTGCTCCTTGTTTGTCCTCTGGTCCATCTTTGTTCTTGTCATTACTAAGCAGTTGCCGTAAAGTGGTCATCAGTATGTGTGTAATGCATATGTTTTAAGGCTGTAGTATATATGCAATCGTTTCAGAGGTGCCTCTGACGTACAGTATAGTTGCTGCCATAACAGGGGCAGAGATAACTAATGTTAGTCCAAGTGTTGGAATTGGCGCTACTGTGAGTGTTCCGTCTAACAAAGTCCGCGTTGTAGTTGTTTTTCCTTAAAATATTGTTTAGGTGGTCAGTCTTGTCTTGTAGGCTGTCGGGTGAGTTGCAAACTAGTTGCGCTTGTCTCATCAAAGTGCCACAAAACATCAACTCCTTCATACTCTGAATACATGTACATCTGTTAAAGTGCTCTGGCTCTAGTTGTTCAATATAAAAGGGTGGAAAAAATAATGCTAGGCTATCCAAGATCCACAAGCCTGGATAATATTAAAATGGTTTCCCTATTGGCACGTATCACTAAATAGTGATTTATCCGTTAGATAGCTACCACTATTCATCTCAGCCTTTGAATTGTGCAGATCGTGATCTCTAATTATCTCAACCAGCTGGCATGCCCGTCGTTGCACCGATGTTGGGTGTATAATCAAGTAGCAGAAATAGGGTAGATGGGAAAATAACATCTCATTATCCCTTAAATGCTACCTTCAGATCCACTGAGTTCTTTTGCTTTTTTCTTAAACGTTTCAAAATCCGTGACCTTTGCTTTGATTTCCACGTTGGAAGGCATCTTTCTTAGCTGGCGTCGTTTGGCGCCACATCGAACTTTCCCTTCATATAAAGTAGCTTAAAGTGTCTTTGGAAATGCATTTGTACAATCTCGACAGGAAAAAAAAATTGCTCGGGGAAATGACAAGAAAAGAAAGTGTGGCAGGCAACTCAGTTTAGAGACACAAACGCCATAAATGATGGTGTGGCTATGGCTTTGAATTTAACTGTGAGAAGGTATTTTAAACCCGAGTTAGAAAGACGAAGCTTCAATTTCTCTTACATGACCATATTGCGAGCCGCTGATTTTTTTTTACCAGGGGCTTCAAATTCGGCGCCAGGTTTTTCCGCGAAGAGAGCGCCTTACTTCGAACTCCTTCGAACTACCACCATGGCGGCGGAATTCAGAACGACAACATGACCCCTTGAAAGACTGGCAGAACGTTTAGCTACAATGAACAAACCATCAGTGGATCATGTCAGGGCTGTAATTAATGCTCTGTACGATGAATCCAATCCTACTGGAAAAGAGAAAGCTTCGGAATGGCTTCAAGAACTTCAGCGATCAGTAAGCATGCATGCAAAGTTTGAGATCTGATCTTTAAGCTTTGATACTTTAGATCAAAACTTTCGGAGTTTCTTTGTAAGGTTTCCCTTTTCATTAATATAATATCATTAGCTAAAATATTATTAGCGTCTGAGTGCATCCTCTTTAAGCTATGGCTTTAATTAGTGATATTTGTTATATTTTTCTACTGCTCTTCAATTTTGCGTGGGCCTAAAATCTCACTCAAAGCTCGTCACGGCCGGCCGCAAACTTGTTTTTTGCCATTTTCCGGCATCTGAGTCATCGAAATGTTATGTTGCCTATAAGCTTATTTATTCATTACTTGTAGTGCAAAAATACAACATGGTCTTTCTGAGCAAGAATTCCAAACTTACGTGACACTATGTTCAACAGTATGGGATATTTTATTTGTTTGAGCACTGAATCGTATTTTGAACTGCGGTTAAAGATATGAAAGTGAACGTGATCTCCGCAGTAGAATGAACAACCTAAGCAGTTGAAATAGAACCAGAAAAAAATTCAGGCTTGATCAAGAAACAAACCCTGACCTTTGCAATTTGACTGGACGCAACACTCTATCTGGTAACAGATAATGTTGATAAAAAGTTGTTTTGATACAAGTCCTTTTGATACGAATTCAAGCAATGAAACTGCACAAAAATTGCAATCACTTTGTGGAGGCAGGGTGGCTGAGTGGTCAGCGTGTCAGACTCGCAATCTGGCGGTCCTGGGCTCAAGTCCCGCTCTGGCTATTTACTGGATTTGTTCTCAGTCGTTCCGAGTTTAAATCATTGGCCTCACTTGTAAATAGCCAACTGGTCGCCTCATGCCAGGTGGGGTTCTTAATCCTGTTGTGTTTTATTTGAATAATTTGTTTCTAAGTGTTTGAGTGGAGTGACTGTAAACTAGCTGGATAAGCTAAGTGCACTTTCCAGTATGAACAAACCTTCATTATTATTATTTTTTTCTATTATTAAGTATATAGTTTATTTACAACTCGACTTAATAAACTTGCTTTGAAACAACTTTGCATCAAAAACAACTGGTAACCCTCTATCCATTGACCTAATCAAGTGAACTGGAGAACAAGTAATTGTGAGTTCGTAATATATCCGATGGTGAAAATGACATGAAAAATACCGTAAAATTCCGAAAAATAAGCCCCTCCATGTATGAGACCCTCCCTATATAAGCCCCCTAAACCGGTAACGCAAAAAACCCTCCGTTAAATCACCCCTCCAAATATAAGCCCCCCAGGGGCTTGCACTTGGAAAATTGCCCTCAAATACAAAGTAAAGCAAAGCAAAAACAGTAAATTTATTTCCAACTATAAGGCTAGCCCAATCGGTTTTGAAATGCAAATTTCCCTCCGTAGATAAGCCCCTCCAAAATCAAGCCCCTCAAAAAGGGCCTTTGAAAAATATAAGCCCCGTGGCTTATTTTCAGAATTTTATGGTATATGAAATGAATCAAGTTTTGAACTGCAGAAAAAGGCATGAAGGTGAATGTGATGTTCACAGCAATGTCCATAGGTTTTTATTTCCATTTCTGTATTTTTTTATGTGTACAGGAAAAATGAAGGAACTATAACATTGTCATTTCATTGCAGGTGTATGCTTGGGAAATTGCAGACCATCTTTTGAGGTTGAATGTTAGTGTGGAGACAAGCTACTTTGCTGCACAGACCATGCGAACAAAGGTAAATAGCAAACAGTTGTTTTATATCATCATACAGTGTACATTAGATAATAATTTAGTATAAAACAATATATACTGCACAGTGACATTAAAACAGAAGTTGGTATTATTATCATTGTGATATCTTTATTGTGTGTGTGTTTGTTTGTTTGTTTGTTTGTTCCTTTTGTCTTTGTAATACTTTTATCCTTAGTACATAATCGATGAGGGCAATAACATGATAGCTAGTTTGGGTACTTACTATATCAATACAAGCAGTTTTGCTATCAATAATCTACCTTGAAGCTTTCTTTTACAAACATCCATTTATACTTTAAAATGTATAAAAACTAATTTATTTATATGGCTGTCCACACAAGAACAACTTTTATCTGTTTTCTAACTACCTACCTGATAAAAGACCATTCATGGAGATACTTGTGTTTAAATCATTCATATGAGAATGACGCCTCAGATTGCAATTTTTTTTTTATTGCATTTTATGATTTTTATTATATATAATTATCGTTCAGCAGTTGCTCAAGCTTCTTACTGGGCTACCCTGATTGAAATAAACAAGGTCTCTCTCTCTAACAAAAATAATATTAACAGACTCAATTATTTTATTCAAAGCCTAAAGACTATTCCACATTGCTTTCAGGTTCAGTATCACTTTCACGAACTTCAACCGACACAGTATCAAGTAAGTCTCATTCTTTCTATATAGTTTTTCAACCAGAATTCTCATTGTTTCTTCTGGGACGTTTATTGCATCAGTACTCTTGGTGGTTAAGCAGGCTACGGGGAGAGTGGGCATACAGCTGAAATGTGCAATCTAGATGCCCTAAAGTTCAAGCTCTGCATTAACCACTTGCTGGATGTGTTCTGTGGGTTGGTCATGAGTTCAACTACATGTACTCAGCCATGCTTACACATATAAATTTTACTAGTAATAGCAACAGGGTGTGACTGGTTTGCCTCTGACCGGCTGAACAGGCAAGGTTGCCACAGGGGTGTAGAGCTGGACTTGAATGAATGAAGAGAGAGAGTTGTGGATGAGAGGACAACAGATGTACCCTCTTACAATACATTTTAACATGTGAACAGTAAGCTCGGACGTCAGCATACAATCTAGGGGCCCAGAAGTTTCAACCCCCACAGTAACCACTTTCTGGATTTGTCCTTGGCGGCCATAAGTTCAATTACAGTGTACTCAGCC
Organism: Porites evermanni; assembly: GCA_942486025.1. Lineage (NCBI taxonomy): Eukaryota > Metazoa > Cnidaria > Anthozoa > Scleractinia > Poritidae > Porites > Porites evermanni. The sequence continues at coordinate 400,646 of CALNXI010000016.1, forward strand.
ATGCTTGTGTTTAATAATATTGATAGCTACCGTAAAATTCCAAAAGTAAGCCCCTCCATGTATAAGCCCCTCCAAATATAAGCCCCTCAAACCAGTAACGCAAAAAACCCTTTGTTAAATGCCTGGGGCTTGAAATTGGAAAATTGCTCTCAAGTACAAAGTAAAGTCAACTCCCGATAACTCAAACCCTCGCTAACTCGAACCTGGCGCTAACTCGAACCAAAATCGATTTCCCCTGGATTTCCGTCATACATTCACTGTAATTTTACCCTCGGTAACTCAAACCCTCGATAACTCGAACTCCCTCTAACTCAAATCAATTTTCGTTTCTCCTCAGGTCATTTTCTGTATAATTTCACCCTCGATAACTCGAACCATGTTAAAAAGCCCTTAAAAAGCCGAGGAAAAAGCAGTATACGGGCGTCCGAAACATTGAATTTTGGATTTCCTATTGACGTGTTGTAGGAGTATAGTTTACTAGTGGAGGCTGATGTTGATTGTCACAGGCTAACATGAAGCAGCTTTTCTTCTCAAAACAGTCAAATGCATGCTCTATTTAGGCTATTTTTTGTTACGTTACTTTCTGATTTATAATCTTGAAGCAACTTTTAATTTTCACTTGACATTTCTACAATTAAATGAGATTAAAATGTTCACTGTGCAATAAAAACTGTTTTTTACCTTACTCTCGGCTATTTTCTTCGTACTCCCGATAACTCAAACTCCCGTGAACTCGAACCTTTTATGATTTCCCTTGAAGGTTCAAGTTATCGGGAGTCCACTGTAAAACAAAGCAAAAACGGTAAATTTCCTTCCAACTATAAGGCTAGCCCAATTGATTTTGAAACGCAATTTTTTTTCCATAGATAAGCCCCTCCGAATATGAGCCCCTCCAAAAATAAGCCCCTCAAAAAGAGCCTTTGAAAAATATAAGCCCTAGGGCTTATTTTCGAAATTTTGCGGTAACTGGTTTCCCTCTGACCAGTTGAGATTCGTTCATTTTTTTTTTTTTCAATATTATTTGCTTTTGTCCTTACATGTATTTTGTGGGCCACAATATACATGTGATGTAAGTACGGAGGTTCTGCTATATCATTTAATTTGAACACCTATGTGGGGCTCTTTTTTGCAATGATTGAGGATGTCAAATTAATAATGCATGTAGTGCTTTATACTCACTTATTCTCTTTTGCAGTCACTAAAGGATTCCCTTCTTGATCATCTGTTCACCCTCCATGGAGCCTCTCACGCAATTGTCACCCAGGTACATGTACACAAGACTTGCCAGCACACGCTTTTATTTATGTTTTTGTTATAAGTTATACATGTAAAAAGAAAAGCAGAGGTACAAAATGGTGCATGTGCAGATTATGGTGTACACTTAGTATATATAGTGCTTTCATGATCATAAACGTATCATAATAATGCAATTGATTACATAGCTACATTTGTACAAATGCAAAAGAACAGGCATGTCAGCCCAGAGGAGTAGAATGTAGGAGTATCTGTAAATTGTAGAATTAGCCTGGATGTAGTTAGCTCAAGAGTCACTCACTTCCACTCCCCCTCCCTTGATCTGAAGCAAGTGACCCCCCGGATGTCTAAGAGGATGGCTAGTGCTTGAAAACTCTTGTCTGGTTAACTCATTCACACCAGAACCACCCACTCGTGCAGATCCACATCCTCTGTACTGCTTGCGACACCAGTGTCAAAGGCAGTAGGCCACTGCCGAATTCCAAAAACCCTCACTTTCAAAATGAGGCCAAGTGGGCAACCTTTCTTGCAAAAATGAGTTTTATTTGCATGAGAATGAAAAATCATTTGCATATCAAAGGCTGAGCACTTAACCTCATTTTGATAAGGGGCTTGGAGGAACTCGGAAATGGCCCATTGACAACTTTGACACCAAACCATCATCATGGTTTTTTGTATATATTAACTTAGAACTGTTTCTTAACAGCTGTGTCTAACTCTTGCTGATCTTGCTGTTCAAATGCCACAGTGGAAAGAAGTAGTCAATGACCTTTCTCAGAGGTATAATAATAATTAAATTAATTTGCACTATGTTCAGTCATTTATCTGAGACACAGTTGCAATTCTTTTCCTTAACCTTTTTATAGTAGCAACCATAAACTATTAATGGTTCCATTGCATTTCTTAAGTGCTTTTTAACATAACAGCAACATTTAGTAATGTTGTTTCAAATACATGTTTGGGTTTGTCTGTATCTCATGAAAGGGCCTCTTAAGGTGACTCAACCCAGTTTTTTTGGGGGGGTACCATCCTACTTTGAAGCTCTCTGGTATCCCCACCTTTACTTTTATCGTAAGTCTAACACATAGAATGGATAACATATAGATCAATCTACAATATAACATAAAATTTTTGGCGATCAAAGTAAATGTCACGTGGTTATAATGCCACGCCCCTTTGAGGTCTGAGTCGAAAATCTGCTGTTGCTGGCATTTTTTCGTAAAAATCTCTCGGCTACACATAGTGCGCATTAGTGCCTTGCGCTGAACAGAGTTTCACCAAAATCGCAAAGACCCAATTCGAGAAATTCAGCGGTTTCCAAATTTAGGTCATAATTTATGCGAAAATGATAAGCAAACTTTACACGGATTATATCTAATAAACTATGAGATTCATCTCTTTATTTTGGGCATCGTTATAACAGATGGGTCCTTGCAAGTCAGCAAAACGCTTTAGGGCCTTGTAAATGCGCGCGATTTCGAGCAAAGCAAACATATAGAAATTATAGTTTTCGCTATTTGTTGACGTTTGTCAGCGTTTAAGAGTCCTTCTCACGAAAAAAGCATTTTCTTAAAAATTCGTAGTTTTTTTTCCTTCAAATTTTTTCAGGGCCACAATTGATTAACTAACTACCCGGACTCTGAATTTCATGGTCATTGAAAAACTGTGACATTATCTTCTATAAGCCCAAACTTGAGTAAACATTGAAGATTTTTAGCGTTTTGGCTGAGTTTGTGCTTTGGGAGTTGTCTATTGTTTCTAGTCTGTCATGATACAGAATTCTTGTTCAGCACCAGTGCAATGACCGCGCTTGACTGACTTCTGAATATGATAATTTTGGTACAGTGAGACAGGCCATCGCGTGATACATAGAGGTTTAACTCACAATTTTTAATCAATTCTCATGCTTCTTGTGCCTTTGCAAAAAAATCAAGAAGTGCTACACACTAAATCTACTTACTATTAAAAAAATATCATTTTTTCATAGGTTTATTGCAAGCCAATAATTAAAGCAACTCGTGACGGGAATCCCTTCTATTTTCTTATACTAAATTATCATATCTCGGTGAGCATTCGGAAGTCAGCCAAGCGTGGTCATTGCACGCGTGCTGAACAAGAATATACCTTATTGATGTCCTATGCAGATGGAAAATGAGGCACTTTTTAAAATTGGTCCTGTTAATTTAAAACTTAAATTAAATTGAAAACGTGCTCTCTGTCATAATCCCAGCCCTTAAAGCAACTTTTAGCCTTCTATTAACTCTATTTCAACGTATTGTACATGAAAGTCACACAAGACAATACAGTGCTCAAGAATTCCAGGTTTCAATCTAAATTGTAAGCTAATGGTAGCTAATATTGCATACCTTTTTCCTTTTAACACAAATATGACTAAAATACTAAAAGTATAAAATTAATACTCTAAGTGGTTTCTTTTACAGGTTTGGTGCAACAGTAGAAAGACTACCAATTCTTCTGGAAATTCTGACAGTTCTTCCTGAAGAGGTATTTTGTCGCTTATTTTGTCTTAAGTAGTTTGTGTCAGCAGTTTAACTTAAAGAAAATAAAATTGAAAATAACTCCATGTCTTTTGTGCTTTGTAAGGTGGGGAGTCATCATCTTCGAGTGGGTGCAAACAGAAGGGACGATGTGTGCACTGAACTTCGTGCTTCAGCTACAACAGTTCTTAATCTTCTTGTAAGTTCAACTGTTATTTACAGATGTTATATACAGTATGTTTTGCAGGTAAAAATCACAGTCTCATATGCAATTGTTGTGGAGTTTTGTTTTGATCTCTAATTCCTACAGAAAAGTGACCAGAACTTTTCTTTGTTCTTTCCTTTTGTATTAAAGAAATAAGAGAACAAAAAGTGATTCATTTTTATGCACCATTTGCCCAACAGGGGAAAGAAATGAAATTAATGCTTACAGTGCTTGCTAGATTTAGTCTGACATGTCAGTCACTCAATAATTTTTTTGTCTAAATGTATGTATGGGATTTAAACATTGTTGGCATAAAGCTAATGTACAGCCAGCTAGTGTGTCGAGCTGTCATAGCAGTGTACTCTTGCATTAGCGTATAATATTGATAATTATCGTAGTGAACAATCATCATGTACATTCTTTAATTCTTCAAGGATTTAAACTTGGTAACTTGCAACTGCAAAAGTTGAATCTATAACTGCGACAATCTTGTTTCATATAAACTAATATTGTTAATATCGTACATTGTGTATGATACAGGCTGCTTGTGTTGGTCAATTTCAAAATGATGCAAATATCAAAGTAAAGGTCAGTAAACTGTTTCTTAAATCAACCTCTGCTACGTGTGTCAAGATTAATAATAAGATTTACTGTGTCATGGTTTTGGAGTTTAAAATGCCACCTTTCTATCATATGCAAGTATCCCTTTCGTAGGTTTGAAAAATTTTTTTGAACTGTTACTTTTTTACAAGTTTTTCAAGCTGTCAGTGTGCTGCTTGTGCTTATGTCCCCTCACATGTGTACCTATATTTTGCTTTATGGGTTAATTCAATGTACTGTGTAAGCTTCTCAACTGACCTCAGTTGGGCACTTGTTATTGCTCCAGTTTCCTGAGACTTAGCAGCAAAACAAACCATACCCTATAGAACTGTCAATGTATAAAAAACAAGCAACACAAGTTGTTTTATTGTTATTAGATGTTTCGCTGTGCTGCCAGTTGGGTGACTCTAAGTGCATTTCCTCCTGCTGAGTTTGCACAGACTGAACTGCTTCAGACCACCTTTAGAACTCTGGTGAGTAATAATCAGCAGGCTGTACTGTTGGTAATAATTATCCCATATTACCTTTCAGATTGTCACGTGCACATTTTTCTCGACAACCTCTCTTGAAATAGCTGTATACTGATAATAAATGGAGTTTCCAACCATGGTTGTCAAATTCCCCTTTGTATGGAACAAACCTATTGTTTATTTTTTGTGGATACAGTGCAAGGGGGCAGATTGTTGCACTTACAGTTGAGTTTGAATTTCACTAGTCTCACATAAGTCACCTTCCATTTTATGAAAACAGATGAAGCCCTACTTAAAAACAAGAAAATGGCTAATGCTTACCAGTACAGGGAATCCAATGTAGAAGTTAACCCATTGATAGGCAGTTCAGTTCACATTTTGATTTTCTTTCTTTTTTCTCCTTCTTTTTCACTTTCTTTAAAAGAAATCCCATAAAGTAGCAGCACCTTTTTGTTTTTTTCAGTAAATGTTTATGTACACTTTACAATATAAACTTGTACATCCTTCTTTCTTTGTTCTTTTGACATTTCTAAACACATCAATTATAGCCTGTGTACAGCCACCCCTCCTCTCAAGAAAGGGCAGCTATACACAGGCTAACCAACATTTATACGTTTTAAAATACTGCAACATATCAAAAACTCCAGGGAGGGGTTAAAACAACCCCCCCCCCCCCCCCACTTCTCCCACGGGGGGGTGTGATTTAGGGTATATGTCCAAGGGTTAAAGGCCAATAAAGTAATGAACAATCATTTTTGAATTACTATTTGTTTCAGCATGAAGCTGACTCCAGTGATATGTTACATGAGGTAGCTGCAGATTTTGTTTGCAATGCTCTTTTTACTTCGGAGGTAAGTGTGTGTGCATGTGTCTTAATGGTCCCCAATTACAACAAAGAAATAAACTTTGTTTGAAGTTAGTTTGAATTTTTTCAAATTAATATTAATTTGTTGTAATTCCTTATCACAAGACTTGGTTATGTATGAGTCTAAGACCAATAACAAAAGAAATTTCAACTGCCTTCCTCCCTCAAAAGAGAAATATCCAATGTACATGTATAGCTGTACAGTCCATTTCATTATTTAATCATTGGCAAGTACAATAATGCGCACTGCATAAAGGGATTGTTGTTAAGGTAAAGGATATTAATTCCATCCTTTTTTAGGAAAATGCTTTACTCTTTGCTTAAAGTTTTTATAATGGAAGTGCTTTTAGCTGCTCTTAATAGCACTTAAGTGATTTCAGACAAATTATGTTATGTACAAACATAACATAACAGGTTTGAAAACCTCTACTGGCAGGAGGCAACCAATTTGCTATTTTACAAGGGTGACTCAGAATTTTGAGTCAGGAAAACTGAAAGACAAATCCAGCTAGTGACCAGAGTGTTACAGAGTGGGACACCCAAGACGGAATCAAAGCAAATTACAAGTCCAACGAGCTCTATTCTACAGGAAGCTGCTCCTTTGCTTATGTGTTTTAATCTTTTTTTTTTCTTTTTTGCTCAGAACCTTGACAAGCAGCAACCACTAGCTGAAGGACTGTTTAAATATGTTATGATGCTGCCACCAGCTTATGAGAAAGCTGTCAACAGTGAGGACTTTGATAGGTAACTGGTTTATTGGCCCCTTGTTTAATTTAATAATATATTAGAGGCTCCGACAGCTAAGGTGATAAAACTGAAACAGAACACAACATGAAGTCTTTTTTATTCCCACATTTTGCAGAGAAGGGATGCCACTAACAGTGCCGGATCCAGACCTTGAGATAATGGGGGCGGGGGAGGGGTGGAAGGGGGGGAAGGGGCTGGTCATCCAGGGCCTCAGTTTGCTCTAAAAATAAGGGGGGTGGGGCCGCCCCCCCCCCCCCCCCCGCCCCCCCCCCGGGTCCCCCCCCCGCCCCTGTTCCTGGGCTGGACCAAGCAAAGTTGGGGGGGGTTTTTTTAAAAAAAAAAAAATTTCTTCTTTTTTTTTTAGGGTCCCAAAACAACCTTAAAATTAAAGATATTTTTTGGTATTTTTAAAAAAAAAAAAAAGTTATGTTTTTTTTTTTTCCCAGATTTGGGAGGGGGGGGGGCCCCAAAAAGGGCCGGGGCACGGGCCGGGGGGGAGGGGGGGGGGGGGGGGGGGGGGGGGGGGGGGGGGGGGTGGGACCCCGGGGCCCTCGTTTTTCTAAAAAAAAAGGGGGGGGGGGCCCCCCCCCCCCCCCCCCGGGCCCCTCCCCTGGATCTGCCACTGGCTCATGTCTCTGAGCTGAACTAGCTAATGTTGGTGGGCATTTTTGCAAAATGAAAACATTTCCTTCTATGTTTTCTGAGGCTCCAAGAACCCTTAAATGATAAGTTATGTTTTTGGAATTTGTAATAATTTTTGGTTTTACTTCTTTTCTGTTGACAGAGCTCTTAACCTGTGTAGAATTTTCACTGAAATGGGAGAATCCTATTTACATGTGATGGTAGAATCACCTGGAAAGGTAAATGATCCTTTGTTGTTTCTTCATCTTGTTATTATTAATTCACATGTTCTTCACTTTGCTTTATCTTGATCATAGAGAGAAATGGAATTGTCTAGTTTGTTTCTAGCATGTATTCATGCATTTACTTAATGCACAGTAGTCATGATTAGCATTCACATTTAGTTTGTTCAGAGAATTGTTGATTCTTTTTTGGAAAAGGTGGACAAGAGATGTTTTTCTTTAGTCATTGATCTTATGATTAAAACTCTTCTTTGCACTGTAGGGCCTGGGAGACTTGAGAACACTCACCATCCTTCTTACTTGTGTCAAACACCATCAGTATGAGGTAATGATAATTAGTACAATAAATCGAAAAAGGTTCGAGTTATCAGGAGTTCAAAGCAAATAATTACAGATTGTGCAAGACCCATAGGGTTGCAGTACATGATACATTGCACGAAAAAATGGAGATGAGATCTGTTGATCAAGTGAAGCAATAAAGGCAAAGCATTGTTATATTGAGGTGACATTTATGAAGTGCAACTGGAAATAAGGAAATACAAAAATGGATGTGGAGGGAATGCAAGTATCATGCACACTTCACTTCAAAGACAGCAAGAAATAAAGATTGATATTTTGAACAAGGAAATAAGCAACAAAGCTTGATTAATATACAGTAATGGACACTGAATTTGAACTGGAGTGACAAAAAAAAGGAAAGACAAAGAACTGACATGATTGTTTTGAAATAAATTCAATGTTTTGGACTTCAGTACATTGTTTTTTTTTTCCAACTTGCCATGCGCTTAAAGCATTGTTTGAGTTATCGAGGGTAAAATTATATTGAAATGATCTCAAGGGAAACAAAAATTACTTCGAGTTAAGGTTTGTAGGGTTGAGATATCGAGGGTTGACTTACTGAGGGTAAAATTACAGTGAATGTATGAAGGAAATCCAAGGAAAATCGACTTTGGTTGAGCTAGCGCAAAGTTCGAGTTAGAGAGAATTTGAGTTATTGGGAGTCAACTGCATTATCATTTTAAAAATGTGTTTTTCAAGAAATGAGCCATATCAGGATCCTCAACTCCATGGAAGGCTACTGACCCCCCTCTCTCCCCCTCACCCTGCACCATATCTTGAAAAACAAGTCAGTTTAACTTCATATTTTACCTTTAAAAACTTTGCCATTACTTCAAAGACTTGTAAATGTTATGACCTGTTGTTTTTTAGGTTGCAGAGGTAACCTTCAATTTCTGGTATCGCTTGTCAGAAGCTCTTTTCAAGGCACGGAATGACGCCAAGACAGCTATTTTTAGAGAGTACTTTCAGACTCTTATTGAAGCTCTCTGTGTCCACTGTCGACTGGAGAGTGATGCTGTAAGTTCAAGCTTGTATACATTTGTACTTATCTCTAGCAGGGTACGCAGATGTCCAAGATTACTTGGACAAAGATTTTGTAAGTTTGTTTCAAAGTCATATGCTCTGTAGCATACTTTTAAGTCAAGTAGTATAAAAACAAACAAAAAGGCAAACAACTTTCTAGCGATAAAAAATTTTTTTAAAAGCTTTGTCATTGGGGTGAGAAAACATAATATGCTGAAATGTTCAAAGTTTATTTCCCCAAAATGTATTCTGTCCTCTATGAAAGTTGGCATTCCTGGCTAGACTGCCTGTTTTTTACTGTAATGTAAATGTACATGTTTTAAAAATATAAATTTTGTGCCAGGCAAAAACTGATTATGGCAAACTTATAACAAAAAGGATGAACTATTATTTAGAACCTTTTCTACTTAAATTTCTGTTATCACCTGAATCTCTCTACAGCAAGGCATCCCAGACGACAGTGATGAGTTTGGAGAGTTTCGTCTCAGAGTTGCAGACCTCATCAATGATTGTGTGTTTATAATAGGATCAACCAACTGTTTCAGCCAGGTTTGCAATGTTTTTTTTTTTTTTTATGACAATTACTTACATAGTTCCTATCCAAGTTCCTATGATAAACTTTTTTAAATATAGTTGTTTCCTACAGTGTATTTTACTTAAAGTATTGTAATATGAACCATTATTTTAATGTTAATTGTGAATGGTTAAGTTTAATTCTGTTAAAAATAACTTTTCTTACTAGATGTACAATAGCCTCGCCCAGCAAGGAGACAAAATACCTTGGGAAATAACGGAGGCCATCTTGTTTGTGATGTCAACAGTGGCCAGAAATGTTTCAGAGTAAGTACCTGAATACTTCTGAAAATGTTTTGTGAAGTATCAGGGGCGGATCCAGGATTTTTTTTAGGACGGGGTGCACTCGTCTCTTGCTCTACTTCAACACCAATAAACCACATAGTTTTTTTTTTGCAGAATACCAGTTGTATTAGAAAACCACAGGTCATCTCGGGGGGGGGGGGTGGCCACCCCCTGCACCCCCCCCCTAGATCCGCCCCTGGGTTTTTTTTTTGAAGGCCCTGATGCCCGAACGGGGAAGGGGTGGAGAAAATTTTTTTTTTGACAGCGATACATGTAACAACAACCACAGCAAAACAATTTTTACTGAAGGTTACTTACCTTTCCATGTCATTGTGTTCTCCACGGCCTTCTTTTTTTTTTTTTTTTTTTAGGGGGGGGGGGGGGGGTGCGCACCCCCTGCACCCTCCCCCTAGATCCGCCCCTGAGTATTCTTTGTGAAGGCCTGGATGCCAGACAGGAGAAGGGATGAAGAAATCTATTGTTTTGACAGCGATACATGTAACAACAACCACAGCAAAACAATTTGTACTGAAGGTTACTTACATTCACATGTCATGCTGTTCTCAACGGCCTTCTTTTTTTTTTGGTCTCTTTACACATCTATACTATCCTTGTTCAAACTTCATGTCCTATGTGAAATTCTGGAAGGCCTTCTGGCTGGCTGGAGTACTAGTGCTATACTGGCCTATAAAGACAGACTTATTCGGCCCCTAAGAGAACACTTTGCAGTTGTTTAAAATTGTACGCAAATTATACACGCAGAGCGATTTTCGTATGACCTTGAAAAATGGTTTCGGTTAGTGTTCGTTATTTGTTTTATTAATGGGTGACAAGATCAGAAAATGGACTCTTCGTTTTCCCACCAAAGAAAATCCTGTTATGGAGAAAACATTGTTCGATTGGCCAATCGTATTGCAGGATGACGTCAAAGCGAGCGTTCGCTTAACCAACAAAAAGCCACGCGCGTTTGTATCCGTTCTAAAAACCAATCAAATCGCTCTATTTCTGTTCTTTTGTTGTTTCTGTTTTGTTCGTGCGTTTTAGTTTTAAGGTCTTACGAAACTTGCGCTATTTAACTGACGTTCCTTACAAATTCATTTACTAACTTGGACTAACGACCTGGCAATTTTGCTTTCGTAGCCAGTCTGAGGTGGTTGGTCATTTCTTGCCAATGGTGTTAAATCTCCCATCAACCTGTCATGTTGCTGTCAGACATAGCAGCATTAAACTTGTTGGTGAACTGGCCGAATGGATACATGAACACCCACAATACCTTGGTATGTAAAGCTTCTGTTACGTATTACAGCCTCGTATACGATTTTTCTAATCAGTATAAAATAGTCAGGTGCGCGTTCTAGACCACGAGCAGTCTCTCTTTTTTCTTAGGAACGAAACGCGCGAGACACGAAAATGGCCACGCGCGTGACTGAAGGCGCGAGACGGGAGAGGCTGCCACCCCCATTTCTTGCCTTTTTCGACGCTCTCACGTGTGCACTCCCGTCACTATTAAAATCTGAAGAAAAGAGAGACTACTTGTAGAGTATGCACGGTCGATTTACAATACATGTGGGACGGTTTTTTAAACCATTATTCTGTACACTTTACACTCTGGCCAAAACAAAACACTTTTAATTGTGAAACAGGTTTTGAATGCAGCCTGGCCCTTCCCTTAATTCATGATCTGTGTTCTACTTTGCAGATCCTGTTCTTCGCTTTCTGTTATCCAATATTCAAGATCCCAAAATATCTTCAATCACAGCCTTAGCCATATCGAGCATCTGTATGTCCTGTTACTCACAGATGACAAAGTATTTTGATGTATTAGCGCAGGTAAAGAACATCTTTAAAAAAACGTATCTTTTATTCATTGCTAGTTCAAGTAAAACAACAAGTAAATGTACGTTGTTTTTTATTTTCCTGGCCCTTCAGAATTAGTTTTGCCCTTGTTGCTTTAACTCTAACACGCTTTTGTACCTTGAAAAAGAAAGAAAGTGGAGATAGCAGAGAAGGAAAAAAAAAGATGATGATGAAAACAAAACAAAACAACCACCGTGAATGTCGATTGCTCTATTTTCCTTGACCTCATGACTTGACTCGAAAGTCACGTTGTTTAAACCCCAGCCTACTTTCGTTCCCACTATCCTATCATTTTTTCCCCTTCTTCTGTCTGTATGAAATATTTTTGTTACAATAAATTGAAGAGTATTCTGAGTGCAAAGCTTGATGACCTTTTAACAAACTACGTCGTGTTATTACACGACATTTCTTTTTTTTTCAAACTGGCCTGATGTTCAATTCTCTTAAATGTTCTTCAGGTGGTGGTTGCAGCAGATTCTCTGTCCATCTCGCATGAATCGTACATTGGATTTCTCAAAGGTAACTGTCTCTCAAAAAGTGTTAGAGAACAATCAATTAGTGTTGAGTGCTTCGGTCATCGTCTTAACTCGACTAGGTCACACAAATTCAGGGGTTAATTTAATAAAACTAAAATAAAGTGTAATTTACAAGTGTAGCTATTGTTTTAGGGTCCGAAAGCAATGGCGACACTTGTAAATTACAATTGTATTTTAAGTAAATTGACCCTAAGTTGTTGCAGCTGTTGTCGGCTGGTCTTAGAATATGAAACTGAAATGTCAAAGTCGTAATAGACGTCATTTTAGACATACATACATACATACTTTATTGCATAGACAGTTATCTCTGTTAATAAAGTGTCAAAGAAAATGACTCAAAAATCACAGGGAGAATACCTGTATTTTAGAGAGTTGTCTGTTTTAAAGGGTGTGTGGGAGGTGCTTAGCCTGCGGACACAGACGTACCTGCGGTCGTCGGAGAGAAGCGACGACCAGAAATACGTCTGTGTCCGCAGGCTAGCAGAAGTATGACAGAACTCTAAACGTCCGTTTTAGGGACATGTCGGTCTTATATGTCAATTAAAGATTTAAAGATTAAAGATAGAGGTATCTGTTACCAAGGAGGTGACCGTAAACAGGTAAAGAAATTTTAATTGTAATTGAAGGCTTGTGTACTAATTTTCCTCGTTGTCATTTGCCTCAGGCGTTTGTAAAGTACTTGAGGCAGTTGAATCGACAGAGAAGCTCTCAGAAGGTTTACAGAATATATGTGGGATACACATAGCGTCACTTAAACAGGTAAATTGAGACAAATTTGCACATGACAGGTGTTCGAGCCTCCAGACAGCCTGCATAGGAAATCATATTCTTAGCCCCAAGGTAGTGCCTTTTTCTTTGTTCCCTGTAACGGTGAGTTTAGGTGGATTTCTACTGTCGCGTAATGTTAACCTGCGTAGCTGCATACGTTTTTCGCGGCGTAAATGAAATAGAGGCAATGTATGAAGCGTCCCGCATGAACGTAAAATTTGAGCCAGGTTCAACTTTCACGTTTACGCTCGACCTTTCATTCATTGTCTCTATTTATATTTACGCGCGTTCGCACGTAAAAATAACCCAACAGCGGAAATCTTTTCGGCCTTAGAGGGAAAAATAAAATATATCAGCAAAAATTGTGTGTTTTTAAATCAGCAGAAAGGGAGCGAGGTCGCTTAGACTCTGAGGATTACGGGATGTGTATCGTAAATCTTATGCTTGGAATTCAAATGCTTTCTTTTCATTTCAATAAAGTTGTTATTGATACAAAGTCTTTTCCCTTGAAGATTTTAACGGCCCCTGGTAACTCCTACCCAGACCCCACGCTGTGGCTTGACAGACTTGCGGCAACATTCAGGTAAGAATGGAAATTATAGTTAGTGCTTAGCGGTAGAGCATCTGCACTAGTAACCAAAAAGTCATAAGTTCGACTCTTTTCTGAGCCGCGTGTGCCACTAACTGAAAAATTATCTTTCTCATGTTTTAAAGGCTCAAAATTCACCATCACATCTCTATCATTCCGCATGAGGACATATCGACATTCTTTTCCTAGCAGTGTGCAGGATGTTTGTGGCGTAAGCTCCCACGAGTCTCATGTAGCTTAGTGGTAGAGCATCTGGACTGGTAACCTAAAGGTTTTAGATTCAACTGCTATCGGGAGTACTCGTATTTTATCATCCGAGCCGGGAAACCGTCTTTCTCATTCTTTAATAGCCTGCGAGCAAGCTCCCCGGGGCGCTCTGGCGGCGCAGCGGGAAAAGGAAGGAGAGCTTGCAACTACGTCTCTGGAATTTGAATTCCACCTCCAATTCCCCTGTGGCTCCCCGTCGACTGAGCTGTAAGATTTCCGCCAATCAGCTCGCAGCGGAAACGAACGCGAATGTGAACAAACATTGAAAAACACGTGCTAAGGGTAATGACATCATTACTAATGTCATCTCCGCCAATGAGCATTTCTTCTTCGTTTTCCCGCCCCGCCGCCAGAGCAGCCCGGAGAGCTTGTTCGCAGGCTAATTCTTTAATTGAATAACTTCTGATTCCAGTCCCCAAAGAAGCAAGTTCCTAGACAGTGAAAGCGTCACCCAAAGAAAATAAAACATGTTTTAAGTTTCACACAAAATAAACACATTCTCACTGTGGAATGTCATTGAAAATTAAAAGTCTTTGAATTATATACTTACTGGTTCAATTTGTTGCAGATATTTAAATCCTAAAGTGGACAATGGTAAAGTTCATCCAGCCGTTGTGGTCGTAGAGGAGGTAAGTTCCCAAAACAAAACAAAGTATTATTATTTCTACTATAAGAACTTTCCCAAGTGTCTAGAGAAAAGAGACGTTAAGATTCTAAGACGACGACGACTACGAACAGGAGATTTTCTCAAGGCAAAGAAATAAGGTGCTTGCTCATTGACATAGCAGTTCCATCTGAAAGTAACACCTCAGCAAAATTCACAGAGAAGTTGTCCAAGTACAAAGATTTGGAGATTGAAGTCAGTAGGATGTGGGATATGAAAACGGAAACAATACCAGTGGTCGTTGGAACCCTAGGTCTAGTTAAGAATGGACTAGACAAGGTCACTAGTAGAATCCCGGGTAACATTAGCACCAGTAAAATCCAGAAAATCAAAATGCTTGGAACAGCCCACATACTAAGGAAAATACTGTCGAAGAAGTAACTTCTCCTCCTATAGCGCCCCAGGTCCACTACTTGCAGCCGGATACAATGGATGGAAAGCAGGAAAACTTGACGAGAACATATGAATGTTAATCTTAATCTTAATATTAATATTAGTAATACTTGATGTTTTAGGTCTGGCCTATACTCTCCAATATTTGTGATAAATATCGCGCTGACATAAAGATCATTGAGAGATGCTGCAGGTATGAAAACTTGGTGTTCCATTTACTTCCATTTTTAAATTTCCTCATAACACCTCCTTTATTAGTGTTACTCAGCCCCCCAGCCTGACGTTCTTTTGCCTCGTCACGCTTTCTTTTCCCACGAAGGAATGCGTGACAAAGCTCTAAGAACGTCTGCGTTTGAGGCTAATTGTAATCCCCTTTTCCCTCTTATGACATGCAGATGCATTCGATTCGCTGTCCGCTGCCTTGGTAAAGCTGCTATAAACCTGCTCTCTCCATTGGTTTCACAGGTAAGGTGTTGTTCTTAGAAATCATACAACTCTGTGTCTTCAAAAAGTGAGGGCATATCAGTGTCCCAATTTCTGCAAGCTGAAAAGCAATTTAGGCGCTATTGCACTTCAAAGCTGTGGAACGAGAGAAAGTTGCTAGCGAGCTGTCTTAAGTTTGTAAAATATATTACCAGTACGCTGCTAATCAAGATTTTCAAAACTTTTTCGAAAGGTAGCTAAAATAGGAAAATAGCGAAAACTAGTGATAATGTCGGCGCCATTTGTCAAGATAATTTTACGCAGACGCGAAGAAGGTTATTATTATGAGAAACAGAGGTACGATATTTACTTTAACGAATTCATTTGTGAATCCTCGCCCAAGTTTCTAGTTAATAGTAAATCAAGTCCCTCTAAATAAAGCAAGTAGCGCCTCAGTCGTCTGACAGCGTTGGACTGTTACTCTGCCCAATGTTCAAGTGCCGCTTTTTTCATAATGAGACCTTGTAACACCCCCTGAAATGAACGGAGCCTGCAAGCAAGCTCTCCATTTGGGGGAGTCGCGAGAAGGCACGCGAAAGGAGACGCGAGTGCCACACACTCGCGCGTTCTCTCGCGGTTAATTGGAGAGCTTGCTAGCGGGCTAAAATGAGCCTGTCCTGTAAGGATACCCCGCAGCAATCGTCGCAGTTGCAGTAGAACTTGATTCCACTTGGTGCAACGTTTGCTGGTTCAAAGAAATCGCATAAGAAGGCACGTTCTTATCGAAGAGTGTTGCATCAGGGACATTTTTGTACAGGTTTTGTCGAAACAGGATTGTATGTTGCAACAGAGTTCTTACAGGCGAATCGTTGCTGACGTCATTGTTTACATTTTTTTCTCCTTAGTATACGATCGAGTTAACCCATTGAAGGCGCCACTGTATGTACAAATTAAATTCAGAGGATGAAAGTGTTGAATAATTCGTGCAACTTGTACAATTTTCAGCTCTCTGCATGCAATAACAAAGGAAATAGCAGCCATCGAAAACTGCGAAATTGCTGGGTGGCAAAAACGCTAATGAGCCCATACATTCTTTGTAAATTTTCGAGTTTTTCAAAGATAATTTCTCCGAAACTATTCGATATATCGGACTCAAATTTTCAAAGATAACTGAAATTGTTATGTTCTTTTGACATTTAGAGAGTTTATTTTAATAGCGTGATCAGAGAATGAAAGGCATATGCTAATGAGGCAAAAAATGTAAATAAAGATTTGCCTATTCAGTCAGTGAGCAATTGGTCAAATCAACCATGTCTTTGCAAAGGACGAGATCCCTCAAGATGTGTCAGCCGTTACTACCAGACATCGAAGAGTAAGATTAACTCTTCCTTTTATTCTCGAACTAGATGGTCAGTATTTACGGTACCAATCCCCACTCGTGCTTTCTGTACCTGGGCAGTATATTGGTAGATGAGTATGGTGAGGAGGTCGGATGTATCTCTGGACTTGTTGATATGACTGTGGTATGTTTATTTCCGTGGTATAACCGATTAGCAATATATAAAAGATCTTTAGGCTGAGTAGTCTAAACACGAGATGGTTGTGGTTGCATAACGCTAGCTACTCGCAGAAACTGTTTCCAGTCGATAGCGTCACTGGTTCTATTGTGTCGTTTCTGACCCTGACCCCACCATCCCTTTGTGTCCTTAAACTGGAGTCTTTGCTTAATACTCTCTCTTTCAACCATACCGGACAGCAGTTGCTACTCCTGATCGCGCCCGTCTTTGTCCATGGATTTCGCTATGGCATCGCTCTTCAGTCAGTTGATTGAGGTGTTGTCAAATTTTCCTCGCAACAATAAAATGTCCCGTGAACTTCTTTGCCCTCTGAGAGAAAACTCAAAATGGTGAGATTCTGAAAATAGCTTTATGATCGTGTGCATCTAATCTCCTTCATCCTTGGTTCCCACTGAATTTCTTTCAGGCTTTTTGTGTACCAGCATTTCAGTTGTTAAGTCAAGAGAAAGGAATGATTGAGCATCCAGACACCATAGATGATTTGTTTAGACTTTGCAGCAGGTAAGATAAGCTCGTGTGTTAATTATACGTGCCAGGTTTTCGAGCATCAGGGAAATCTCCTTTCTTTCCTGTTCTCGTCAATTATGGTTAAATTCTTCACCCGGCCGTTAGTTTTGGTTGTTCTACCGACATTATTTTCATTGACGGTTGAAGCGTCTTTATCATCATCAGCAGCAGCAGCAGCAGCAGCAGCATCATTATCATCATCATCATCGTCGTCGTCGTCGTCTAAATCGTCGTCGCCATCATCATCTCCATCATCATCGTCGTCATCATCATCATCATCATCATCATCATCATCATCATCATCATCATCATCATCATCGTCATCATCATCATCATCATCATTATTGTTATTATTGTTATTGTCATCGGTAGCGAATTTTTAAAAAGCCTTTCTGTTAATTGATAGAAGTTTTTGCATCTTGCTTTTCCCTTCAGATGTCTTCAGAAGTTTCCTGTTTCATTTCTCAAGTGTGATATTGCCATCCCTTCAATTCACTGCGCTGTTGTGGCGAGTATAATCGAACACAGAGACGCCAACTTATCTGTAATGAAGTTCCTCAAATGTCTTGTCAGCTGTGCAACGGAGAAGGTTAGACTGAAAGATTGTACTTCTTTCTCTGGCCTTTTTGTGCCTTACAACACTCTGATCTTGGTAATAGGGGTATACATTAAAAACCCGCTACTAGGAACCTCACTTTTTAAGAACCTGTTAGGCTACCTGTTAGGGTCAAGTCAACATTCAGAATCCTCTTTGGACACATAGGTGTCTTATCACCCCAACTGCAATGTGTCTTCTCAGCTCGTTTACTTTTTTTGCTGTTCTGAGTAGTTTTTTGCCTAATTTATGTTAATTAATTCTCTTTTTTGTAAACGTGTTTTAAGTCGGCAAATAAAATGGTTGGTTGTTGTTGTTTTTCATAAGGAACTAGTAGTAATTGCAAATTAGGGGAGTGCGTCCGACAGTGACTACACTAAACTATTCACCTGAATTTTGTGTAATTGAGGCTAAGCCGCCGAGGCAAAACATAGATACTAGTCCCTGGCCGAGAAAAAGTCCCTGAAAAATCTGCTGGGCGGATAAAAGGGCGTCCGTTATTGAGAAAAGTTTCATGACAGACGGAGATTAGGAATGCATCCTTCGGACGCAATAAGTTGAATATACCACTAAATACTCTTGGCTTCCATGTAATCTTTTTCTTTCAGAAAATAAGAACCTATCTAAGAACCTACATAGCTTAATTTCTGCTTATTACCATTTATGTAAGAACTTGTTGAGGGTAACTTGGGAAAATACAGGTTCTTAGTCGCGTGTTTTTACTGTACAGCTGATAGTTTGTATCGCATATTCAGTAGTTTGTAATGCATTCAGTCGTCTTCTCGTCTAGCCTCCCTCGCTGACGTTCTGAAGGCTTAGGAAGGGTTACGAAGCCCTAAGAGGGTCTGCGTGGGAGCCTGGCTGGATTAGCTTGAAAGGCCTCTGAGCGAATGAGACCACAACACACTTGCAGCCAGAAATGATTCCATTTCCTCAGTGCTGACACACCCGTCGCTCAGAGCTTGGAACTCACGGAATTTTGTTTACTCTTTTCTTTAGTCACGAAATGATTTTCAAGAGAGGGTTTCATTAGTGCAGCAGATACTCGCTGTACATGGTCAGAACATTATAAATGGTAAGAGGCTACTCTGCCTTCGTTTACCTGTCCATAATCATGATGGCTTTAAGCCTGATCATCCAGCTCGAAGGACCACTTGTCTAAAGGAGTTTTGAAGCTCTATTTTTTTTCTTTGTTTTACGGTCTTTCAAGATTTTTGCGTGTACAATCCCTTCAGTCTTTTCAGTCTGAATTTGTTTTCTGTACCTTTCAGTCAACACGTTCTAGTAACAAGGTCTCTCTCTTCTTACGTTGCATTTACTATTAAACAAGTTAAAGTAACGCAATACGTAAAGCTACGTAGTGTGTCACACTAACAATTCGTGAACTTCCCTTTTTTTCTTGCTCCCATTATTGAAATATTTAACGTGACGTCTGAATTTCTGTTTTAAGGTCTGATTCAGGCTTGCGCAGGAGCATTACCATCCTACATGGTGTTAGACGTAGCTGAAGTGCTGTGGGAATTCATCACCTTCTGTAGAGAGGTAAACTTGTAATTACGACATTCCATTAATCTTTGGTCCCAAACTCCTTTAATGTGGAGTTTTATGTTAACAGTGGTCTTGCGATCGTTTGAATTATGGTCAGTCAATGATATTCATCGAATATTGGTTTCCGTATTGCAACCTGCTACGGACCTTTTTTCAAAGACGTTTCAGTTAGTGGGGATTTTCTAACACCGCGAATTCTTATTCAACGTCCAAAGAGCCTGATATATTAGTTCACATACTTACTGGAGTGAAACACATGTGAAAGCTGGTTAGTTAAACAAGGTTTCCTCGCTAAAGCTGACTCCTTATTCTGTAAACTAACAGTTAAGAAAATTTGAAACATTATAGCTTACATAAATCCTATCTAAATGTCGGTTGTATTAGTTATTCCTTAAATAATTTACAACTGTTAAAGCTGTAATCATGTTTCGTAGGTGTCAGTAACACTTAACTTTTTTGTTATTATTTTTTTGTGCGACACAGGAGACATCCAAATGGGTTGAACTGTCTTTGCAGTCAATTCAAACCCAGATTGTACCGGGCAGTGTTATAGCTACACCTCAGCAGCTCCAAGAGTTTCATCAAGCAATTATTAGGTGGGTAGCTTCGTTAGCCGGGATCTGCTCTGCCTATAAGCCTATTATTGAAGGACTATAGTATATGGAAGTTATAACTGATGCTTGTCATATCGCTAAAGTAGTAAAGATAGGAATACAACGTAGGGCAGTGGTTTAGGGCGCCGAATAGGCCTTTTGCATTAGTTGATCACGTGATCAACTTTCGGTAAAAACGAAAACAGTTAGCTTTTGAAAGATTTTGTTAGCACGAGCTGAAAGAGCATATTAAAATTAGGTAACCTGTCAATTTCCAGCCGTATATCTCAAAAGTAGCGATTGCAACGGCCAACGAAAATTAGAAGGATTTGTATAAGAAAAACAACTTTTGCCACCTAGTCACGCTTGAATGGTTTTCCATGCAAATCCTTGTAAATTTCGAAATTTTCAAACTGTCGTGAAATATTTCCTTAAGCATTACGGGCCTCAAATCTCCTTTTAATTCATAACAGGCAATTTGAGTCCTTAAATGGGTAAGAGAAAGATTTAACGACGGTTTAAAAATTTCAGAATCTACAAGGACTTGTATGGAAAACCACTCAAGCATGACTCGGTAGCAAGAGTTGTTTTCTGATACAAATCCTTGTAATTTTCGGCGGCCGTTGCAATCGCTACTTTTGAGATATACGGCTGAAATTACCAGGTTACCTAATTTTAATATGCTCTTTCAGCTCATGCTAACAAAATTTTTCAAAAGTATATTGTTTTCGTGTTTACCGAGAGTTGATCACGTGATCAACTAATGTAAAAGGCCTATTTCAACTCTTTTCCCATGGGTTGAAATCCAGCTCTAGTCATCATTGTCAATGGTGATAATATTAACAACGAGAAATGACTGAATGCGCAAACAAAAACGCCCCCTCCATTCCATGGACGGTTTTTTGTTTCCGTGTCTTTTTTCTTTTTCTTAGTGAGAAATACCTTGTCTTCGTAGTTTGTGATACATATTCGAAGTGATTTTACGTTTTCGTTTAAAAGGATGATTTTTCTTCTTTTCGCAAGTAAAAGTGTAACGTTGTGATCCTGTCTTAAGACAGCAGCATTGAAACTTCTTAACTTGGTTTCCTAATTTCCGCAACAATTCTAGTTTCTATGTTGTTCTTCTCAGATCCTCCAACCAAGACGCTGTTTGGAAAGCATCGAAGCGCTTTTCTCGACTGTTTAGGTGAAACTAGACCCAAGTGGAACGACACAAAACAAGTGACGTATAAATACGAATTAAGTCATCGGTGAACGTCACAGTGCTCCCAGCCAATGAGAAACCACCCCGCCCAGTTCAGTGGCAAGTGAAACAATATTTGAAGAGACACGAGTGTATCACGAGGACACGAGTGTACCTCGTGGGCACGAATGTATCACGAGGACACAAGTGTATCAAGAGGACACGAGTGTATCAAGAAGCCTGTGCAAGAATTGAAAGAAAGACCAAGTTAACTAATAACTTCAAATGCTCAATGTAATTTTGGGCTTATTGCTTTGTAGTAGCAGAGACATTTTATTCGGCAAGAAATAGTTTGTATTTCCAAGCGGATAACAGATCAAAAGTATCGCGAACTTTCCAAGATATATTAAGCTTTTTACCTAGCTTAAGGCATCTTTTACTTTCTAAACAAAGTTTGTTCCTTCTGTTTCGTTTTAGATAACATTAATTTCTTACATTTATATCTCTTTTTAGTAAACTGTAATTTAATCATTGTTATGCTGTTCTTGTATTGTTTATTGAGGTTTCTTTGGTATGATAAAGCCCGTCCTAAGTTTGGTGTCCTGGTATCTAAGGTGAACAGAAAGGACAGCAGTTATATGCCTATTCCACATTCCACCTCAGTGAGCGAACACAGTGGAATCAGGTCGAGGACAATTTCATACAAAACACTGTATTTCGTCTAAGATGAACACTAGTGTATTTTGTGACCTCAATATTGCCGAACCAAGCCTGGAATGGCGCCTTTGCTTAAGGGAATGCGGCAAAGGTTTATTACCCTTGAACCGTAACGGAATATTTACCGTCGAAATATTTGCAGACGAATAGTTTTTGGCCAATCAGAAGAAGGGAAATCAAATGCTCGTGGAACCGGTTCGGTAAGAGAAAGTGCCCAGGGGCTTCCGCATTCGTGTAAACTTCGTAAACTTTTGCCTGAAGTATCCCGTCCCGATTAGCTGCCTCAAATTTTTTGATAATAGAAGCCATCAGCCATGAACTCTCGTGGATAGCTGTATCCGGCGGTCTTACTATCCCTCATTAGCGTGGTTTCCTCGAGCCCTGGCTTAAAAGACAGAGAGAGCGGGGGTAGCTGCTCCTCTTTTTATCCAAAAGCCAACTCTATTGTGATCTGAGGTACCAATTTGGTGGTTAACAATGTCGCTTTTAGCAAAAAGTGCTTGATTTTCTGGCCATGATTCAACTCTTACCCCAACCCTTCTAGAATTACCTACGTCATGGTGACTTATGGAGCGATTTTCGTTTGACCTTGAAAAATGGTTTCGGTAAGTGTTCATTATTTGTTTTATTAGCCAATGGGTGAAAAGATCAAAACATCGACTCTTAGTTTTTCCGCCATAGAAAACCCTATTACGGAGAAGGTATCGTTCGATTAGCCAATCGTGTTGCACT
The DNA here is from genome assembly GCA_942486025.1 of Porites evermanni. Lineage (NCBI taxonomy): Eukaryota > Metazoa > Cnidaria > Anthozoa > Scleractinia > Poritidae > Porites > Porites evermanni. The sequence continues at coordinate 423,317 of CALNXI010000016.1, forward strand.
ATGACGCCAAAGCAAAGTATCAATTGATCTCTAGAAAGTTCTCGGGCATAGATTTTTTTTTTCACCCGAGCGTTCGCTTAACCAACCAAAAGCCACGCGCGTTTGTCAGATCCGTTCGATAAACCAATCAAATCGCACTATTTCCGTTCGTTTGTTGTTTCTGTTTTGTCCGCACGTTTTCATTTCAAGGTTATACGAAAATCGCTCTATCCTGTTTAGAGCGACCAAGAGCTGTACACTGATTATTCTCCTACATTCTACCTGATTATGTGCGGGGATTGCTAGTCGTTTGCAAAGTTTTCATGGACATAAGCGTCCAAGAAACCTTACAAAGGAGACATTTAAGAAATACTCCTATCAATGTAGATTTAATGTTTCTCAACAAGATTTTGTAAATTGATGTGTTTACAGCAGTCGCGCAGAGTCTGTTCATAAACTCTCTGGTTCTTTTCTTTTCTTCGTTATTTTTCTTTATTTTTTTTTAATTTGGCCGACGATTAAAGGCTGAGGGGCACTGGGACAAAGCGGTTGAAGCGGGAAGGTCGCAGAGGGTGCGCATGCGCTTGTGCCAGAAACACGTGATTTACGTCGCGGCGCATGCGTTGACATTTTTCGCCAGTGTCAGACTTCGCTTGGGACTTCGCCAGTGGAGACTTCGCTTTCTCACTTTGCTGATACTTTTTTCCTCATTAACCATATCCCTGCAGTAATTTTTTCCCTTGAGGAGGCTTCTTGTTATAGTTCTTTAAATCGGTTTCGATCTATTCCTCTTACGGATTCACGTTTTCTTGAAGCTTGATATTGTAAGCGTATCTCAAAAAGGCAAGGATCCAATTTCATTAATTTTTGAAATGGACACTTGTGGTCAATCCGAGTTGGAAAAGGAGATCGAGGATGTAAAGCTTCTACAAGAAGCTCTGAGATATCAAGAAGATGATCCTTCTCAACAGCAGCAGGCTTTGAGAGCTTTAGCTGACATCCTCTCTCAAAACAGTGAGTCGTTTCCGTTTGACAAGTGTTCTTCTTTTTGCAGTACATAAAGCTCATGTGCATTTCTTGTAGCGAAAAAAAACCGTAAGCAGTGAACTTTACACTTAAGTTGAAAAGTCTTATATCACCTCTAAGAACACTGTAAGTATTGACTTAGCCATTTGCTATCAGCTTGAAAAATTTCAGGTTTAAAACTCATTCCAGTTTTGCATCAGCTCTCAAGAAACAAAATTGTCTGTGATGAAGCTATGTTGTGATTGAAAGGAAAAACAACTTGAGCTTTTTCTATTAAAGTGGAGAAATTGGCTGTAAATTATTTTCCAGTGCTTGGTTCATAATAATACTGAGTAGTTTTAAAAGGTATAATAAATCTAAGTTCATTCATTAATAGCAAAATAATGAACTTTACTGAAATGAAGAGTACATTTTGTTTTAATTCCACTAATTGTTATATCCTAACTCTAGGAAGAGCACAAGACTATTTTTGTTTTTCAAGTGGCTTGGAATACTTGCTGAGCCTTTGTAAGGCCACAAAGAGTCCTGCTGTATGCGGGGCGACATTGTATACTTTAGCGATGGCTACCGAAGGAAATGGTGAGTTTCAGGTTTTAGTTGTAGAACAGTCATTCATTCAGTTATTAGGAGAACATTGCAAAAACTTGGGGTTCCTTATACCAATTATCCAATATGTATATTCAGCATTTTAAACATAAGACAGATATTCATCTCCCAGGCAATAGTACCCATGCATGGACATACACTTACATTTTTTAAACCTGAATCTCTGCCTGGGAGGATCACTGCCATCAAGACTTGTGGTGAAGTAACCTTTGAAGCAACAATTCTATCAGTTCATTTCAACCACATTACCCTAGTGGATGTTGAATAGCAGGGCTACTCCAACTACTAGTCATATCAAAGTCAAAAATCCTAGAAATGTAAGGTATCATGACAGTTGAACCCTTAGTGTTTACTGCAGCTTTCTTGTCAATATTTCTCACTCAACACCTGGGGCTTGTTTCTCGAAAGTCCTGGTAACTTTTCAGGCCCAAAATCAAATATTCAAATTGAAATATAAAGAATAAGAGCACAGGTCCTGGCTAGTAAAATACTCCATTTTGTTTCATTAACTGATAGTTTTTATCATGTTAGACTGATGCAAAACTATTGAAACCTTGATCTTTAATGTAAACGGCAACAGCTTACGGGACCCATTAATTATCGGGACTTTCAAGGAACAGGCCCCTGGTCCCAGTAACGTTCAAAAGGTAGATAACACTATCCACTGGATATAAATCTTTATCCACTGAATAGCCCAATTGGTTTCCCTAATACTAATCCGCTGGATAGTGATTTATCTGGTGGATAGTGCTATCCAACGTTTGAACAGCCCAGGCCAGATTAATGAGAAAGTGAAAAACTAGTGAGATAATTAATCTAGTGAATTTTTGTTGTATTCAATCATACAGATATTTCTCAGAGAGCTATGACAAAGAATCATGTGTTTCACTTGCTGCGATCCAACTTACAAGCCAAGGACAGGGCAATTGTGACAACTTCAGCTTTTCTTCTCCTTACTATCTGTGCTGATAACTGTAAGATTTAAATGTGTTGTGGTTTTATGTTACTGTATCCAATCCAAAAGTACCAAGGAAATATCAGTATAATTTAAATAATGAACATCAGTGCTGTCATTGACTTAATTAACTTTATTTTCCATTGACTTTAGGCTTAAAGCTACCTTTCAAAATTCCTGTATAGATGAGTCTTCTTTCCTGTGCACAGCTGTTGGCCTTTCTATGTTTTTTTACTAAATTTTTGAGTTTATGTTTTGATTTCTTTTTTGTTTTTCAATTTTAGGTCAGGGACAGAATCTTGCAAGAGAAACAAAGTGTTTACATAGCCTGTGTGACATATTTAGGTTAGATCCTTTATTATACAATTATATGCTATTACTCTTTTGGTTTTAGAAAAGATCCATTTTGTCAAAAGATTACAGTATTATGGTTGCGTTTAATTTTCCTGCTTATGGCAGTTAAATTCAGATTTTGAGCTGTATTACTAATTTTTGAAAATGCCATAAACATGTTGTTCTCGTAATTAGGAGCTGTCTTCCAGTTCATAAGTTTCCCTCCTCAAGTCACAAGAGTGAAAAGTGGTTTAATGATATTGATGAAGACTGGGCAAAACTCTGGAACAGTGTTGTGGTGGCACTACATTCTCTGCTCCAAAACCCTCAAAATGGTGAGAAAATAAGTTATCTACCTTACACCAGTGAAAATCAGATTAAATATTGTGATTCCTTTTCCAGTAAACTAGCCTGCCTCCCATTTGATGGAAAGACATTGTTGTTTTGCAGAAAACCCTAGCACTGAATTCTATTGATTTGTTAAATGTGCCAATAAGAATTAGTACTTTACAGGGCATGCCCCACATGGTGGGGCTAGAGAATACTAAAAAAGGAGAGAGACTGTGTTCTTTTTGTAATTACACTTTAATAATTCAATTATTATTACTATCCAGGGCAGTCACTAAGATTTCAAATTGCTGGGTAAATACAACAAGTAAATGGGGAATAAAACAGCTAGGGATTTCTTTTGGTTCTATTTTTCTTCTATTTTCCTATGAAAGTAGCCGGGGGGAACCCCCTGCCCCTGGCTCTTAATGACAGCCTTGATACTATCATAATTCAATTTGCAGCTCAAAATCAGCGACTTTGCTGCAGGCTCCTTCCCATGATGGTGAATACTTTACACTTGGCAACAACTCAGAGAAATGTTATTCTACCCACAGTCACTCTCATTGGAGCCATTGTTTGTGAAAATGGTAGGAATTTCAAATAGTTTTCAATGCTTTTTTTGCAAAGTTAATGAAACTTACTGTTAATCTTTATTATTTAGAAAGTGTAGCCTTGATGCTTTTGCTTCGTGATCAAAAGAGTAAAAGAACCCTGTAGCAAAACGGGAAAGTTGCATGAGATTTTGTTGATGATGTTTCAGGAGTATAGACACAATTACCTGTAGACAAAATTTATAAGACAGCACTCAAAACAAAAGTAAAATCCATAAACACGTGAGCTTTTCCAAATGAACTTCTTTTAAGAATGTTTGAAAAGATTCCATGAAACAAGTTTGTTCTTCTTTTCTTAATCTTCTATCAGTACCCCAATGTTGGATTTCTATGTGAATAGCATATTTCACCTTACAAACATTTTTCCATGGGTTTGGTATTGAAAAAACCTACTGCTCAAAACATCTGACCTTAATGTATTTCCGTAAACTCAGCTGAGTCCCAGTCCAAGGTGCGACTTGTTGGTGGACTGAGGGCCTTGATTAACGTGTTTAAACGGTTTGTGAGCCTTGAGCAGCCAGATAATCAAGACTTCTGCATTATGGAGCATGTTGTTAATACCATTGCATCTTCTATAGCAGGACATGGTAAGTTATATCTTGGACGATTTTATATAAGTAAACAGGCTAAAGTGTTTTCTAGTTAAATACACTTGAAATCTAGAGAAGAGATAAGTGGGAGTTAAAGTAGCTGTGTCACAAAATGTATCAAAATTCAAACTGCAGGAACTGCCACCAAATGAAATAAAAAATTAAAATATCTGCTCAGCACATTAAAAGAATGTGTGGATAACACAGCAAATAATAAAGCAAGCACGGATGGACAAACCTGAGGAAGATTGAAATGGATTGTAGTTGTGGTTTTTGAAAATTTGCTAGCCTAAAAGTTTTCCAAAGTTCACTTTTGTTGTCTGTAACATTTGACGCAATGCTTGCGAGGTATATTTTTTGATACAAAGCTGCTATTTTGTCATTCACAAGATATTTCTAAATTTTCATAGCGATTAAGGACGAGTAGTTAGCATTATAAACAAAATGAACTTGCCAGCCTTGACACTGCAGCTCTTTTAAACATGTAGCAATGCTTATAGGTTCAGGCTGAGCTGGAACCGTTGCAGAAAACCTACGACACAGCTTATCCTTACAGTCGTAATAGTGGGTGCATCTAATTACCGGAAATTCAGTGGAATTTGGAACAACATATAATGGCACAGAAATGACTTGCAGTAGTCTTTTAAAGTCATTTAAGGTGACAAAGAAACATTTCAGACCGACCATACAAGAGGTTTAGCCTTGGTGAACTCCTATTTAAAAGACAAAGGCTATCCTGTCAGTAACGCTGCAAGTACGTTATAGCTATTGAGCTGGGCAGCAATTTGTTCCACTGAAAAACTTTTCATGAGACAGCGTTGCCAAGTGGTCCACGTTACAGACCCCCAGTCTGCAACTTGGGTTTCGAGCAATTCAATGCACCGCTAGCGAAACTTTTTGCTCTGCGTAGTCTTGAGATTGACCATGCATCCTGCTTCTAAATAGCCAACTATCAAGTTATTTCCTACTTTGAAGGGTTTTAGTCATGATATGTTTCATTTGATTATTTTTTAAATGTTTTTTGAATGGAGTCTTGTAATGTAGTTACTCGCCACTTCACAAAAGAGAAGAGAAATAGATTCGAAGTGTGATTCGCAATTGTTTGTGGGATCGTGACTGGGCACGCGCCGGTCAGCTGTTAGAGAGTTTAAGATCCAACGTCGCGATGGCAACGAGAACGTCTGAAAAACAATAAGTTTAATAGGCAAAACAACAACTTTGCACGCGCATCACACTTTTGTGTACATTTCCTTGCAGTTTTTGCTCGACTACGACGTGAAAATGCCTAAATTCGCGTTTTATGGAAAATCAAACAAGCAACGACGGAATTTTCTTTCTCTTCCTGAACTTGGATATGATGCCTTGGAATTCAACTTCAGGAGAGTTCGCCTACATTTGACAAAGGAAGTGCGTTGTGATCTTATAGTCCCTATTGGTGTTTTTTTTTTTCATGTCCCTAGTAACAGTGCCAGACGTCTTTGCGAAAGTTGACTCGGTCTAGTCTCCTTCCGGTGTCTAAAGTGGCAAATAGCAGCTATAAGAGCTAAAGCTTTTTTTTCCAGGAATGTGTCAGGAGAGTGCAGCAGATCTTGGACTGGTGTCTTTACTTCTTCAGTGTCTGCACATCACTCAACTAAGTCCAGATGTGAACGCTGCACTTGCTAAACAGCTCAGAACTAAGTGCGTTTTAGCACTCTCCATCTGCGTTGACCAGAGTGGTGGGTAATATACTTGTTCGCCGAACAATTTTTATTTCCCTGGTTACAAAGTAGTTTTAGGTCTTTATGTGAGACATGCTTACCTAACATTTGGTGCTTTTGGCCTGGAGAGGAATATAATATAGCTTATGTGATGATGTTTTTTCAGAAAGGAACCAACAGCAGCTTAGGCAAATGGGAGGTGTGGATCTGCTAGTTGAGCTTCTAACCCTCGAAGAGGTACCATGTCAATTTTAAGGGTAGGGTAAACCTACGCTTGTCAGGCAATAGGTAGTCAAGTGTTTTGCCACAAGAAAAGAGGCCTTTGAGAACAAATAAGCGACTGAGATTCTTAAAAATGGTGGTCTGTTTTAATGTAACCGGGTCAGTCAGCACTTTGCAGGTTTTCGTTTGCACCTTCGTGGATATATAGACCGGCCAAGAACGAAAATTAACAGAACTTTCACCCTCACCTTGTAGAGGAAGAGGTTGTTTTTTGTAGCTAATAGACCGTCTATTCACCAGCCCACATTTTAGGGCAGTTATCAAGTAGACATGTTTACCCCAATTACGCGATCCTCGTCACGGCGAACAGTAAAAAAAAAAGTGGAGGAGAGAGTTGACGCAATGAAGCCTTGTTCAAAATCAATACAAACCTGCGGCTCTCTGACAGGAGTCTGCTAAACCCATCCCACTTACAACTTTTCTTTCTTGTCTCTATAGTCCGAAGAATTCAGGAGAGTTGCGATATTTGTTCTCCATTGCATCACCGGAAACTCTCAAGGTATGACCCGTCTTCGGAGTGTTTACACTTTGTTTTAAAATTATTTTGTAGTTATTATTTCCTCGGTGATTAAAACGCTCTGCCTCATTGCCAGAACCATTTTCCCTTTCTTTACGTCATCCTGAGTTGATGATGAGGCAACAAATGAGAAAGCTACCCTTGGAACGAGGTTGATGAAACACCGCTGAAGAAGTGGCTAAAAATGAGTGCTGCGGTAGTGCCGTGAACACTGGGAAGAGTGTTGGGAAATATCAAAACTTTTTGAGATCAGTTTATAATGACTCAGGGGTTTCAATAAGCACCGACGGCCGACGAAACGCGTAGGCTACTTTGCTCATAAAATTAGGCTACTTTTTTTCCACAAAGAAAAAGTAACTAGTTTGAATAACGTTGTAAACAAAAAAAATATCGTAAAATCTGAATGAAACTTAATTATGACGTGCTTTCCTAAAGGTTTACTGGTTTTACGCAGAATTTGTTTACGTGCAAAAGTAGGTAATCTAGTTTTCACCATTTTTTCATTGCTTGTAAGAATTGATTGTGTAACTGATAAATCGAAAGGTAAATGAAAGCTACATTTTCTTAAATAAAGACACGCTCTTTTATCCTAAATTTAGTCCCCAGAACGCCGAAAATCGTATTTTAGGGCTTTGAAATTTCAAAGTTTTGTGGGGAAGCACGCCCCAAGAAAAAGGGGACTAACGGCCCCTTGTTGATACAGTCGGTTACTCTATTCAAACCAGGCCCCGGTTGTTCAAAGAGCGGATAACTTTATCCAGCGGATAGGCCTATCTAGTGGAGAAAACTGCTATCCACTGGATGGTTATCTAAAGTAACAAAAGGCACGTAGGGCTCAGCCAAATGGTACCATAATGGCGTCGAAACGTGTGGAAACAGGTTATCTCCGTAAACCGCCCCATTCCCCTACGGCTATAATTTTACCTTCCCACCCCTCCCTGACCTGTTTCCTTGATTGCCTTCTGAGCTCCTGATGAGACAAGGCTTTCATTATTTTGTTGAGATAAGATGCGTTTTGTTTAAAAGGATGAGCTCATCATATCTCATTATCATATAGACCGGGAAAAGATAATAACAATTAGTAGAAAGGTTATTATAGGTGGGCTAATCATTTTTACAGCTGTCCTCGGAGGAGGAAATTGAAGTACGTACCTGCCTAGCAGCCATAGAAATAGAAGAAAGGAAGAAAGAGATTGAAAAGAAAGAAAAGGAATTTCAAGAAAAAGAAGAAAGATTAAAACAGAAAGCAATGGAAATTAAAAGCACAACTATAGAGGCCAAGCGGGTGGCTTCCCAACTGCAGCTAATGGCAGGGCAGCTAGACCGCTTGGCTAGCCACATTCTAGCAGAGGCCAAAAAGTGAAAAAAGATAAAAAAGATAAAAAAGAAGAAGAAGAAAAGGAAATTAATAGACCAGCATGCACTATATGTAAATTTAATGTACAAATCGTTTTCTTCATACAAAAGTAACGTACAAAGTTCTTATAAGTAGAAATGGCCATATTCAGACCTGTAGTGATATAAATAACATTAATAAACATATTTCTCGCATCCTGTATGATCTTTTCCTTTTCCATGTAATCCACACCTACGCGTCCATCCTCCGTTTTCCCACACTGCACCACTCTCTTTGGGAAGTTTATCACTCTGTACTAGATCTTTACAGATATCCAATTAGCAGGCACCTCCTCCATCATACACAGCAAGCATTCCTCAACATCATACGCTGTAATGAATCCTCACCGTCTACAAAGTTTTCCCTCTCCAGGAACCACCTATTTTTGAAACCGGTCAGATAAAAGTAAATAAAATAAAAGAAATTAATAAATATGCAAAAGTCCAGATATAGAAAATAAATAAATATAGACAATATTTTCCCTAAAATCCCGAATTACATGTTTAGCATCTCTATAAATATAGACAATATTATCACTAAAATCCCAAATTGCGTGTTTAGCATCTCTTAAATCAGGCATAATAATGTTTTCCACACCGACTCCCTAAACTTCACCACAAACTAGTTCCAACCCCCCCCCCCCCCCCCCCCCTCACTTCACAAAAAAAATATTCCTTTCTTTTTTTATTCATTAAAATTATCCTACATGTTTTCAATATAAACTAAATACAAATTTTTTTTTTTTTTCTCGCTATTATATTAGAAACTGTCTTCATCAATTACAATACTATTATTTTTTAAAAAAACAAACACACCCAACTACATTTTTAACATCTCTATAAATATACACAATAATATCACCACAACCCCAAATTACGTTTTTAACCCACCTTAAACCAGCCATACAAAAATTCCCCACCCCCCCCCCCAAAACTCCCCCACCAACTACTTCCCACCCCCCCCCCCCCCTCCCCCACTTGCAAGAAAAAATTTATAGCCCTTGATTTTTATAACCTTTAATAACTTCAGGCTTCTTAGCAAAATAATTCAAATGCAAATTTCTGTTCTTGGGCCAGTAACTAAATGAGAACCTGTCAACCTATATGCAAATTCTATTCTTGAACCAATAACTAAATGAGAATCTGTTAACCTATCTGCAATAAACCATAGCAATGGTTGAGCTATATAGGATACATTAGTGGAGGCAGTACAACAGAAAAGCTATTTTAATGGACCACTTAAAGTCATAATATGACTGCGACTTTACCAAGACGCGTCTTCTGAGGAATTACCACAAAGCTACATCGGCTGGAGAATAAAACTAAACAAGCAGGAAGATGAAGCAATGTGAGCAGGCCCAGAAGATTGCGAAGACTGAACAATGTCACTTGGCACATCTGTCAATAACGTAGAGTCCGAGTATGTTAAAAAACGAAAATGTGTGAAAATAAATCTTGACACCCCACATTCCCAGTCCCAGTAGACCCCCTTCCTTGACATTAACTAATAAACAAACATTAATGCTTGTGTCATTTTCTGAACTCATGTAGTTGTTATTGAACTTTATTATCGTTCTTGAACTTTGGTGTCTTATTGAACTACACAAAAAGGAAAACTAAACGATATCGAGATCTTAACTCGGAGTCGGTGTACGACGTTAACGGGTCAAGCTGCCGGCGGAAAGTTCTCCTTTTTCTGGGAAGTTGGTTTAGCCGGTTTAGCGACAAGTTGCTCTGTAAAAGATGCAACTGTCGACCGGCCATGTTTGTGTCGTTTATCCGGTGGATAAAAATTTATACTACCTACTTTACCATGGATAAATTTATCCGCTGGATAGCGAGTGGATAACGCTATCCATCTTTCGAACAACCGAGATGGCGCGAGTGGATAGGACTTATCCGCTCTTTGAACAACCGGGGCCTGATGGCTACAAGAAATGTTTTTGAAACCCCTGAATGTTAACTGATGAGTTTGTGAGTTATCTTTTCCGAATGAATGTGTACAACTTGGGCGGAGGCACACGCCTCGAGAAGACCTATCTTGTTCAAAATGAGGCCTCCATCAATTTAGGGTGAGTTGACAAAGGTCTTTGAATAGAGGCCACAGGCTGCCTGGTATTGTTCATGGCAAGTGGTTCTTTTTTGGTTTGAATAGTACCAGAGGAAAAACCTGGTCGTGAAATGGAAAAGGAAGAAAAGGAGTTTTGTGATCGGTCTGATAAACAGGACATCTTGAGCCAGGTAACTAACTTAAACTTTAAGGTAACACTTCACAGTTCCAAAACCTGATAAAGCTGTACAACACTAAGTTACGGTCCTTGACTAAAAGAATACACTTTCCTAGATCGACTTGGAATTTGTACAATTGTTTGCACTTGAGAACAGGGGAAAGCCGGAGCAACACGGAATAAAAACCTCTGGGATTTGAAAAGTGAACCAGTGAGTTACTCAGGCTAATATGAGGAGCTATCCTGTAATAATATGAACAGCTGCTCCGCTACTGCGCCAAAGAGTGGCACAAAGACCTGTCCGATATGTGACGATCCACTAAGATCGGCGTAGCCTGTTCCATGCTCCGAGATAGTCGGGTCCGCGGGGATTGAGAAAGCGCCCCCTAGCCCTTTTTTTCGCGTACCTCTCACTTTCGCGTCTTCCCTACTATCTGAGAGCCTGGAACAAGCTAAGATCGGCGCGGTGTAGTTTCACAGCGTCACACAAATAAAGCGGAAATCATCGCTCTCGTTTGTTAGCAGAAGCCATATTCGGTTTGTTCTAGACATATAGGCTCGGTTATTTCAACGAAGTCTAACTTACACCGCGGTTTTGGAAATATTTGGATCTCCAGATCTTAGTGGGTTATTTTAAGTAGACAAATGCTTTTGTTGTGCACTTTATATGCTTTAATGAAACTGTTCACGGTAAATGGTGCTCACATAAAAGTTTTCGGGAAATTGAAAATGGCTTAGAACGCGGTTTTGTTAAACACTGGCTAAACTCCGTTTAAATAACTGGCCCATAGTGTAGACATATGGCGTCGACGCCGGGACTCGAACCCAGGCCCTATTAGTACGAGGCCAGTCCAATCCAATCCAGTCCAAGGCCCAAACCTTTGCTCTCCCAAAGGAGGGTTTCCAGTAGAAGGATCAGCGGTGAATCTTCAGCTTAACGGGCTAAAGAGATAATAGTAATTCATCCTCTTCGGTCTACACTTCTGGAATGAAGACCATCGTGTTTTTTAGTACTTCGTTTTGAGTGAAATCGAACAGATCTGCCCACCAATTTAGACTTTATCAGAGTATGTAAGGGCTCTCTTCGAAAACTGTTTTTATAATTATTAGCTCCCTTTTAGCTAATTGTGAATTTTTGACGACTTACTGATGTCTGTATTTTAGGTTGCCTCTCCAACTCGAGATGCGGTCACTCAAACCGATAGCCGCGATGATCAGATAGTCTGCAGGGAGCAAAGCAGCAAATACACTGAAAAAGGTCTACATAATAATCCAACAGAAAAAGAAAAGTTAAGGAGTACCCACCAACCAAATAAACGGAGAAAATATTACACGTCGACTAAGGAGGTGTATCCTTTCGCAAAACCACTCAGTACTCAATTGAAAAGCGCAACGCTAAATATAAAGCTGGTTCATTCTCAGGGTTCTTCAGCTGGTACGTCTTCAGCTCAAAGTAAAATTGATTGCGTGGCTTGTACAACAGCTCTTAATAGCAGAAACTTTCTCCCCACCTTAAACAGTAACTCGCGTCTTTGCCCTCATCACCATGCATTGGGGGCATTTCTCCGTCAGAAACTGAAAGATCTCAGAAAACGGTAGTAAACTTGTCTCTACTTTATCATGAACTTTACGTAACTAGAAGTTTGGTCGAAGATGATGCTTGCTTGGCTTTGAGTGGCAGGCGTTAGAAGAGAAAAGAGGGCGCAGATTGAAGTAAGAGAGATAATTTCTCGCACCACCGGCACCCCCTCCCCTCCCCTCCCCCCCTCCCCCCAACCCCCTCTGCTGTTTAACTCCTGCCATTGGCCTTTGTTATGCAACTGTAAATGCTGATCAAGAATATTTTTTGAAACGCAATAAAATAAACTAAAAATACAAATCTTGCTAAAGCTCTTTATTTTATCAATTAATGACTTCGAAATCTTGCTAAAACTAGGAGTGAAGTGTTGCCTATTGTGCTTCCGATGAGCAATTATTCCAATTCTATTCCATATGTACAATAACCCCAAGGCAATCTGGTTTAATTCTTTCTTTTCAGACTTGGCCTTTGTTTCAAAACTGAATTTACTTTTGGCGGATCCGTCATTCTAGAATAGGCGTTACAACTAAGTTCACCGTTATTACTTTTTGCGGAACCGTGGGCGAACGCAATTATCATGAAAATATCAAGATGCCACGGATGATTGGAAACGTGGGCAATCTTTATCAACTTAATTCGACCGTATATCGCAATCTCAACGTTTCGGGATAATGCGGTGTTTGAGAATAATTGGACGTTTTTCTGCGGAAATTACTGCTTGAACTTTCACTGCCCGTTCTCACCATCAACTTGATCTGCTGCCGTAATCTCTTGCACAGGAAAAAATAAACAATAGGATTATAACAGCCCGATGATTTAGCAAAGTATGCCGGAATGGTGGCTGTGATGTCACTGATGACGTCAGGTCTGCCGACCATGGATATTAGTGATACGACAGCATATGGTGTCCAGGCCACGAGAAAAGCCACGGTCATTACACCAAACAAAATGACCATCTTTCTTTCCATTTCAAATGTTTCCCGTGTAAAAGGTGAAGTTTTGCCCCATGTCTTTTTCGCACGCCTCGCGCTTTTGTTTATCTCCCGACAGATTTTGAAATAAGAGATGATTATAACACTTACAGGCAACACAAAGCAAGCCACCAATAAGCAAATGTTATATGAGAGATCCAACTTGTCTCGAGACTTCCATCTGACTGAACAACTAGTACCGATTCCTTCCTGTTCAAAGCCTGACCAGCCACACAATGGCATTAGACTCCAGAACAAAGCGTACAGCCACATAGCCAATGAAAACCAAACTGCTTTTCTCCTTGAAAAAGTTCGGTTAATTTTGAACAGAAAAACTAGTGCGTGGTATCTTTCGTATGAGGCGACTGACAGGTTCATCAGTGAAGTCAGACCGTTCCATGTAGCAATGAAACCGATTATTTTACATCCACTATCCCCGTAAATCCACCTTCCTTGAGTGTTTGTAATAACAATCAGTGGCAAAATAGTAATCGAGTGAAATAAATCGCTAAGCGCCACGCTAGCGATGAAGATATTCGGAGCATTTAGGAGTCTCCTGTTTTTACAAAACACCAGGCACACAAGACCGTTAAGCGAAACACTTAAAACACAAATGATGCCAGTAATGACAGCGAAAACCAAGTAGATTGGGGCAATCATGCTCCATAACTCTATCACTTCGTTTAATTCAGCACACCGGAACCATCGTCTATATAAAAAGGAAAAAAAAGCCAGAATTAGATTTATCACAAAATAAATCAGCGACATTTGTAAAAGATAACAAATTTATTGTCTGCTAGAAAGGAAAAAGTCATCTCCAAAGATTAATTCATTAACTTACAAATTATGAGGTCTATTTCTTGCAGTTTTTGTGAAATGATTTTATGCCACAACCTTTTATAGAATATTGAAAGAATAAGAAAATGTGTTAAAAATAATTGCTTTTGTGGGTGTTTTTTTTACCGACATTATTTCGTGCGATATCCCTCATTCTCTCCTCACTGTCTGGATTATCACCAAGATAATCTCCAGGTAACTTTCGCCGTCGATGAAATTTCAGCTAAAACTTCGAAGGTGAGTAGACCGCTTCTAACACCAGCATGTCCTTCCTGTTTTTAGGTCGCTTTCCGCCGAACGGTAGATTTGTATCGTGTAACAAACAAGCTGTAAAGGCTCGCTCTGGCTGTTACGTTTCTTTGTTATTATAATTCTTGTATTATCATTCACCCTAATAGTTACCAAACGTCTCGAAAAGTTTTTTCAAGAATTTCGTACCATGTGATATATCAAAAGTGGTTTTTGGCCGGGCAAAGAAAATTTGCTGTTTGCTTTTGTAAACCTATCGTAAATCTTAAAGCTACGATAAAACGGGCAACAAGAAGGTACAGCTTGTTGGCAACACTGCTGAAAAGTGTGTTACGAGTGTGACCCCCACGCTACGCGCTGTAAAACAAGCAACATCACTTTCCATCTCGTTTTGCGGCAATGTTACAAAACAAATCGCACATTTGGTCGCCCGTTTTACCGTAACTTTACGATTTGTTATTACCTTTGAGGTCTTTCAGCCTCTTCACATTTTTTTGAAATCACCCTAAGTTTATCAATTTTTCTTGGTGGTCATTTTGAATTTTAAATAGGCGGTCAACTGGAGCGACGTTTTATCTTTCAATGTGGGTTCCAACTGGGTTGCACCAGCCGACAGCCTACTTAAAATTCAAAATATCCCTCGCAAATCGATAGCATTAACACTGGTCCTCTTGGCTACACTTAGTTTTAATAAAGTTTATTGCCAACGCTGATCTAAAATTTACTTTATGTACGAGGACACCTTACAGGCCGCTTCTGTTACCGGATTCGTAGCAAAAATTTTGAGAGCCCCGATTTGAGACTCTTTCCCTGGCATACAGAAATGGAGGGAAAACGAGGAAAGGAAAACAAAAAAAAGATAGAAATAAAGGCGCCAGAAACCTTTTGGGGCTACTTGTTTCAACGTTATAGCATTGTAAAAGACATATCTCTTCATTTCCTTTTGTTTTGTTTTTAAATCACCTCCGATTTTCCAAATATTCAGTTGAGACAGAGTGATGTCTCTTATTAAAGTTCTCCATTGAGCAATTAATTCTTTTTCTTGCCGTTTAAGACCCATTACGCGAGCGGTTTTTATAGAGTACAACTGTCTGTTGTTTAAACAACCATAGAGTATGTGAGTGAAATATATGAATCATAAGTATATTGCATATGAATAAGTTGTCCCTTCTGAATGTTCTGAATATCGTTAAAAGGACGCCGCGACGGAGGCTTATCGATAGTTCACAGCCTGAACTGCAGTATTTTAGATCCAAATCCCTGTATTATCGAAGGAAACTTACCCCCGTTTGAGTTCAAGTCTGTGTTTTTCTCTTCTTTCGTTTCGACTTGAAGATCCTCAGCTACATGTGTAAGTAAACATTTATGTTATTGTTTTTTTTTTAATCAGTAAGCACTCCAGACGATTGAGTGCCAAAAAGGATTTCCTCTTTTTAATTCTGAATTAACATCCGCTGAATGTTAACAGGTTGCGCCGGAATCGGAACACCTTCCTTGAATGAATTCATATTCATAAGGCAAATTTTTTTTACTTACAGGTCACAACTTAAAAATTCACGGACAACTGAGTTTAAATTTTACGAAAACTCCAATGTGAAGGAAAGATGGAAGTTTCCGTCCAGCAGAAAGCAGACGCATCGTCTAGATTATAAATACAAGCGATATAGAGTGTCTGCAATGCAGCCGGGCTAGAATTGCTTTTTATTTGGTAGATCGTGCTTTACGGGGATGCTACAAACCTCAGTGCAAAATTGGTAAAACGGGATCAAGTTTTGTGTGCAAGTTTACGGCTCCATTCCATGAAAGCACTCTGAGATTTTATTAAAAAATGATGAGACAAAACTTTTAGTGACTCAACACAAGCGGAGTTTTAACGTTTGCCAGAAAAATACTGATGTTTAATGAACAAATTTTGTCCTTCTTGACTTAAATGCCTTCGAGATTTCCTGAAACAACTGTTATAAAATTCGCTGAACTCTAATTAAAGTAAAATTAGAAAGATTTAGCTTTTCGAGATTTTGGACAGAATGCATTTAGACGTGAAGTATTAAATAATGAAAGGTTTTTGCTTTCATTATAATACAAGTAAAATGAGGAACATATTAATTTCATTCATATATTGGATCGCGGAATGAAGAAATAAATGTAAAGAAGATCATCGTAGTTAAAGACGCTTTAACTCAGTTCATGCAGTTTCGAAAAGAAAGCATGAAAAATTCAGGCTTGCAGGGATTTGAACACCGACCTCTGCGATATAACGGTGCAGCACTCTAACAAATGGGCCAGCAAGCCAACTCAACTGGAAACAGGCCAACTGAAATTAATCCCTAGAATTACCCTGTTCCAGGCTCTCAGAAAGTGCGGAAGACGCGAAAGTGAAAAGTACGCGGAAAGTTTCCTCTCGTTTTATTTTCATGTTCGCGCTTCGAATTGTTTCTCAATCCCCTCGAACCCGACTATCTCGGTGCCTGGAACAGGCTACCCTAGTGTTCTCAATCCGGATGTGTGGCGTTCGTGGTGAAACTAGGACTGCTCAGTAAAAACTAGCAAAGCACCATTTTAATCTCCTTTCACTTGCCTTCAAACATCACAGATCGCGTCAGACTTTTTCGAAAAAAAGTATGGAAACCTATGCCTTGCAAAATTTTTAAACTGGACCTGAAAACGTTTTTAAGAGCCAAATATTGTAGTTTTGTAAATTTTCATTTTATCCTTTTTAGTCGTTAGCCTTTGTTTTTTCGATAGTTAAATCTTTTAGTCTGATTGTATTTTTATTACTTTTTTTTGCCTTTTTTAGTCACCTAGCCTTTTTAGCCTTTTAACTTTATAACCACTAGTTTTTTAGATTTGATTGTTATTAGTAGTTTTAACATTATTTTATCTTAGTCAGATGACCTCCCTGAAAAACACTTTATGTGATGGGAGTTTCCTCTATAAACATTATTATTATTATTATTATTATTATTATTATTACTATTATTATTATTATTATTACTATTACTATTATTATTATTATTATTATTATTATTATTATTATTATTATTATTATTATTATTATTATTATTATTATTATTATTATTATTGTGGAACACACAGAAGTCGAAATCGCAAGTCGGATCTGGGGTAGCAATCTGAGTCGTACTTGAAGAGCGCTTGAAGTTTTTCTGATGGTAATTATCTCTCAATAACCAAAAACCTCAGCAGCAATTAAAAAACCTGAACAGCTGAAACAACACTTTCCAATTTGTTTATATTAAAATGAGGTCAGCAATTTTTGCATTTAAGTATAAAGCTTCGGTCGAAACCATATCAAATTGACGGTTATGGTGCTAAAAAAGAAAAAAAATGAGAAATAAGTTCCCTGCTTCAAATTTGAGGTCAATCGATCAATTTCTCCTCGCTTTTTATCTCTAAGTTAAGTGCCGTTATCAAGCCAAAACTTCCATTTCGGAAAGCAACATTTTTAAGAAACATCGATTAGTGGACTCTTACGTCAGGTCAAAATGTAAAAACTTCAACCGTCATCAGAGGACACTCTCGTTTTGGAGATGGTACGGCCATTTACATCCAAGCCAAACGAAGGCCTTGTTTGTAATGCTATGGTTATACCTTCTCATTCAGATATTTTAAGACCCTGAGTATTGATCCGGCCCCGTAGAAAGCATCCGCGACCTCACGCTCTGCAGTCAAGCGCTCTACCGACTGAACTGGTCCTGACGCGGTTAAAACGGCATTTCTCCGTCAATATTCACTCGGTCTTTAGTCGTATTTTTTTTCTTTGGATGAGAGGTCATATTTAAACTTTTAAGTTGACCAAGAAATAAAACTGCCCAAATTTGGAAGATATCTCCTTTTTTTATTCACTTAAATTAATTGTCCGTTTCGGCCAATTCTTCTGCAAATATAACCAGCTGGTGTAGGGTGAATTTCATCCAATTACTTCGAGTCGTTATTACTCCCTCAGTAACAGAAAACGACTCGAAGCAATCGGATGAATTTCAGGCTACAGCTGGTGTTGACCAAATTTGAAAATGCATTCGATATCCGAGAAATGACGTCAGTAGTACAGGGTAATGGCCAGAAAAAGGGACGGCATTCGAGAAGTCCTGGGGACGACGCGGCGTTGGTTTGGTAGGGCAGCGGAAATGGCAGACTATTTCACACGTTTCGCACAAAATGCAGTGCCTAAACGTACAGCAAGAACAGCAAAATAGCGCTCAACGGATGATATCTGTTATTTAAAGAATATCTTCTAGGCTAAACATATCACTCTATATCCTGAGCTTGCCGAGAAACAAGCAATTGAAGACTGGAACTTAACATCCATCAAGGTAAGCATGTTTTAAGTTATTTTTATTTTTTATAAACTAGGAATTATTTCGCACGAATAAAATCGGCCTAGGCGGATAACTCCCTCCACGATCCGCCATAATTCTACAGATCATATACTCGGCCTAATCCGGCCAATAATAGCTATAAATTATCAGGATTTTTTGTCACTATTTTAAAAAAAATGTCGCGAAACATCGCTAGAATGGAGCTCATGGACCTGAACGAATAAAGAATGAGTTACAGTTTCGTGGAAATTGAAGTATCAATTGCAATTTTAACACCCACATATATATCTGTGCTGTATCTCACTTTTACACTTACACACATAATCGATTAACCCGTAAGATTTTACCCATACATGTTTTAGATAGCCACTCATAGTATACATATTTTATGGAAAGTAAGATCTCATTTACCTCTGGTCTAAATCGCAGGAATCATCAAACCAACGTCATTTTTATGGCCACCAGAACTATCTCGAATTCAAGTATAATTTTTCATCTACGTCTTATTCATTTTCATTCTCAAACATCCTCTGTTGTTTGCTACAAATGAAACAAAAATTTATCATCAAACTTTTTTTTTCTTGATTAGCCGCAGGTAGCTGGTATTCATTAATGTTTTATTAAGATCGTTTCATTATGACTTCGAATACCGTAACAATGGATTAAATTGGGAAAAGGTTTTTAAGGAAAATCTATAGCCGAGTTGTCTAATTAGCGTACAAAATATTTTCCCTCCCGAAGTTTTTGAGGTTTCCTTATGTCAAAAGCTCAAAAAGAATTCATATGAAAAAGCTACATGCCAGATCGAGAGGCAAATTTGTTCCCTTATAAAGTATAAGGGAAGGGGAGTGCTTAAATATGTCACAGTGAAGTGAAGCAGAGCATTACCGAAGCTTAGTATAGACAATAGAGCATGCCATGCTTGTGGAGTGTAAACAAAACAGTGGGACCTTGACTCAGTGAAAGAAAATTAGCATTTTAAAGATTTTACTGTGTTGATGGCTCTCTAGTATGATCTTTTGTACCAGGTAACTGATGACGAGATGCGAATACCCCATTCTGATTCAACGAACAAATTTTTATAGCAATTGCACATGCCTTTTTTCAGTTATTCGATCATCATTATACGAAAATGTTACACGCCCACCAGAAATCTACAGGATTTGTTGTTTAATTTTTCTTGTGTAATGTGCGCTTTTTGTTCACTTAAAACCTTATTCGGTAATTATCAAATGTACATAAGAAAAATCCAAATTGATTCTGGAGTTGTAGTCATGGTGAAAACGGACTATTGATAAAATCTTCACGCCCTCAGCCAGTGAAAAGGTGATTCTTTCAATTATTAATAATGGGCAGAAAAAAAAATCAATCAGACAGCATGATACCAAATGAATCTTCAGGCTCAGAGACTTCGAGAATAAGGCTTTGGTCATAACAGTCCAATTCAGGCATTTTTTCCTGGGTTTTCCCGTTTTCTCTACCACTATGGAACATAGCTTCAGCGTCACAATAACTTTTAAATGACTTCATCACAGCGTGTCGTGACAAACCAATGTAAAGGTAAAAAGAAAAAAACATAAGCTATGAAAAACTATTAAAAAGTTTGTAAATTAACCACATTTGCAATCCCTTTTAATATTCTTTTGGTTTTCCACGGCCGTCTCTTCCTTTGTATTTGCCCTTTTAAAAAAAACTTCATTTGTTTTAAGCCGTAATTGTTGCGCCAATGGCGCTTTTAACGTTACGCCTTTAATCAGAAAGTGTTTTATGTTTCCCTGCACGGGAAACAGAAAGCACTAAACAATTATTGGATGAGGTTTTTGTGATATCCGGAATAATCAAGCTCGAGGTAAGTGTTATCAGCCGAGCCAAAGGCCGAGGCTGATAATACATACCAGTGCTCTTGACATTCATGCATTGCGCGCCCAACGAACAGATTACTCAGTTATCTGCTAGCAGATAACTGACTAACCCGTGGCTCTTAGCCAATGAGATATGTGTTCGGAGCAACACATATCACACATATCACACCACCGCCCCGGACGGTGAACTACCACTAACGGGAAAATGAATAATGGGAATAAAACAGCGAATTGAAAATGAACCTCAGGTTTGGTTCCCAAGAGCAGCTCTATGGCAATGTATTCATGACGTGCAGTTTACATTTTAAAATTTTTCATCATAACGTAGAGATTAGTAATGTATTTCATTTTCTCTTTTTTCTTAGCTTAAAGATATTTTTAGATTTGTATTAAAAGTTGCGCAATTTAGTTTATTCTGCAAAGTAACTCAATAAAACCCAGTGTATCTATCTCATTTTTCATTTTCCCGTTCCAGGTTTTAATAACATTCGCGGTTCGGCTAATATGTTTACTTTTTTATTGTTTGTTTTTTCCTTTCCTTTCCTTTCTGTTGTTTTTTTCAGTCAACTCTTGAAACTAAAACCGTAATACGTTATAAATGCTGACGCTCTAACCCAAAAATTGAGCCGGCATTTATTAACCTGTGGATTCACTTCTCTAAGTAATAAAAGAAAAGCTAATACAAGATCGAAAACATATTATTTCACATTTTATAAATAATTTATAACTACTTAAAATACATTATTTTACATATTATAAATAACTGTACACTGTACGCAAATGAATAAAATTTGAGCAAAGAATTTTAAATTTTTGGGCTAGTAAGTATGACGATGTTTAGGTATTGTCTAACAAACTTCCCAGTATTTTAAACGTCTTGACTCGTTGACACGTTGGGAGTTTTGGGTATGTCATATGTCTGGTTTTTATTTAATTTTTTTGACTGTCCACAGTCTCCAGTTTTCCGTGAGATAGTCGAGCCTTACAGGCGGCAATCTTGGTTCAAATGTACCGACTGTAGCCTGGAAATGAGTCCACTCCCTCTAAGACGCCCCCCTTTTCAGGGGAAGAAAGTTAATAAGCCCCCTCCTCTTTTAAACCCCCTCCCCACCCCCTTATTATTCTTCACCAATAAATGATAGACTGTATTACAGTCAAACAGGAAAACCCTGAACACCAGAACTATTTCTGGAATGTTATTGTGTTGCAAGAAAAAAGCCAATCAGGCGTGAGAAAACTTAACCGCAAGCAAGAACGTTAGTTAATTTGTGGTTTTGTGGCCAGTTCGCGTGTCTTGATCTTTGCTGTGATTGGTCATAACACAATAAACATTCCTGAGATATTTCAAGTGTTCACGGTTTTTCCGTTCGCACTGTAATTAATCATGATTGTAAAACTTCAATTGGACCGATCCGGGATGGTTTGTTCACATGTTGGAAGTTCGGATTTGCTTTTGGACTTTGGCTGCATGACCTCCAACCTTCCTTTACTTGAGCTTTTCACTTTGGATTCTAGTTCTTTAGGAGGACTGATACCACAGTCTTTGCCAAATCAAATAAGCCTCCTTCTCAAATACGCCCCCTTATCTATTTAGCCCTCCTTCAAATGTGTTTGAAATGGTTACGCCCCCCCCCCCCCCCCCCCCCCCCCCGCGGGGGCCCCATGAACACAACACGGCACCCCGAAAAAAACCAAAATTTTTTTTTTTATTTTTTTTTTTTTTTTTTTTTTTTTTGTGGTTTTGTGGCCAGTTCGCATGTCTTGATCTTTGCTGTGATTGGTCATAACACAATAAACATTCCTGAGATATTTCAAGTGTTCATGGTTTTTCCGGTCGCACTGTAATTAATCATGATTGTAAAAATTTCTTCAAAAAAGGCAGGGTCAAACGCCTCAAGTTCCTTTTTTAACTGAAAAGAGAAGAAAAATATATATTAACTTAACAATTTATAAAGAACAAACCATGAGCTACGCACTTGTTTTTGTTTGAAAATGCACTCTTGCGGAAGTATGAAAGATCAGTTATTCTCTGCTATCGTTCCACCTCTAAAGCATTTACTCTTTTCAGTAACAAAAAAAGGAAGCTTGTTCTTCGGCATTTTTTATTTTTTAATAACGACGCATTTTGTAATAACTTACGCTTTTTGCGACAACTTAGGCATCAGGGTAACAGCATTTGGAAATAATGGTCGATCTACGAAATTTTTAACAACGTCCGGACGCAAGAACAACATACAAACAATTGAAAGAACAAGAAATAATGTTACTAAATTAATGTCAAGGCGGTCTCAAGGAAACCATAGAACATTTGTAACAATGCCCAGCTGCAAATTGTTTTACATTTCTAAAATCTTGTCGTAAAAGATGTTATGAAATGAGCAAAAATAGAATTATTACAATTTGCGTTAGGAAGTTGTTACAAATTGCCACCCTCGTTACAAAAAATACCGTAGAACGACTTTTTTAATCAAGAAAGATTTATTAAAATTCGTGTTTTTATCTGCTGGCGATTTACCTGTCATACGCGAGGTTTTGCAACACATGTATTACTCGTTAGTTGAGCAGGTAAAAACTTAAACAAAAACTTAACTGTTAGTTGTTTAACATTCACATTGGCAAATCAGTCGGTTCACGGTTTGGGGAAATGATAAATTTTAAAAAAAATAAATAAACACGAGACGAGTAAATTTCGCTCGGGAGTTAGGTTTATCTTATGCCCACATCAGTCACATTTATGAGTCGAGGTTGCTATCTTGAATACAGTATTCACGGTAAAGAACTGGGCTTGATCTTGTTACGTCACCGGATTAAAAAAATATCCGGATTTAGCGTTCATACGATTCCGGATTCATAGCGTATTCAAAAATTTCCACTCTGGAGAGCGGATTCAAAAAGTTGCGGATTCGTATGCCGGATTCGAACCACCAATAACACGAGATAGTAGATACTAGCACTGTAGTCACTGATAACGGCGACGTTTTAACCTTAAGTCCCAAGAGTGACCAACATCAATTTTCTCCCAACAATATTCGTACATTGGCTGATTCTTGGTCACATGGCCTTGACTAAAATCAAATGTATCCCGATCGTGATACATTAGAGGATGTTAGCATCAACAACGAGTACGAGTAAGAGAACGACTTCAAGCCGTACTCGTACTCGAAGTCGTTTTCTCAGCTTTCTATGTTAGCGATGACACCGAGTTCGAGTTTATAGACAATAAAATTATGGGATTCCGCATGACTGGGCGCCAAATTTGAGTCGAGGTAGCGCTTCCACAACAATTTCGAAAACAAAAAATGACTCTTAAAAATTTAACCAAGGTTAAAACCGATTTTTCGAGGTAACTCGAAGGATGGTTAGTCGCGGTCTTAAAACACGTTAAAACCCATCAAATTCAACACAACAACCACACTGGATAAAGAAGTAAGTGTTCTTTATTGATATCTTCGACTGTTGGGATATTTTCGACCAAATAATGGCAATTTTAGGAGTTATTTCGTGAGCCTGTGAGGCCTGTGGAGAGACATGAAACTTTCCCGGGTAAATGCAAATTTACTCTGTGTAGGAAATATCGCGTTCGGTTGCTTTTTCTCGACTTCAAAAGCAGTATTTTACATAAAACATGGTATAAGGAAGGTTCAAGATGATAAAGAGAGGCAAGAAACGAAAAGAAACTGCATTAAACGATCGGAATTTACCTTTGAAAACCAGCTCTTCCAAGTCGTTCTACCCACTTCGAGTTTTTGGTCAGAACTCGTCGTAGTGCAACTTGACAGGACGACTTGAAAACGTGGAGATGCGCAGAACGGATGCGCAGTAAGCAAAATCGCTGATCTCGTTCTAGAACTCGTACTCGTTGTCGATGCTAACATCCTCTATTAAACAATGTACCCCGCTTGGGCTACATTACAGCACGTGATCAAGGCATGGTGGAAAGCGGCATGACAGAAGGCGGGAAAAACACTGCCAGTTTTGTTTTTCGTGAATCACTGTTGAACACAACAACACAAACATGAAGTCTCAAGCTAAAAAGCAACGATTTTCAAAATTATCCCAGAAGAGAAATAGCAGCCAGTGGAGGAAAAAGATGCAGATAATATAACGAAAGTACTTTGTAAATAATTCATTCAGCAGTTTTGAGAATTAAATTTGTGTTCTTATAAGTACCGAGTCGAGTGTTTTGATTCGCTCCGCTAAAGCGTATTCTTTTGTTGCTGTTGAAGTACGTTGAATTAGAAGTCTGGAAATATAACAAACCACTTAATGTCAGGTCCCTCGGGAAACCAGTTAGTTTTGTTCTCCCTCGAGTCCTGATGTTTCCCTCGACTTCGTCTTGGGAAACATCAGAACTCTCGGGAAAACAAAGCTACCTGTTTGACTCGGGATCTGACATTAAGTGTGTATTGGCTAGTCAATTTTGTCCTGGATTTTAATTGGCTGTTTAACTGTCTGATTGGCCGGGAAGCTCTTAGTTATCGGACAGGTCAAATCGGACAGTTTGAGATTTGCAATAGCAAATTAACCAATAAATATGGGCTGTTACAGTGCGACTACTCGAACCGGGGCACGTTGAAGATTGCAAACCAAAGCAAAACATTACAACACGATTTTTAGCTTGTAATATATAGTAACACAATTAAGCTCTCCTTTAGTATAAAGAAAGGTTTTTTAAATATCATAATCTGAGCGTCAAACAACCCTTGCCAATGCTAATAACAGCGCAAGTTTTTAAAAACAAAATGGTTTAAAAATAGCTTTTTTTGGTTATTCACAAAAAACAAAGATCATAAAAAAACCGCCCGCTCTCGGAACCAATCAGATTGCATGATTTGGAGGATTCCGCCCGCTCGCAAGCTAGAAAAAAAATAAAACAATGTAATAAACAGAATAAAAAAAACGCGAAAATTTCAATTGCCAGAAATTCACTTCCAGTGTTCTCAATTAATAAAATTCAATTGTGAAATCAGTTTAACATGCACTCAGAAAGAAAAGGAACAGATATAAAAACGATTTATCCGATAAGTCCATAGGAAAAGAATGAACATACTTTGTATACTTATGGTTCTAACCGTCACATACACACTGTCCATTTAAAAATGCGATGAGTTTAAAAAAGTTACACTTGCGAATGAAGGCAAACGAATTCAGCATTTAAACTCCCTCAGAAGGAAACAATTCCATACGCTTTTAAAACGGCATATTCATAATGTCTATCACTGATTTCAGGGTGCCTGCCTCGGCTCATGAAAATACCAACAGACGGTTCCTCTTTCCTTGCTTCCTTTAAATTGCCGTTCATTTCTCTCTTAGCACCATAAACACAATTGATCCCCTTGATGATCGCAGGTAAAACGCCATAAGCAGCCAAGACACAGTGTTCATATTTCGCGCGAGCACTGGATGATGGTCCTTCCATGCCACAATTTGCTTCCTTTTTCGCCAAGGGGTCTTCCTTGTTCTCCACTGAGATATCTTTTTCGTTTCTTGATAAGGTAATCTCAAAAAGCTGTGGATCGTAACAAACTGTGCCCTTTGAAATTGCCATTTCAATAGCTTGGAAGTTAGTTGACTTTGCTCAAGATGATCTAACTGTATCGTTACTGAAAATTTTCTCGATATTTATCCAACCAACGAGCCAGTGAGAGACAATAACTTTCGTTATGTAATGTCACAAGGAAACCCAGGCAAGACACAGGTGTCGGCTCTTCTCCACACAAAATATGGGGCGATAAATTACAGCTCGCACGTTCATCCAAAAAAAAGTTTGGCTTTTACTCAATAACTTCATAATTTTAAGTGCTTTCTGCACTCCCTAACATGTAAATAACTAGGTCAGGTATCCTGTTTGCACTGTGGGTGGTAGTTTAAGAGAAGTTCGCTCGCTGCGAAAAGACCGCTGGCTCTACGTAGCAAGCCGATAGCAACACAGAAATCGCACGTGTAAGCTCACGGGAAGTGTCTTAAAGTGACATCATTTATTATTCATTCAAAATATTTCGACGTTTCTGATTGGCTCCAGTCCCGGCTAATTCTTCATATCCAGTTGGCGCTCACCACAGGCGTTTTCCATTCATCAAAATGCCGCTTTAAAATTTCGGTTACTTCCAGTAGCGAATGGAACAGCATTTTCCAAAAATTCCAAGAGAGGACAACCTCGCGAGGTATACACAAATGTTCGAAAATTTTGTACCAGAAGTTTTCTTTCCATTCAACTTTGCTCCCGGAATTTCTAGAATTTTCGGTTGAATGGTGCGCATTTCAGAAATTCGGTATTTTTTTCCGGGAAATTTCTGCACCATCTTCCGCTGTTCCCAAATTTTCGAACGTTTTCGTTGAATGAAAGAGCCCCATAATTATTTGAAAGATGTAGGCAATAACTCACCCAGTCTATGGTACATTGCTAGCAGCCTTGCTTCCAATCAATTCACCATTTTCAATTAGGCCATAATGCATTTGTTTAAGACCCAAAATTTTGCTTAACCATTGTTTCCAATTTCTTCTGGGTATTACAGTCAATGGTTAAGATTCGTTTATGGTTATGCAATTTTTTTCTTTTTTTTTTTTCAGGGAGGCGGGGGAGGGTAAACAAGGTGCATCATGGTCCATGTGAAAACACAGGTACCCCAAGCTCAAGAGTAAGAATCGTTGCGTACCAGAAATATTATAAGGGCTTGTATGGGGACTTAAGCGATCGTTATTACGGCAGAACTAAAACTCGCTGGAATCGCCCTGAAACGGCCAAAAATGCTAAGAAAACACAATAAAGTTAAACAAGGATACAAGGTAAGAAATTCTGAAGTATCTTTATCACTATTTTTGACCCCTAAATAACGAACGCTTAAATCCCCATACGGACACGCAACGATTCTCACGCGTGAGTTTGGGATACCTGTGGTGAAAATTAAATGGTAAATAACCGCTTCAGCTGTGCAGAGCTGAACAGGCAACCTAGCAGTTTATGCTTAAGTTAAATAGCACCGGATCGGGAAAATACCCACACGGCAAGCAAGAACAAACAAAGTAAATTAGATGGAGTGCATTTTATTGAAAATCCGGCAAGTATTTGTCTTCTTGAATTCTTTACCTTATTTCCATACCAATCCTTTATTTTCACGGTCATTTGAGGATTACGCAATACCAGACCACCGCACCTATTTATGATTAAACTCTTATACTAAGCTTGGGCTGCCTCTGAGTGCAGGCCAAACGTTAAAAAAAATATACAGTTTCGGATAAAGCGGAAGAAATTTACCATTTATTCTCCCTTAGAGCGGGAAAAAAATCCGTAGGCTTTTAAAACAGCATATTTATACTGTTTATCACTGAAATCAGAGCGTCCTCGGCTCATGAACACACCAACTGCTGGTTCCTCCTTCCTTGCTTCCTTTTGGTGGTCTTTTGTTTCTTTTTTAGCACAAAAAACACCATCGATTCCTTTTGCGACGGTAGGTAAAACGCCATAAGCAGTCAAGACACAGTATTCATATTTCGTGCGAGCACTGGATAATGTTTGTTCCATACCATTCTTTGCTTTCTCATTCGACAAGCAGTTTTCGTTGCTAACCTCCACGGGGACATCTTTTTCGTTTCTCGCCAAGGTAATCTCAAAATGCTGTTGACCGGTATAGACTGCCCTTTCAAAACGACACTTCCACATCTCTGAGGCGATCTTAAGTTACTGTCTTGCTGTTTAAAATCTATCGCGATCCAACCAGCTGGCAAGCGAGTGAGCGATACTTCCCTGGTATTAAATATATGACGCAAGGAAACCCTTGCAGGGTAAATACATGTAAGTTGCCAGTTGCCTTCTCAAAAAATATGGGGTGAAAATTATTGCTCGCGCGTTTATGGTACGACACATCATCAACTTTATCATTCTTTCAAGAGTTTTCTGTACTCGCTACCATATAATAGCTTTTTCGGCAAAATTTTTGCTTTAACAACCAAGTCAACAAGAAGACTCTTGAAATACTGTTATACCTTAATATTACCCGGATCAACTACAATGACGCAAAAAACACCACAGAGGGATCCATTTTACCGACAAAACTTATTTTAATAGCAATAGCGAACCTTCTCGACGAAAAAGATCAGTTTCACAAAGCGGGTGGAAGGTTTTTTTCCTTTCCATTTTATTTTTCTTTATCGTTTTGTTGTGTAAATTCTGTGGAAGGGTTTTTTTGGTAAAATATATTAGTGACAGCTCACGAGAACAGCGGTAACTAACAATGCACTTGAATTATACAGAAATATTACCTACTATTGCCTAAGAAAATATAAGAAATTTGGAGCAAATACCTCTTATTTCTTTTCTATCGCGCAGTAAACATATACAAAAACGCCATGACAGCATCTGAAAGCATTATAATCAAATTCCTCTTTAGAAATCGGCTAAAACTATTTCCATGATCTTTTCATATACGGTTTTAAAGAAAATGAAACTACTATAAGGTGAAATTGCATTTCATAGGCGTTTTGTTTTCTGTAGATAAATAAATAAATAATTAATGAATAATGATTTGGAGGTGGCGCATCCACAAAGTGGTCCTTCGTCTACCTGATTCCTGGTCGAATTAGAATTTGGAAATGTTGGTTTTTTTTAGGAGAGGGGAAAACCGGAGTACCTCTCGGAGCAAAGGAGAGAACCAACAACAAACTCAACCCACATTTGGCGTCGACGCCGGGATTTGAACCCCTGGCAACATTGGTGGACGGCGAGCGCTCTCACCACTGCGCCATCCCTTCCCTTGATAGCGGCTGAACAATAAGATTGTCCAGTATTCACTAAATTTTTAACTAAAAAACTTCATACCAAAATATATCGAACACGTTCTCAGTTTGCTCAAACGTCACGATCATCGAGCAGCTATTGGAGGAATAACCTTCCGTGAACGATTTTGGTAAAAAGGAAACTCTCCAGTGTCGATATGGCTGTCAGTAAAATAGGTAATGAATTCATTTCGTTGCTATGACAACTCCAATGCCAACGATATAAAAGTCAAAACAATTGCTTTTTTCATATCTTATACAGCTGTAGTGGTCATTTTTCCAAATCATCGCTTATGGCGTAGGAGGTATTTCCCCTGAAAAATCCAGTCGTACTTCAACCATTTTGAATTGTTGACACCTCAAATCGCATTATTAGCAAATTAGCCAACTTTCTTGTGGTAAATCTGGTATGCGTGCAAAGAGAACTAGAACACAAATGATTAAGATTGAGGAATAAAAGCAATATTACGTGTTTTCTCAAACAAGTGATAATACCTGCCAATACAACAAATTGCGAGATTGTTTATTCTAGACAACAGGAAAGAAGAACTTTTTACCTTAAAGACGATATTGGTCAATTAATTTTAGAACAAGAGAGAATAAAGGGGACAGAGAAGGCATCCTCCGTACAAACCCTATTCCATAGGTAATTCGTCTCGAGTTATGTTTAAGACCACAGATCCCAAGGGGGATTAGACAACAGCCAATCATATAGCGCGAATGTGTTCCGCGTGGATGACCCACGCTCTGAGTCATGCGTCCTTCACGAATTGAGGCAGCGCGCGAGGTAACTTTATCCCGATTCTAAAAATAACTCGAGACGAATTACCTATGGAATAGGGTATGTATGGGAGATGCCTTCTCTGTCCCCTTTATCCTCTCTTGTTTTAGAATGCAGGTAGTGAACGAAGATGTCCTCATAGCAAGCAATAAATATTGACGTAACACCTATCGAAACTCGAACTGTACATTTTGCAAGTCTAAAATTGTCGTATCGTTTTGAAAGAGTACACAAACTCGTTTGCGACCGTATTGGCAAATTTCACCACTCGTTTTCCCCCTGAAATACCACGTGATATTGCTTTTATCCCATCAATCCTAAAGCGCGTGCAAAGATGGCGGGGATCGTGAACAAGGTCTATTCGGAACTGGTGTAGGTAGAGGTCTATAACTGAAGGTGGAGGCGATAGGGTCGAACTACTTTTTAACAACCACCTCTCATAAGTGGCCAATTACTCAAAACACCACAATTTTCACAGTCAAAGCATACATTGTGGGAAACTGCTATAAATGAAAACGTCTCATAACTGATCGTGGACACTCTTGGGAGCGATTGTTTTTAAGACCTTGTCTTTCTCGAAGTTAAAAGCGGTGCCATGTTGTCAGTCGGCACCGACTGAAGCAGCGCATTACCGAAGCTTAGTATAGACAATAGAGCATGCCATGCTTGTGGAGTGTAAACAAAACAGTAGCACCTTGACTCAGTAAAAGAAAATTAGCATTTTAAAGATTTTACTATGTTGATGGCTCTCTAGTATGATCTTTTGTACCAGGTAACTGATGACAAGATGCGAAGAGCCCATTCTGATTCAAGGAACGGATTTTTATAGCAATTGCACATGCCTTTTTTCAGTTATTCGATCATCAATAGCCAATGCCATTTACACGAAAATGCTACACGCCCACCAGATATCTACAGGATTTGTTGTCTTTGTCTTCTTGTGTAATGTACGGCGCTTTTGTTCACTTAAAACCTTATTGGAATTATCAAATGTACATAAGAGAAATCGAAATTGATTCTGGAGTTGTAGTCATGGTGAAAACGGGCTATTGAGAAAATCTTCACGCCCTCAGCCAGTGAAAAGGTGATTCTTTCAATTATTAATAATTGGCAGAAAAAAAAAATCAATCAGACAGCATGATACCAAATGAATCTTCAGGCTCAGAGACTTCGAGAATAACTTCAGCGTCACAATAACTTTTAAATGACTTCATCACAGCGTGTCGTGACAAACCAATGTAAAGGTAAAAAGAAAAAAACATAAGCTATGAAAAACTATTAGAGTTTGTAAATTAACCACATTTGCAATCCGTTTTAATATTCTTTTGGTTTTCCACGGCCGTCTCTTCCTTTGTATTTGCCCTTTTAAAAAAAATTTCATTTGTTTTAAGCCGTAATTGTTGCGCCAATGGCGCTTTTAACGTTACGCCTTTAATCAGAGAGTGTTTTGTTTCCCTGCACGGGAAACAGAAAGCACTAAACAATTATTGGATGAGGTTTTTGTGATATCCGGAATAATCAAGCTCGAGGTAAGTGTTATCAGCCGAGCCAAAGGCCGAGGCTGATAACACGTACCAGTGCTCTTGACATTCATGCATTGCGCGCCCAACGAACAGATTACTCAGCTATCTGCTAGCGGATAACTGACTAACATGTGGCTCTTAGCCAATGAGATATGTGTTCGGAGCAACACATATCACGGGGAAATACATATAACTGTGACTCCACCGCCCCGGACGGAAAACTACCACTAACGGGAAAATAAATAATGGGAATAAAACAGCGAATTGAAAATGAACCCCAGGTTTGGTTCCCATTCAACAAGAGCAGCTCTATGGCAATGTATTCATGACGTGCAGTTTACATTTTAAAATTTTTAATCATAACGTAGAGATTAGTAACGTATTTCATTTCTCTTTTTTCTTAGCTTAAAGATATTTTTAGATTTGTATTAAACGTTGCGCAATTTAGTTAAGTCTGCAAAGTAACTCAATAAAACCCACTGTATCTATCTCATTTTTCATTTTCCCGTTCCAGGTTTTAATAACATTCGCGGTTCGGCTAATATTTTAACTGTTTTATTGTTTGTTTTTTCCATTCCTTTCTTTTCAGTTTTTTTTTTCGGTCAACTCTTGAAAATGAGACTGTAATACGTTATAAATGCTGACGCTTTAACCCAAGAATTGAGCCGGCATTTATTAACCTGTGGATTCACTTCTTTAGGTAATAAAAGAAAAGATAATACAAGATCGAAAACATATTTAATATTTTATAAATAATTTATAACTACTTAAATACATATTTTACATATTATCAATAACTGTACACTGTACTCAAATGAATAAAAGTTGAGCAAGGAATTTTAAATTTTTGGGCTAGTAAGTATGACGATGTTAAGGTATTGTCTAACAAACTTCCCAGTATTTTAAACGTCTTGAATCGTTTACACTGTGGGAGTTTTGGGTATGTCATGTCTGGTTTTTAATTTAACTTTTTCGACTGTCCACAGTCTCCAGTTTTTCCGTGAGATAGTCGAGCCTTACAGGCGGCCATCTTGGTTTCAAATGTACCTAGTGTAGCCTGGAGATGAGTCCACTCCCTCTAATACGCCCCCCTTTTCAGGGGAAGAAAGTTAATAAGCCCCTCCCCCCTCTTTTAAACCCCCCTCCCCACCCCCTTATTATTCTTCACTAATAAATGATAGACTGTATTACAGTCAAACCGGGAAAACCGTGAACACCAGAACTATTTCTGGAATGTTACTGTGTTGCAAGAAAAAAGCAAATCAGGCTTGAGAAAACTTAACCGCAAGCAAGAACGTTAATTAGTTTGTGGTTTTGTGGCCAGTTCGCATGTCTTGATCTTTGCTGTGATTGGTCATAACACAATAAACATTCCTGAGATATTTCAAGTGTTCATGGTTTTTCCGGTCGCACTGTAATTAATCATGATTGTAAAACTTCAATTGGACCGATCCGGAATGGTTTGTTTCGGTGTTTTTACTTGGAAGTTCGGATTTGCTTTTGGACTTTGGCCGCATAACCTCCAACCTACCTTTACTTGAGCTTTTCACTTTGTATTCTAGTTCTTTCAGGAGAACTGATACCACAGTCCCCCGGAAGGGGCGGGGGGGGGGGGGG